>CM067500.1:21466747-21532613 GCA_034552555.1 Semaprochilodus insignis | reverse complement strand
GGGGGGGGGGGCAAATAAAAAAAAACACAAAGCATTTCCAAAACTGGAGTTTAAAAGCTCCAAAGACCACCAAAACTGTCCCCATAAGATAAATAGTACTTGACGCTTTCATCTTTGAGAGAGAGAAAAAAGATAAGCCTCACTGCTGCTTCAGATTTGAAAACATCCCAAGGTTTTTCTGTCTATCCTTCCACTGTGGAAAGACCACTCAACACTATTGGTCTGAAAGGATGTGTAGCTCTCAAGAAGCCCTTACTGAGAAAAGGAGATAGACACATCTAACAAAGAAGCTGATGGTGTTCTCAACAGACCTCTCATCCCAGAGTCCAGACGTCAACAACACTGAATGTTACTTGATTGGTGAGAAACAGAAAGTATAACTGATTTAGACTGAACTTTGGAGGTGTGGAAAAATATTCCTGCAGATTTATTTGAGAAACTAAAAGCGAGTCTTCAAAAAGAATATTGCTGTACACTGATTAAACTGTCATGGTGTATGTTTCTGTTAAATATATATTTTCTGCTTTTTTACAATTATACAGACTCACTAACAAACACACATACAGAGACATTCAGAGATTCTCACTATGAACCAGTCACTCTCTCAGTAAGATATCAAGGTGGGTAGGTATGCACAGAATTCTTTGTGTGTGTCTGTGTGTGTGTGTGCACATGTTTGCTCACTCTTCGCAATGCTCTGCACGAATCCCCACACAGGGGCCGCACACACACCGCCTCTCTATTTCTGGATGCCGGTTTGGTGCTCTGCGTCGCAAATTTGAATTTTATTCAAATGAGAGAGTCAAGTGGCCCAGTTTACTGAGAGAGGATTCACTGGCATTGACTCAAAGAGTGTGAGTGAGAGAAAGAGAGAGAGAGAGAGAGAGAGAGAGAGAGAGAGAGACAGATTTTGGCCTGGAAAAGGATGACCATAGCTTATGTTCAGGGGAAAAAAAAATCTGATTAAGTGAAGTAATAATGATCAATAATGAAACCTATTTTCTGAAGCGTGTCGCACAAATAAGCAGGGAAGTCAAACATGTAGAAACAAAACTTGTTTGTCATACATCGTAAAATATCATTTGATGTTCTTTTAACATATTATTTGAAATTCATATAACAGAAAAAACATTGTGTTCAATAAGGTTATATTGTAAGTATAATTTCTAGAGTCATGGCCATGTTACATGCTTGTAACTTGATGCTTTATTTGTAGTTCATAATCAGTAGTATTACTGTTATGGTTAGGGTTTATGGGTAGACATGCCTTTCGTTTAAGGCTAAGGTTAGGATTAAAGTAAGTGCTGTATTTAGAGAAAGATGATAACAATGATGACGGTAACAAATATTTAGTTGAGTGAAGTTTAACGACACATTGTATCCTGTTAAGAAACACCATGTTTAGATACACCTGTCAAATTAAATTTGGCCGAAAAATGGCCAAAATGGCCAATATTTTTCGGTGGGGGGTGGGGGGAAGATAAAGGATTAAAATTTTTTATCAATCTGCTGGTACCTTCTGCTTATTGCCCTGTTTCCTAGCTATGACCACTAAAACAGAAACAGCTGATCAGTCATAAGCTCCCTGGGCAAAAAATGAGTCACCAGTGGCTGAAACGTACCTACTAGTGTGTAATAGCTCCATGAGCATGAACAACAGCTGCAGTTCGATTTGGCATGGACTGGACAAGTTTCTGGATGTAGGGAACATCAATATTTAGCCACTCTTGCATCAAAGAATTGTGCAGTTCGGCCAGATTTGGTGGATGCATTTCCTGGCACAATTCTGAGAATATTTTTGCCCCTGCTGGTAGATCTGTATGACTGTGTGCTTCCATTAAATATGACAGTGGAAACTTAACGCAAGGTATAACATAAAAGCAAACAAGAGAGTTTTATTTAAACAACTCCCAATAACATCATCATATATATTCAGTGTCATAGACATTTATGCTGTTATTGTCTGTAACGTCACATAGATGCATTGTTTGGTCTTCATATCTCACCAAAATATTGCCCAAATCTTCACACATTTGGTTTAAACAGCTTGTTGTTAAGTAATCTCAATAGAGATGCTCATGTGTTTCTATAAACATGATCAAAATAAACTGCATAGAAATTCTGTTCATCAGTAATTGCCTACAGTGTCAGAAAGCACATGAACCACTAAGCCAAGTGTGTGATGATTTAGTCATGCAATTAGCACTATAATAATTGGGGCTGCTTGCATTGCTTGTTGGCTACGTTAACCTCATGTCTCTAGTTCAAAACTAAAGATCCAAAATGTGGACATTACACGTCCTGGCTGACTGATTTGATTTGAGGTGACTGTGCGGGGCAACGTCGGTACATTTGATTTTGAGTCCAGCTATTCCTTTACTATAAAGTTTGAAAGTAGTGAATGTTGTTTATGGCACCCTCCATATCCCACCATGTTAGCACTGGTATTGAGCGTTACTTCCAGTGAGCATCACGCTTGACTTCATCTTAACTCTGAAGTCTACACGGGGCCTGTGGAATGATCCAAACCCCACAGCAGGCCAAAGTGATCCTCCTGAGTCTGTGTGTGTGCTCCAAACACACTCTATCCTTCAGAAAATCAATTGCCTCGGGGGTAAAACCATGCCGTTTCCAACCACCATTACAGATCCGGTCCAGTGGCCCAGATCGAGAAGAACACCTGTTTCAAGCCAGGCATTTTAACTGTTTCTAGTTTTTCAAATATCTGCATCCCTAAGTCTTATACAGGTAAATGAGCTATATTTTAGATTGCTGCTCTTTATTGTGCCTATATCAGGAAGCATTTTGAAATGAAATGTGGAAGACTGTAATCCTCAGGGACAAAAGAAAATAATCAATTTCAACTGCTCCTTTTGGATGCATCTTTTGGAAGGCTGCAATGATCATTTTGCTGTTATAGGACAGGGATCTATCAAAGTTAGATCTTCATAACCCATTTTGAACAAAGTTAGTTGAGTTATTGATTCTCTTCAGTCTGGGAAGGGCTCCAAAACCATCTGTAAAGAGTTTGGACCCCACCAATCCACAGTCGGACAGATTGTGTACAAATGGATAAAATTCAGAAGATTCAGAAGTGGTCAACTAAAGATCACCTCAGGAGTAAGGAATGTAATAGCCTGTGAGGTCACAAAGGAACCCAGGGTAACTTCTGAGCAGCTAAAGGGCTCGCTCTCAGTGGCTAATGTAATGTTCATGAATCGGGAGATTAACACTGAACAACAATTCTGCGCATGGCAAGGTTATAAGGAGAAGGCCAACGCTCTCCAAAAAGAACACTGCTGCCTGTCTAGAGTTTGTAAAGATAACTTGGACAAGCCAGAATGCTATTGGAAATAATGTTTTGCAGATTGGAACTTTTTAATTTGAATAAAAGCGTTATGTCTGGAAAAAGGAAGAACACTGCATTCCAGCAAGAACCTTATCCCAGCTGTAAACCACAGTAGTGATAGTATGATGGTTTGGGCACCTGAACCAGGTTGGCTTGCCATCGATGATACAATAATGAATTCTGAATTATACCAGCAAATTCTAAAGGAAAACATCTGTTGGTGAACTGAATGAACCAACATTCCAGAGTTGAAACTGTTCTGTACAGAGCTTAAATTACTCCAAACCGATGCACAGGATCAACATTTACCAGATACATGTAGTTGCAGTTACTGGGGTATAAGGTGTATAAGGGGCATAAGGGCAAAAGGGGTACACCAGATACTGAAAGCAAAGGTTCATATGCTTTTGATATGTAATATTGAATAGTTGTTTCTTTTTTCTTCAGCAAATAAAGTATAAAACCAAGTATTATTTGTCTCATTTAATTAGGTTCTACTGTTAGGACTTAGGACTGATTTTATTTTAGATAATATATATGCAAAAATATGTAGTAAATCAAAGAGTTCTCACAAGCTCCATACTTCATACAATATTACCAGTGCAGTAAAATAATCAGAATATAGGCATTTTAGCTTAAACGGTTTGCTCCTCCAAAATACAATCTAACTACAGATGCAAAGATGTGCATTTTTTTTCTCAACAAGAACCCAAATCCAATATGATTCTGATATTATCATGTAGCCTCAGTGTCTGTATTAGTCAGAGTTTGGATATCTATATTTTCAATTAACCACACCTTTCTCCACACCTGCTGGACTTTGACTGGTGTCCAGCTGCAGAGTGAGAGAGAGTTTAGGTTGAGGCCACAGCTGAGCATCTGTGAGGCCTGATGGTTTGGAGAGAGGGATGAGGAGAGAGAAAAAGAGAGAGGGAGAGAGAGAGAAACCTCTGGACAGAGGGAATAATAAGTACCCATGGGAGGAAAACAGATGGACATTTAGAGAGAGTAGAGAGAGACTGGGAGAGAGAGTTAGGTCGCATGCCAGTACTCGGTAGGGAAGCTCTTTTTGGTTCACTAGTGCACTCCAAAAACGGCCGTCTTTTTTCAGACATGGAAACGTGTGCACATAGACACGTTCATACTCATTATTTATTAATTACGTGTCTATAATCCAAGGTTACTTTCACTTCTGGCTTGTTATGGGTAAAGCAGGGACATTTCCTGACATACCTGTTTGGCTGTTGGGATCATCGTTAAAGATTAAAGATTCCACTGATATCTCCGTCATTCAGAGCGGTTTACTGTGAAATGTGTCCATCTCTAAAAGCTCTCTCTCATTCAATGGAATGTTATATATTATATATACATTATATATATATACATTATATATACAAACATTATATATACAAGTACTCAGAAGACACATGTAGGTTCACTGGTGGTTTTGTATAGTACATAAAATGGCTATATTTGTGTGGTAGACGTGGTGACCCCTGGTTCCCATCACCACGACTGCAACTTCTTGAAAGAGTCACAAGTTTCTGTAGTGAGTGATTTCACACTGACTGACTTTGTTTATATCTTTACTATTGAATCATGCAAAAAAAAAAAAATCTAAATTGATGAAATTCCCCTTCAAGCACTGGTGGACCGGTGCCAGATATTTTAAAGTCCCTTTAAAACATCAGCATTCTGCCGTCATGCTTCATTCAGAAAGCAGTCCTGGAAGCAACACTACTTATAACCTCTAAATGCAACTGTCCAATAGATTTTATAACTATCAATCATTGCAGAACAGATTTTTGGTCCTTGCCTTTTCCAGTGTCTCTAACTTTGTTGATATACACCACACGTACAGTCTGAGCTGAGTAAAACTGGTGGATTTACATATATTTGGGTTGTAGAAATGGGCTGATTATAGCTTTAAGGTTAGGATGAAGTTAAACTGAGGAGAAAATGAATGCCCGTTGGAGAATTGTCTGACCAAAGCTAATCTCTGGGCTTCAGTGTTTCCAGACAAGATGAGGGTTTGAGAGTAAGCGAGCAAGTTCCAGATGAAATGACTGGTGCCTAGCATTCACACTGCCTATTTCTCACACGACTACTGAGGAAAGGCCCACGGCACGAATGACAATCGCTTCATTAGAGAAAGGGAGATTTACAGTGTGAGGGAGAGATAGACGAATGTGAAAGCAAGAGATGAGGTGATGAGGTAAAGAAATTGAGAATCTGAAAGTGTGTGGAAGAGAGAGAGAGAGAGAGAGAGAGAGAGAGAGAATCATTGAGGCATCACAACCTACCACAAACACCTCACATACCACAAACACCACATTGTACTGGTCTCTTACTCAGTCTCTCTTCTCTCCCTCCTTTTGCCTCTCTCACTTTTTCTTTCACATCTCTTACTCACTTTTTCTTTTCTTTTTCACTATCTCCTCTTTTTCATTTTTTCTCTGCTTTCTCTTATTTCTCTTCCTCTGTCCTTTTCTCCCTCTTTTTTCCCCTTTTGCTCTCTTCCATCTTTATCTCCCTATCTCTCTATCACTCTTTCTTGTTGTCTCGCTTTTTCTCCTCCTGATCTTTCTCTCTTTCTCTCTCTCAGTCAGTCAGGAGTGGGTATGAGCTATGAATAGAGGAGAGAAAAGGTCATTATTTCTGTAAGTTATTATTCCGGGTGAATCTGAATACTGCTATTTGAGTGGACCTGGTTGTATTGTGTCGAACAATAACCTTCAATTTAGGGTTTATTCATATTTGTGGTGAAGAACTTTTGTAGCATAATGATGTGTGTGTGAGAGAGAGAGAGAGTTGGATAGTTTTCTAAAATAACATGTAAAACATATAACTTTAAACCTGTCATTATGGCCTTGGCACTCAAAGCATCCAATCAGCAATCACAGCTAACAGCTAACAACAGGCCAGATTTTACACCTTTTGAGGCTTTTGAATTATTATACCCCATTGCTAAACTCAGAGCTAATCCTGCAGCCAATATGGTGCTGTTTACGATGTTGATGTTCTGGAATTGGAAACTGCTACAGGCCCCTCTGTACAGTGTCATGGTATTTAAGTTGTTGGATGTTATCGTAATATTGCGGCTACAAATTTATTGAAATTTAAAAAAAGCCTGCTGAAAAGATCCATGACAACAGCATGCAAAAGAAACAAGCAGCCCTGACAAAACTCAAATGCTCCCACTGTAGATAGCAAAGCTGTTTACATCAGACATGATTGGCAGAGCTTCTTTTTTTGATTGCATTTTTTGCATCACGCTGGTGTTCCACCTTCAGTACTACAGTTAAGCCATCAAAACACATCAAAATCAATTGCATTTTTAAGGACGTTTCAAGCTTTTTGCAAGTTTCAGTAAGTATTATCATGCTTTTGATCTGCTGTGGTCTTATAGTGATATTAAAAATGTTACATGCATGTGAAATGTGTAGTTCTATCTATCAGATAAGGTTACGGTTTGTTTACGTTTGACTCGGTATAAATAGTATTATAAAGGCAATCATAAATTTAAGGTCATGCTCTACCATGGGATATTGGCACTGCTGTGTTCATAAGTATGAAGCCAAAGGGCTGGGATGATTAGCATTATTGTGATTATAGCATTGCAATTGCATATATAACCAGCTGTAAAATAAATAAATAAATAAATAAATAAATAAATAAATAATCCAGCAAAAAATTTATCACCTTTTATGTTTAAGGTAGGAGTAACTTCAGGCTCCTGCAGATGGCGTTGTACGAGGATGATGGGGCTATAAATACCTGCAGGGTGTGCTACAGTGCAGTCAATGTCTTGTTTGATGTGTGGAGAATGGCTCTCAAAGCAGATGTCAATAATTGGCAAAAAGGAGTGATTGCATTTGGCGTGCCAAAGGCCATAGTGCGAAGGAGGAGCTGAATTTGCAGGTGTATAGAAGTGTATGGTCATATGGGTCTACCAGCACTGGCAAAAATCCCAGTCTACAGGGAATTCTCCACAGAATTATGCCGGGGAAGGCATCCCCCAAATCAGATTGAGCTGCACAATTAGAGTGGCTGAACGTTAATATCGGCTACATTAAAAAAAAAAAAAAAAAAAAAAAAAAAGCCTTGTCAAAAAACTTCAGTCAATGCCACATCAAATCACAGTTATTTATGCCTGCGGAGGAATTACACGCTATTAGGTATTTTTCAGTCATGGTAAGCTTATAAATGCAACATTAGAAGCTCACAGCAAGTTAAAAACCTGCATGTAGTACTACTGGAAACTCCTGGCAGGTACCAAAATTGCAAATTTACATGACGATATTCTGATTATCTCTTAGAATGAAACTTTACTAAACTATTAGAACAAATGAGACAAATGAGCTCTACTGTGATTGGCTACATTGTGTTGTGCCTCATTCAATCTGGTTAATTATAATAAAGTTCATACAGCTTTTTCTTGTTCATCTCCACCTGGATTTGTTTCTTATCCATTGAGTAGTCAACATGACAAACACGAAGCTCTGACACTCGAATCCGAGGTAGACAGCTTTGTCGGTTACTGTTGAAACAACTAATTTTGTTGTTGTCACTCGCTTGCATCAAAAATACACGTTGTCCACACATTTACATGGTTAGCAGACAATTCTATTTGTAAAATAGACTATATAAAAACTTCCACAACGAGATGCAATCCAGCACCAACTGTAGTGAAATCACTGAAATCACACTGCTCACAAGAGACTTCAACAGCAGAATTATTACAGGCTACACTGCAGGAAACAAACATCGCATCAATACTAACAGCAGAAAGGTCACATTACAATATGCTAAAAAGTACAACCGTGACTGTTTAATTCTGGAATAATATTTTATAGCCAGCTGTGCTGAAGATAAAACTCGCAATGACGAGAAATATAATGGAAAGGTTTAAGGAAAAATGACACATTTATTACAAACTTATATTCAAACAAAGCGCACACAGACCATGACATCATACACGTACTTTGGATTCATTCTGTCAAATAATTTAAATGATTAAATTTGCCTATTGTCTAAATTCTATAAATTTAAAATCCCAGTGTGATTTGTGATTGCTGGCATTACTCTGATTTTAGAGTAATCATCAGCAGAGCTGATGAGTGACCTAAAACATGTGAGACATATTTTGCTACTTTGAGTTCAGGATTGTTGTAGCACTGCGTAAAGCCTCCTGATTACAGGGTTCCTTGTTCAAACACAGGTGTCTTATGTGTTCATAAAAAACATGGTCAGTCTGGCAGTTTTTCTACACATTTGCATATAGCAGAAGGAGCAAAGATGACTGGTACTATGGTTTGCGGAGACGGACAACAACAAATCAAGATATTCCATTATTGTCAATTAATTCACAACGGAAAACTCTGCCACACTGTCATCATGCCACTGTGGGTTCAATTCCACCATTGAGCATGTACCACTATAAGGTGCAGAGTGATTTTTTTTTTTCTTTTAATTCAAACATTTAAAACCAGCATAGCAGTCCAGCCCTGCCCTCGGTCGGTATCCCTTGAAGGCATTTGGCATCAGTCTATCTCTAGGGTCATCATAGTTTCCAGGTTTCAACACTAACTTCCAGTAAGAGCTGCGATTGTAGCCTCTAGTTATCACTTATACCACCACACTTGGTTTTGTTTTAAGAGGAACTTTTCCTTTTCATTTCGCTGTTACTTTTAGTAATTTGTTGTCCATTGGTTTATCCATAGGTGCTATTTATAGATCATTTCATAGATCATAGATCAAATTTAAACATCCTCAACAAAACATCAAATCAGGACCATCAAGACACATTTCAAGCTGCAGAGAGAAAATTCTTTTTTGAAACAGCACCTTGTTGTTGTGCAGTTAGGGAATGTAGCTAGTTGTCGAACTGTTAGTATGAATCATCCTCTAGCTCCTCATCAGCGGTCAGTTTCTGACCACCAGGCCATTCTTGATAAATATGTTTGGATGGTGGGCTACTCTAAACCTACAAGTGACACGGATGTATGTAAAAACATCAGAAGTACCGCTGTGTCTGATATTAAATCAGTGTGTGCTAAATCAAGTATGAAGCCCCTGAGCTCATTCCAGAAGTGAACACCACATGGCAGAGCATCTCACAGGAAACCTGTGGGGAGACGGTGATGTCAGACATTTGCAACTTCATTAAAGTCATTGTGAAATAGCAGCTTTCTCGCTGCTTAATTAACGAATTTGTCACATATAGTTGCTTATTAATAGTGATGAAAGTGCAAAAAAGAATAAATATAGAATTATAGCAAAATGAATGACCAAGAAACTCTCTCTCTCTCCATCACTCTCTCTTTCTGTCTTCATCTATCTCTATCTCCCTTTCCGTGTCTCTTTCTTTCTTTGTTTATTTTTCCATGTATCCATATATTTTTCTTTTTTTCTTATGTTGTCTTCTTCTGTCATTTTCTGTCTGTTCTAGTTCTCTCCCTTTTGGTTTCTGTTTTTCTCTTTTTCTTTTTCTTTCTTTCTGCTTTATTCTCTCCATCCCTCTATCCATTTCTGTCTTTCTTTCTTTCTTCTCTGTCTTGATTACTCCATCTCTCTCAAAACAAATAATATATTTTAAAGGGAATTTTTTTAGAAGTAAATGCAGCATTTCTCTCTCTCTCTCTGTCTCTCTCTCTCTCTGTTTCTCTCTTTCTTTCTCTCTTCCTCTGTGTGTCTGTCTAAAAGCATGTAACTTGGTCCAGACGCTGACCATGTCTCTTACTCGTGTTCAGCGGTGTGGTAGTGCAGTAAGAGTCATGCACAGTTCACAGAGCCGCGATGTTCTGTCTGACAGATGGTTCAGCTTTTAGTTAAAGGGTGATGATGCTGTACACATCATCACGGGTTTACAGCAGTCTGCCTGGGGAGAGAGAAAGAGAGTGAGAGAGGGAGGAACATCAGCAGCATATGGTGAAGTCTCTCTCTGCGTATCCTGACGTGTAAGTCCGTTGGCCAGGCTTCAGATATCTACTTCAGAGAGAGGAATGGTTGAAAGAGAGAACAAGGGACAGAGAGAGAGAGAGAAGGAGAAGGAGAAAGGGAGGGAGGAGTGTTTTCACCCTGTAGGCCTGTGCTTTTGTCCTCCTATGCATCTGTTTCTATTTTTAGCTTACTGGACCTGGTAGAACTTTAGGAAACGCTCTGTAGATGCTTTTACAGATGGATGTCAATGGAGTTGTTTGCTGCTTCTGATAACAAGCTGTTGTCCGTTGTTGAATGGCTGTCTTTACCCTTAGTGCTAATGTTATAGTGTTGTAATGTTGTGATGATGTGCTACTGGATTGTTGTGCTGCACTTCTTTATTTTTAGATTTAACACTCTGTTCAGCCTATCATTTAGATGCCTTTATCTAAAACATCCATTACACATAAAAAGATCATTCCCTGTGGTTGGCACAAACAAACATTCTACATGTACAATGGAAGGAAAGTGACGTCAATCTTCTTTAACTGTTCTTTGGTAGAACAACAACTTGTGTGCTTAGGGTTGATGTCTTGCTGCATGACCCCAGATTCAGCTCACACACAGATGTCCTGAGATTTCCCTTAAGAATTTGCTGGTATAATTCAGAATTCATTGTTCCATCAATGATGGCAAGCTGTCATGGTCCAGATGCAGCAAAACAGGCCCAAACCATGATAGTACCATCCCGGGTCACACTTCCGGGTTCTTTCTCCTCCTACCTCTGTCAGTCCTGCGAACTACAATTCCCATAATGCATCTCATCAAGATGTCATAACCACATGCCCACAAGCCTCCTGACATGAACTTCCTTCTTATTTATGCTCACCTGAATAATGATTTTAAAATGATTGACCGAAAAACGATTTACCGGTTTCTGATTACTCATACATATTTTATATATATATATATATATATATATATATATATATATATATATATATATATATATATATAAAGAGTATTGCCGACCTAGTTGCATACTGAGCGGTGTTCCCTGTTTGCCTGCTTGACTTTTGTGTGTAAACTTTTCTTGTCTTTTGGTTCTTGTCTATTTGCTTTTTTGCTGGTAGGTTACATCTCTCTGGTTTTGATCCTGGCTTGTTTATCTGGTTTTGGCTCAGTCTTACCCTGATTGTTTATGTTTGCTATTATCATTATGATTTGGTTTGGTTGTCACTTTTAATTACCTACTACCAAATTCCAGTAAATAAAACTTGCTTTGCTTTTAAATTTGTGATCATCTGCATAGTCTCACTGGCTTTACGCAATGCCATAATACTGGGATGTCTGCAGAATTTGAATATAACAAGCATGAACAAAAATGTTTATTATTTTTATTTTTTATTTAATTATTTTTTACTTCAACTATTTTTGTTACTATTTTTAGCTATTTTGCTCATTTTCTAATCAACTCTGAATGCTTAGAAGCCCTGAGGGATCCACAGTGAATAGAATTAGATTTTTGCTGTTGTTCTTGTCCAACTGAATGGTGATTACTTCGAAGTAATTCTTTTCTGAGCAGAGCATGGGTAGATCAGGTTGTTCCTCGGTTTATTGGACAGCTATGTATTGCTGTAGATGTATCATTGGCTCATGAATGAGAGAACTACACAAGATCTAGAGTTGAATCTAGATGTGGTGTTAGCAAAAAGCTAGAAAATTTACAAATATGTTCGTCATTAAGGATATCAGCACACTTTTGTTGTCTAACATTGTTAAGAAGTAAAAACACACCAGCAAATAACCTGATCAGGGGCAATGAGTAATATGAACACAGACTAGAATATATATATGCACACGTGTCAAAGAGTAGAAAACAACATTGTGACCTCGGACCTAGTATGGTTTAACTCAAGATGCAAACTTCTGGAAAACTTCAAGAGAACAAAGGCCAGGTCCCAGTTTGCTGAAGGACAAAGTGTTATGGACAGATGAGATGATGCTGAACTTGTGGAGAAGAAAAAGGAACATCTCACGATCTGAAGCAAACCACCTCATCTATGAAACATGGCTTGGCAGTGGTTCTAGATCACTCGTCTTTATTGATGATGTGACTGACAGCAGCAGCAAGATGAATTCTGAAGTGTACAGAAGCATCTTAACTACAGAGATCCAACAAAGTGCTTCAAAATTCAGTGGACAAAGCATCACCTTCCAGGAGGATGATGACCTGAAACGTCTCCTAAAACAACTTCTAGGAGTTTTTCAAGGTCAAAAAGTGTGTTAAATGTTCTTAACTGGATAAATCAATCAACAGCACACTTACTGAAGATGAGACAAGCAGGAACTCAAAACGGCTGTTATCGCAGGAGAAACATTTCCCCAGTGTTTTAATGCTGTGGCTGTCAAATGACTAAAATAGTTCATCATGATGAATCACATTAGTTTGTGTAGTTAATCATACTTGTAGATTAACCATACTTGTCTAGTCAGTCATTTTCAAAAGTTTAGACACCCCATTTCCGGATTTTTTCCCCATTTGAAAAGCAATGTGCTTTGCTATATGAATGGACAAAATATACTTCATTAATGCTTTAATGCTTTTAGTTATTCAGCTTAAACCTGAGAATTACAGCATTGCTGAATGTTCCAACAACTCCATGACCGTTGTCTTTCATCCCACTACTTTATATCTGAGGGGAACTCTATCTTTGCTCTCTGATTTGCTCTTATTCCTGTCAGTTTGTTAGTTTTTTTTTTTTTTAGTACTACTGTTCAGTTTAGTCTATCACTGTCCTCCTCCATTGTCATTGTCAACACATTAACACATGTGCTTTGTCACTATTTTAGTTTCATGCTTGAAATTCCACATTTGTATTTATAAAGGAAAAATGTTTTATTATGATTTGAATTTGGTGAATTTTTTATTTTTTTTTGTTAATGTGTGAAGTCTTGCATTGCAGAAAGAAACCAGTACCTTACATTTTGTGTCATTTAAAAAAAAATAACAATCAATTAACAGATAAAAGGTTGGGGGTGCAGACTGGCTGGTGATAGAGAAGTCAAATTAAATATATAAAAAAATGTAAAAAAAAAAAAAAAAAATGTAATAACTTTCTGCAATGGACCTTTTACAGGCAATAAACTTTTCACAGTCTGGTTACTGTCACAGAGTCATACAAGTCTTAAGTGCAAATGTAAATGAGAAACTATTATCAGTAGCAGCAATACCATGGATTTCTAAAGTTGAGATCACTGTATTGATGTATGCTGCTTTAATGTCAGTCGTAAAGATGAGATCAAATCATGCGCTTGCTCTTTCCTTGCTCTGCATTTTTGTTTCTGTTTCCTTTTTTTCTTTTCTTCATAAACACTTCTTTGATGAAGCTTATAGAAACAGGAATACTCATCTTTTTCTTAACCTCTGAAGGACTGATTAGTGTGTAATTGAGTGTGTGTACTGTCTTCATGTGTGTCTGTGGGCGTATGAGGACTTACCTAGCCATTCATTTGGAGTATCTGTTTAATGAGGACACTTCTCAGGGCCTTCTAATGAAAATCTGAGTTTAACAGCCACTCCTGTCTGTTTGCTGAGACACAACACTTGCTACTCTCGCTTACTGCTGCTCATAATTAGAGACTGTGGACTGCTAAAAGCTGAAGCTCAAATTAGGCTAAAGCTCAAATTAGGCCACTTTAAATGTCTACAGTAGTAGAAGTTTGAGGGTTTCAGGGGAAAAAAAGCAACATGTTATAGTAATATAATTTCCTTTACTGTAGTGTAAGAAGTGTAATGCATTTCAATTTTAATAATTGTGAAATGTGTTCTGCATACATCTCCACAGAGTGTATATATATATATATATATATATATATATATATGGACAATTCATTTTAAATGAATGAAATGGTTCAATTTAAATCGCTGTCCTTATACGTGTACTTAAGCATGCTTGTACTGCCTGCTTATAATACATTTAAAGGGCAGTGGCGAGTTACATTTGTTTATTTCATTGTCGTCACTCTCTTCAGGATAGTTTCCTCTCTTCCACTCTTGCTCAGTGCGGGCCAGCATGGGTGTCTGTTAGTTTACATTTACATTTACATTTACGACATTTAGCAGATGCTCTTATCCAGAGCGACTTACAACCGTGCTTAGCGTTCCGTCGGATAATGTTTCCCAGCTAGTATAAGTAGGTTAGGAGTCTAAAACTCACCCTGAGCTCAGACACTGCCTGAACAAGGGCCGGTGCTGCTACCTAGAGAGAACAATACACAGACATATATAAGCATAAGTGCACTTCCTGGCAACCCAACCCAGCGCTCATACCTAGAGAGGAGACAGGTTATGGTCAGAATAAGTGCAAAAGCAAAGTATTTCAGCATACGCATCTACTAGTGCTCACTCATTTAAGTGCTTTACAAAGAGATGGGTCTTCAGCCTGCGCTTGAAGACTGCGAGAGACTCAGCTGTTCGGACAGCCAGTGGGAGTTCATTCCACCATCTGGGAGCCAGGACAGAGAAGAGTCTGGACGCTTGTTAATATAACAACTAGTTAATATAACAGAATTCGCAGTCACCATTCCCCTCTAAGTATGTTGACCTCTCCAGTAATATTGTTCTAGGAATAATGTCATTTGAATACCTGATGCTTCACTTGACTCAGAAAAACCATATGACAGCCTTCACCCTCCCAGCTTGGTAGCATCATCAAGTGAGGAGAGACCTAACTGGTGGGTAGAAATGATAATGAATAAATTGTGAAGAAAAGCTTGTTTAAACCAATAACTCCTGAAAAGCTACCTTCCTGTAGCCTTTAGCTCCAGCCCGGATAGACCCCACCTGATCAATCTGCTTACTCTTTAGAAGTCCTTGACCTTTGACCTTTGGATGATACCTGTAGGAAGGTAGCTTTCCAGGAGCAGGATTAGAGGCCACTTCTTCAGAAACACCTATCACAAAGATACAGTACTTAAGTTAACAGTTGCCGACTGTAGCCTTTTTGTTGCTATACAGTTTAGAAACCCCTTGTACTGACTGTTAAGTGACGACCAAAGGACCACTGACCAGAAATCATCTGTGTGGTAAACTCTTTTCAGCACAGCAGCATCATTGGCATGGTAGCACCTTAGTGGTGTTGACTCGATGGTTGTTGTCATTTTCCCCCTATAACACAGCGCTTGACATTAGCAGCAGAACATCTTTTTTCCTTTGTGTGATTCTAATATTTTTCACAGCAGTGTAAATATTCGTGTATATGTCGCCGTGACCGCAGTGATCTACAGGCAGATAAAGAAGGGCTGAGAAAAGGCCATTTTTCAGTATTAAATTCTCTGCAGTTTTAACACACTCATAGCTGACAGGACACCCACACCAGAGGCTCTAACTACTGAGAATTTCAGGCTCCTCTTTTTTTATCACCCTCTAGCCCTGTGATTTGGGCATTAGGTGAAAATATTAGTGTTTAAAATGCTCTTATCTTTTCAAACGGTTACATTTTTATCCTTATTAGCACATTTTTTCACCCAAATTATTTGGGCATATTGAGCATGGGCAAAAAGTGGTTGCTTAGCAACCCACAGCCGTATCCCACAGCGTTATGCAGTGGAGTTAAAATAGTTGGAATTGGTTCAAATGGGTGGTTATCCTTACGGGAAGTGATGAGGTTCAGGACACTCGCTGAGACTCCACATATTATAGATATTATTCGGAATAATTACATTCTTGGAAGACTTTATGCGTGTACATATGAGAATATCCAAAGCTGTGTGTCTGGAATATTGCTGTATGAGGTAGAAGCTTGCTAATGTATTACCAGTGTGGTGTAATTAAGGTATACATATGAAAAAAGCTCAAAACAAACTATTCAAAGGTAAAAACAATGCTATAAGAGGTTTGGGGATGGGGGTGAAGCCCCACCTTCATACCTTCCTTACAAGACACAGTCTAAAAGTAGTTTCATAGACTAATGCAGTGGAATGTATTCAATATTTTCTTATTAATTGTTTAAGAAATATTTGACAAATTCCTCATTGTTCTACAATACCCCCTTTATGGGCACACATTAAGTGGTGCCGTGCCATCACACAGATAAAACTTAATGCTGAAAAGGGCAGTTTAGTCATATACAATTCCTAATAAAATTATAAGTCGTGTTTTTATTTTTAGATTTGAAACCTTTCAAATAATAACACATTAAATCGATTAATTAAAGCTTAGAGAAAAAAAATGTTTGTCTGTAAATCTGAGCTGATGTATTGCATTGACTGTAACATTGACTTTTTTTCTGGGCTCTGTTTCATTACTAAATACAGGCACTGCCTCTGACCAGTCAGCTGCTGCCCACTATGCTATATATTAGTTGACTACTTTGCGCAACCCCTATAATGAGACCAGGGAGGGAGGTGTATAAGCATGTATATGGTTTACAGCAGGAATGTATAGCTCAGTCTCAATGATCCATGTCTTTGTGTTGTGATTGCCAGCCCTCAACTCACCTTATTAATGTACAGATTTGCTGAGGCTAGATAGATAGATAGATAGATAGATAGATAGATAGATAGATAGATAGATAGATAGATAGTTATACACAAATATTATTATTATTATTATTATTATTATAATAAAGTATATCAGTCAGACTATGGGTAAGCAATGCTCAGATCCAGTCTCTAAAAAGGTGAGTCTAAACGTCCTTTCTATTTGTTTCTTCTTGCTATTCATTACTACTTTTTTTATCAATGACTGGGAACAATAAATCAGCCAAGTGAGACACAGAATAGGAGAGGAGAAGCATGGAAGAGAACAACAATCAGAAAAGGTCCTTTTCAGCATTAAAAGAATAAATCCAATATATAATAATAATAATAATAATAATAATAATAATAATAATTTATGCATTCTGTATGCTGTTAGATTTACCATAAAAAATAAATAAATAAATAATAATAATACAAAAGTAATTCATTTTGCAGTATGTCATCGGTCACACCACAAACAAACAAAAAAAATATTTCATCACCCTAAATAAAACAATAAAAATCATAATAATAATCATAATAATGATAATCCCCCTGTGTCTTGTAGTTGATTGTTGTTCTCTTCCATGCTACTCTTCTCCTATTCTTGATCTGAGACTTAATCTGAGTATTGCTTACACATAGTCTGACTGATACTTTAACTGAAACACTGAAGCAAAGATAAATGGCGACCTTTGCAGCATTCCTTCAAGAACAACACGTCTGCTTGTGTCAAATAGATATTGAATAAGGAGTTATAATTCAGCCTCAAGGTAAGCCAGGCCGTAATTTTTATGATTAAGGAGAAAGCTTAACATGGTTAAAATGACATGAAAATGATGTTTCAGAACAGTTTTGAAAAAGCTGGATAAATGCTAATTCTTTAAGGGTGCAGCCTTAAAATAATTTATGTAAATAAACAGATATCCCGTTACCTTATGCTCTAGGTGTGACATATAATTTGAATGACTATTGTGCATGTTCTTGTATGTAATGCATGATTAAGCTTGTTATAAAAAAAGGAGAAAATATATATATATGTATATATATCCTCTGCTTAAGCTAGCATTCAGTGAACTCAGACGAGTGCACCATCATTCACATTGATGTTTTTAGTGCAATTAAAATGAACAGTGATAACAGTTTTCTGGTTTCAAGTCTCTGGTGTCGCCATGCACTTTTGATAATGAGCGCTGAAAAGTGTATTTTTAACACGAGTACTGAACTGTAGTACTGCCAGTCTATTACTGATCTACTGCTGCTGCGCATAAATAGCTTTGATTACAGAAAGAGAGAGAGAGAGAGAGAGAGAGAGAGGGTTGGATGATTGATACTAGTGCACCAGTAATAATGTCTTATATACTGTGAGACCAATAATAATAATAATAATAATAATAATAATAATATGAAGAAATAGGGAAGTTAGAGAACAAACTTGACATAGATGCTTATGTTTTGTTATAGTGTCCCAAGTGGTTGCTAATGTGTTGCTAGGCATTGCTAAATTATATGATAACAAAGACATTCTGAACTTATAACAATAATTATTTTCGGTTTGGTTTTATTTTAGTTGCTAAGGTGTTGCTAGGCATTGCTATAGTATCTTAGGTGGTAGCTAAGGTGACGCTAGGCATTACTATAGTATCCCAGGTGGTGGTTAAGGTGTTGCTTGCCCATCGATATCATATCCTAGGTAATTGCTAATGTGTGTGTAAATGCATGTGCTGGTTGGTGCATGTGAGTCAGGTTTATGAGGGATTGTGCAGTAAAACAGAAGTAGTGTACGAATCCTTTGTGACATCACTTGTGAATGAACGCTGACGTGTCCTAAAAGCACAAGTGCCCTATTCCTGTATAGGCGCTATGGACCTGCAAAGTTTCATAGTTCTTGCTAAGAGCTTCAAAGTTCATCCTTTATATAGTTTATGTAAAGAACACTGGCTAATTCTGAGCAAGAAAACAAACACTTAGCAATGTACCTCACACTTCAGTGGACTCATATTATTGTTATGATGAAACAAATCAATAAATAGCATTACTAAAGGGATGTGAACTCACACATCCTGCAGCCACATTGTTGACATTCCGTTAACATGATGTGTATGAGCAGTCAAAGTCAGTTGCAGCTTTCAAATCAAGATATCAAGAAAAAAGTCACAAAACAAAGCCAGGTTGTGTTAATGCTTATGATATCATATCCAGACATTTATAATTACCTGGTATTCACTGTAACAGCCCCTCAAATCACAAAAGTGAGTAATAGCTGCACGTCTATGTTTGATATGGTTAATCATTGTTCTCTTCTAACAATCCAGCATGCTCTAAACTGCATTTATAGCCAAGCTACAGCATAACAGATCTAGACATAAACTGTTACACTGTCCAGGTCAGACATCACTCATTGCCATTTGCGAACAATTTTCAACAATCGAAAATAATCAAGGCCAAAATTACAGATTCAGCTAACTGGAGACACAATGGTGAAAGCAGACTGTGGTATAGGTAGATGGCTGAAAGCTTTTCCTGCTTTTACTGAATATTTCCTCTTTGCTGGCTCAGCTCTTCAGTCTCTTTACCCTCACTGTGTCTTACAGTGTTGGACTGTTTTGGTTTTTGTTCTTGTTGTCACTACAACCAACATAGCATGCAACACCCGTGCCGGGGACCCGACTCCCCAGGTGCCGATGACAGCGGCGAGAGACAGCGCAAGACCCCACCTCCTGTGCCCTACCTGCTGTTCTGCACTGATCCCACTGTACAATGCCTAACATTTGATCCAGGTTGCCAATCTGTAGTACGGTGATGGGGAGGCTCAGGTGCTTGCATTTAATGAGGGACAGCTGATGCTGTTTTGGCTTTGGCAGCATGGGCACCTTTAAAAGGAGCAGAAAGGGGAAAAGAAGGAAGAGCAAGGGGCAGCAGCAGCAGGCGTTTGTTTTTGTTACAGGACTGATAAGTCTGTTATAAGCCACTAAAAACAGCTGTTTTTTTGTGTGTTTGAATTTTGAATCTGTTTTGTGTGAACAAATAAAGAAAATGCTCCCATCGTCTGCATCCAGTGTTGCTCTTCCTCCCGGGAAGAAGTTGCTGCTGCTGTCATCTCTGTGCTGACCGATGGCATGTCAAGAATATGGTGGCAGTGACAAATGTGACGTCAATCAAAAACGCAATGATTGAAAACACAGTAACACACAGACAGCTCCACTACTACATGCTGATTAGTTTTTACTGACTGACACAGACATGTGCACATCAATTTAAGGAAACAAACGCAAAGCCTCGGAATGGATCACCGACAAAATGTTAGATTGAATAGGCGTGTGATAAATGTAGATTTGAATGGTTCATTGTAACACTGTAAGGTCATGCTAATAAGCTTGTTTTTATGGAGTTATATATACAGTACCTTGAGTATATATGTGTAGGCTGAAGCAATTAACAATATTATTAATTAAATCTGTCATGGTATAATCACTACCTTTGCATTATTCAGTGTTTTCATCAATGATAAAGCATTGTCTCTATTCAAAATAAATAGAAATGTAAATAACTGAAGATAGTAGACATCTGTTGTAGATAGATGGATGGGTGGATGGATGGCTGGCTGTACAAATACAAATAAATTCCGTATGTTTTAAGGGAATAATTGTGAATTATGGTATATAATTGTAACTAATTCCTGCTTATACAGCAAAAAACAGCCCAGCTGACCCTGGGCTCTGACCCCACTGGTCAATAGTCTATCCCAGTAGATGTATTATGCCTTAGTTCTTAATGCTAGTCCTTCTCTGGTCCGTGTAGAAGTGGTACAATGTTATTTCATTAGATTTTCATGGAGCTACTTTATGGCATGTTTCAGATTAATTACAGAAAGCTATTCATTCTTTTCTCTGATCGCCCCTCTCTCTCATTTACTCTCTCCTCTCTCTCTCTCTCTCTCTCTCTCTCTCTGTATGTGAATGTGATGGAGCTTTCGTACTTCTCATTAGGACCTAAGCGTTCGAGTCGTATGAGGAATTAACAAGCACTATCTGAAAGAAATGTAACCTCAATAACACAGCCGTTCTCATTTACACGAGCGGATTACGTTAATGTGATCATAATTCACAAACTCCACGCACACTCACTAAATTACCTGCTCTTCTGCGTCGTAATTAAATCGCTCCAGACACTGACAAGCTTTTTTTCCCTTCGACTATGGAAGTACATGATGTGATGATATGAAGTCCTGATATGACTCCAGTCATTTTTGACTCCATACATATTTTAAATGTAGCTTTGGCACTTAAACAAGCAGATCAGGTCTGAATTATGAAAGGTTAGCATTGGCAGGAGTTCAGGCAGAAAAGAGGTGAAAGTTGGATAAGGATGATATTTTTATTTTACCTGTTTTATGGTTTGGTGATAAATGTTTAATTTTGTAATACAATAATGAAGCTGGTTATTACTTTAACCATTAAAAGTTAGAGGGGCATCAAGTGTTATGTGTTTCAAGTGGCCAGTAAGTGATAGTTCAAGGTAGGTGTTTTAATAAATGGCCAGTGAGAAGTTGAAAGTAGGTGTTTCTATTAAATGCATCTGTGAATGGACATACAAAATAGGTGTTTCTAGTAAAGAGGCCAGTGGGTTTATAGAAATGAAATAAACAGACAACAATGTGTGCATTTACCTGCAATTGTGTGTGTGTATATATATATACCACATTAGCGGAAAATGAATATTTGTTATCTGGTACATAAAGACTATTTAAATCCTGCATTTCATCAAGCATATTGTTTCAGCTTCACTCCAAAAGTTGTTCTTGCCATTTCACAATTACTGTGTCTCTACTTGAATCAGAAATCATTTAATGTTTTTCATACTTCTAGTGGTAACTTTCACTTATAGAGGTTTTAGTATTTCAATAAAGTGAGGGGACCATGATGCATTTTTGATGGATCTGTATTGGACAAACCTCATGGAGTAGGGTTTATGAATGCTTTATGAACATGTCATGTACCGTTTATTTGATTCTTATGAATTGTTTATGCAGAAGCACTTAAGCACGGCCTTTAGCCGGAGATGGATTTTACGGTTCATAATTAGGGTCATAAACTCAGCCTGTGTGTATAAATAACCCCAGTAATGATGACAGTACTGTTCTGTCAATCCTTACGTTACACTCGTGTTCGCTCTCTTTCTTTTTCTCCCACTTCCCTTTCTCTCCTCTCTCTCTCTTTCGCTCTTCTTTTTCTTTTTTCCCTATTTGTCTCCTTTTATCTCCATTCATCATCATATGTTTCCCCCCTCTTATCCCCCAGCACTGTAGCAGTAACTGTAAGCTGAATCCTCTGTAATGGAAATTGATTTCTGACAGTTTGTGGATTGGTTTTGCTAATGAGCTCTATTTGCAGCCTTGGCATTTATGAGAGAAAGGTTGGGGCTGTGTTGACAAATAGCTGTGCAAAGAAGGCTATGAATTTGGATCAATCATAACAAATAAGAAGACTGACGTTAAGTGAGGGGTTATGGGCTGATACTACACATTCTGATCTATCAAAGCCGCAAGAGCAAGGGTGAATCTCTTCCCTTCTCTTCTCTTCTCTTCTCTTCTCTTCTCTTCTCTTCTCTTCTCTTTATTCACAGACCTATCATACCATGTATGTGTTTAGGAGACTGTGAGAGCAAAGGAAAATATTTTTCTCAGTTGGATTCAGCCTGCCAGTTTGACTAACGGCCACATAAGGACCGAAGCCAAGCCCAGTAAACACAATAGCATGAATATGAGATGATAATTAATCATAGACGTTTTAATATGGATGTCAATAAAGCATCGATTAGAGTAAACATTTAATTTAGCTATTACTAGCTGGCATTATTCAGAGATAATTGTATTTACAAATGATGGACTACTGTAATTACACTGGCAGACAGACGGGCAACCTGAACTGAACTGTAATGCCACCACACACACACATACAGCCTCAGCCGCTGCGCTATCCACTGGCTTATTCTTCTTACTGCCCAGGAGCAGGAAGGGGAGCGGGCGGGGTGCTGTCACTATGCCCAGTGTGTCCCTGTGTTGGCATTCCTTCTCTTTCCCACCAGTGCCCACCCACCCCTGGTACAGACGCTAGCTGACATACAGAATTACCATTCAAACACCCCTTCTCTTCTCTTCTCTTCTCTTCTCTTCTCCTTTCTGACAATTAAGAAATAGAAATGTGGCTCAGAAGCATCATGTTAGCTTAGCTCCACGCAGTAGCGTTAGCTTTCTCAATGTTCTCTAGAGGTTAATTTTCTGTCTGACTGCAGCGTTCAGTCCACAGTGTCGTAACTGCTGACTGAGTACACAGTGTGTGAGAGAACGCATGTGTAAGCTCATGGGGCTGTTTGGGTTTGTGGCATTAGTGCAGCTCTGTGTAATTTGATAAACACTGTTAGTCACAAAGCTGTGGGGTATACTGATGTGATGCTAGTACACCAAGCTAGTTCTAAAGTTAAAAGGTTACAGTATGTAGGCTATGTGCCATGAAATCCAACGCCCTTGACAAGAGAGAATGGTTGATCATCTCAGACAGTGTATGTATATGTATATTAATTTGATTCATACATATAGCTAGCTATAACAGCTCCAACTCTTCTGGGAATGCTTTCCACAAGGTTTAGGAATGTGTTGTATGGGAATTTTTGACCATTCTTCCAGAAGAGCATTTATGAGGTCAGACACTGATGTTGGACGAGAAGGCCTGGCTCGCAGTCTCCACTCTAATTCATCCCAAAGGTTTTCTATCGGGTTGAGGTCAGGACTCTGTGCAGGCCAGTCAAGTCCTTCCACACCAAACTCGCTCATCCATGTCTTGTCTATGGACCTTGCTTTGTGCACTGGTGCGCTGTCATGTTGGAACAGGAAGGGGCCGTCCCCAGACTGTTACCACAAAGTTGGGAGCATGAAATTGTCCAAAATCTCTTGGTCTGCTGAAGCATTAAGAGTTCCTTTCACTGGAACTAAGGGGCCGAGCCCAACTGCTGAAAAACAACCCCACACCATAATCCCCCCTCCACCAAACTTTACACAATGCAGTCAGACTAGTACCGTTCTCCTGGCAACCGTCAAAACCAGACTTGTCTATGAAATGGCCAGAAGGAGAAGCATGATTTATCACTCCAGAGAACACGTCTCCACTGCTCTAGAGTCCAGTGGCGGCACTTTACACCACTGCATTTGACGCTTTGCATTGCACGTGGTGATGTAAGGCTTGGATGCAGCTGCTCGGCCATGGAAACCCATTCTCTGCAGAAAGTTGGCAACCTTTGCACACCACGTGCCTCAGCATCCGCTGACCCTTCTCTGTCATTGTATGTGACCTACTACTTCATGGCTGAGTTGCTGTCGTTCCCAATCGCTTCCACTTGGTTATAACACCACTGACAGTTGACTGTGGAATGTTTAGTAGTGAGGAAATTTCACGACTGGACTTGTTTTATATATATATATTATATATATATATGGACGATTCATTGCTTGTGCCTGCTTACAATACATTTAAAGGGCAGTGGCGAGTTACATTTGTTTATTTCATTGTCGTCACTCTCTTCAGGATAGTTTCCTCTCTTCCAGCATGGGTCTCTGTTAGTTAATATAACAGAATTCGCAGTCATCATTCCCCTCTAAGTATGTTGACACTGAAAGACGGGTTTAGGTTTTGACTGGTACTGTATGTTACCTCTAGTCAGATGTGTTGATTTCTGTATAATTTCATGCATTTACAAACGTTCAGTTTTTTCTCTTTAACAATCTCACACCCTCTGCCGTGTCACAGGCTTAAAATTAGAGTGTGATGAACATTAATTTACAGCCTATCAGTTCACCACATCGCCAAGAGAGTATGTGTGTATGGTGAGAGACTGTATGGTGTGTAAGGGTGTGCGCATGTTCTCAAGCTTCATTCCCTTGTCGACACCAGAAGCAGAGGAAAAACAAGATGTGGGAATGTTTACATGGACGTGTCTGTTGATCCCTTCACTTTATTAAAAGTTTAGAGCTCATACATACACTAATATTAGAATACATACAAACAACAATATTGCAATAAGCATAATTAGCATGGATTTATGCATGGAAGTGCATTGTCAGTGCAGTCTCTTGTGGCAGCCCAGTGTTGCTTGTGATTATTGGATTATCATCCGATAACTGGTTTGACTAATCAGTACTTCATTGTGTTAAAGTGTGCTGCTGATGGAATGTAACAGATCCATATGATGACTGAAATCAAAGACTAACTAAGAAGCACATATTTGTTATTTTTTCTATTGACCTTTTTATATATACACAGACTATACACTTATGCCATACTCTCCGAACTCTCTTTTTTTCTGTCCTCTTTCCCCTGTATCTCTCCGTCTCTCTCTCTCTCTCTCTCTCTCTCACACTCACACACACACACACACACACACACACACACACACACACACACACTTATCAGATCTTACAGAAAGTTCTGCTCTATAGCGGTTTTTAGATCTAGAACAAGATGTGAAACAAGAACGTATTTTCTCACTTTTCCAAGAGTGTGCTCCACCACCTAATAACATGACACTGGGACTTTTTTAAATAACCATTGTTCCATAAAAAAAAAAAAAAAAAAAAAATCATTTTATTCCCTGAGGTTAAGGTCACCGGGGCTAGATTTAGTTTTAGACTACTTATTACATATAAGCTCACTGGACAAAAAAAATTGTCGTTAGTGACTGAAAAGTACCTAATACTGTATAATACCTCCATGAGCACAACTAACAGCTGTAATTTGATTTGGCATGGACTGGACAAGTTTCTGGATGTAGGCAACATCAATGTTTACGCAGTGTTTCATCAAAAAATTGTAGATTTGGGCCAGATTTGGTGGATGCCTTCCCTGGCACAATTCTGAGCAGAATTTCCTATAGATTTTGAGCCACTGCTGATAGACCCATATAACCGTACGCTCCAAGACACCTGCAAATTCAGCCACTTTCTTCACATTGTGGCCTTTGGCACGCCCAAATACAATCACTCCTTTTTGCCAATCTATGAATCCCATCACACAACCCACACATATTTATTGCCCCATCATCCTTGTGCAACGCCATCTTCAGTAGCCTGCAGTTACTACCACCTTAAACACAGACAAAATGTTTGTCTAGTGAGCTCACCTATTACATATAGACCACCCATCAAATACTGTATATAATAGTCATGATGTACAAATGATTTTTTTTTTCAGCATCAGGAAATAAAAGCACAAACCATAACATTTAACTGAAGATTACACAGAAGCCTTAGCAAGTAAACCGAATACGTGTTTTAGTATTTAGTATGTTTACCTCCAAAGTTCAGTCTTAGAAGTTGGTTTTATTTTCTTCAATTAATTCCAAACACATTCAGTGGTGTTATGGTCTTGACTCACAGTTCATTGTTCTGTGAATATCACCAGCTTTGTTTGACGTGGCTATTTCATTTTTTCAGTAAGAGCTTCTTAACAGCTACACATCCTTTTAGACTCATAACGCTGAGTTGTTCTCCCACATTGGAAGGATGAACAGAAGCACCTGTGGATGTTTTCATATGATTTTCATGTTTTCATATGAAGTCAGAGTGGAGTAACATATTCCAATGAATACGTTGTACTTAATGGCTGTTTTAACTGGAAGTCAAATACATAATAAATGGTCTCTGACTTTTGGACAGTACTATGCATAGTACATAGTACATCTGCATGTCTTGCCATTATATCTCATTTGTTTTTTTATTTGTTTTTTGGTGTATTTTGGATTACTGAGAAAGTTGTCAGGTAAATGACTGTACAGATGGCTTCCAAATCTGCACTGCTGAAACACACACAGGCACACACACAACATCTGTAAGCCAATTAGCAGTTGATCTGAATTATTTTGTTCTATCCAGCCAATTATGCATCTGTGTGGTCGGTGTTTGGTAAATGTTAGTCTATCCATTAGACACAAAATGAACACTCTGGAAGCTTGCACAGGCTGAATTTGAATTCATCTTACTAGTGTTCTCCTAGCTGTTTACGTCAGATTCTTCTTTTAGGCTGTAGACATTTGTTTGTTTTTATTTTAATTATTCATTTATTTTATTTATTATGTTCTTCTTCTTCTTCTTCTTCTTTTTTTTGTATATTTTTCAGTATTTTACTCTCAGACTCCTATAGTTACTTTTGTCATTTGACTATACATTCAATGTATTTATGCAATTACATATATAATTGTATGGTTACATATTAAATAGCTTTTTATATTTGAGTTGTAATTAAACGCGATGTCATGAAATGGGAAGAAGTTAGAATGTAGGCATTTTCCTTACGTGATTCATATATTCTAGTATTTCCTTCTGCATGTCTTTGGCAATGAGGATATTAATTAATCAATTCACTTTCATAGACTGTTACATATGTAAGACGTTCAGCCTTGTGAAATCAGATCCCCTTTAAATACCTAACATGTTTATGCTGCAATGACTCAACATAGCAAATAATACTAAATACATGATTTCTCAGAGCCCAGGGATAACAAAGAGGATTTAAATTTCATTATTTAAAGGTGCCAAAGAATGCATTTCTATCAGTGTTTTAATTGTTCTCTGATGTTTACATAGAAGGTTTGCTAAACTAAACAGTGGGTAAAAATGCCCCCATGTGGTTGTGATGCTATAGGTAAGGTGGAACTGTTCCTCTGAAGTTTGCTTGTTGTTCACCAACCTGTTTCACTATTTTTCCATTCCACCTTAAATGGTGCTGCAGTTACAGTCTGATAGTTTTACAAGCTGTAATGTTTAAGGTGGAACAGTACATTTGATAAAGACGCTGGCAAACAGGGGACTGATTTCAACATGCTTAAAGATGTACAGCATCTGTACTTGGTCAGTTTCTTGGAACGGGTATGAAAAGTGTCGACATCTCCTGATCAGCCCGGAAAGGTACATTTCCACGTATATGATCCTTCATTGCTGTTGCTCTGTTGTCATTTCAACTGGGCTTGAAATTGAGCTGGTGTATACAAATTAGTCAGTACTATACTACAGTGACAGTCTAGGAATCTTTTACAAATACAGGATTTGTATTTGAAGGAGGAGACAACAGTGTTTGAGGATCACGGTACATCAGTTCCATGTACTGAACTCTCATTACTAAACACGTTTTAGTCATTTCCATTCTGTGGCATCTCGTAAAGGCATTAATCGTAAAGGCAGCAGCAAACAACAAATTATTTGTGAACACAAGCAATGAATTATTCACATCAGAGTAGCGTCATCTGTTTGCCGTTTAACAGAGTTAAAAGCATAAAGCATTACCGTAACCAAAGCAATAGTTTTTGCTTACCATGCATGGCATATGCAGTGGACAGATTTGCCTTTTATTAGCTTTCAGAAGAGCAATTTGGAGAGTGTCTGTTGGGTGTACATGGCTATAGAGCTAACAGTCAAGAGATGTCAGGTGTAGCAGGCAGTGGCTGTTGCAGTTCACTGTCATCCATTTAATACCTTTGAGCTTCATTGCTGCAAACAGTTCTAAGATGACGTAATGCCAAATGTGCAGCTTTTGTTCCCGCTACACAAACATCTGTTTCCATTATCGTTTTTTTTACATTTCTCCTTCAACCGTAAATCAACATTTCCAGTTCTTCCAAATGTTAAAACTTGTTTTGCAATATTTAGGCATTTCTGACTTTTCCTGCCAAACTCTGCCAAAAACTGAGAACCAGTTTTTTGGGCACTAAAGAGTTATTTATGGATTTAGGTTTTTGAGCATAAAAGCATTTTTTTAATTAGTTTGCACTTTCCTGATTCTCATAAAATGCTTTCTGTGTTCTGTATGCATCTATGTGTCTATGCATCTTCTATGCTACCTCCTAGAGACAATTATCCCTATGATTTATGATAGAGAGAGAGAGAGAGAGAGAGAGAGAGAGGTACCAGGTTGTGTGTGTACATGATCAATGTGTGCACAGAAAGAGCATGTCTCATGCTAATTCTAACTCTCTCTTTATCTCTCTTTTTCTTACTTTATCTCTCTTTTTCTTACTTTATCTCTCTTTTTCAATTCTCTCACCTTGCATTCTTTCAAAAAATATCCTCTTTCTGCTTCATTATCTCATTTCTCTATACCCATTAACGGCAACCTGAACTGAAATCTCGACAAACTCACTCACACACACACATTATGCCTATTTAATAACAATATGTCCAATTATACAGCCATGCAGTTGTGACGTGCAAAATGTGGCTTGGGGTTGTGTTGTTGACAAGCATGAAAATCCCTGAAAAAGACGTTGTCTAGAGGGCAACATAGGCAGCTCCACGTATATTTCATTTAGCATTAATGCTGCCTTCACAATTTGCAATTTGGCACTAACAGTGTATGTGGAAGATTCTGGCTTTTAAGTTTTAAACTTGTAAGGACAGTCCTTTTCTTCTTTGCCATGAATAACATGGCATCCATTATTTTGACAAACATTTGCTCTTGTCAAACCACAAAAGAAAGAAAGAAAAAAAAAGTGTGGCAACCTGTCAATGCTAGGTCTATGCTAAGTCCAAAAAATTGCCTGATCCTTTGTGTCTGCTGTCTCAAAACTAAGTGGTGATGTGTCGAACTAGACAGTGGGAGGTGATTGAGAGTCTACTTAATTTTTTTTTTTTTTCCATTTTTCCTTGAAACATGACAGAAATAAGCCTGACTCTATATTAGTGTAGTTTCTACTTTGTGTATGTTGCATTATTTGTGCTTATTTGGAAAACTGGTATAATATATATATATATATATATATATATATATATATATATATATATATATATATATATATAAAACAGTACAACATTATGAACTTGATAGTTCTCCCAGATGCATATTCAGCCGAATTCCAGAGTGCCTCCACTATAAAGACAAAAACACCTTATTTTAGTGTATTAAGCAAGTAGAGGACTTTTGGAATATGAAGTTTCTTCAGCAGGGGATAATATTAGCACACATATCAGTTTAGTGTTTGTCATGTAGATGACAAACAGCCATAAATCCAAACCAGGAGAATGTAACCAATGCATGTTTTTGCAGTTTTAACTTTTTTACCAAAAAATATTGAGATTATTATTGTTCATGTGATTTCCCTTAAAGAATTTCATTACATGAGTTAATGTTAGAAAGCGAGTATGTTAGAGCAGCTACAGTGGGCTGTGTTTGAATTTCACTGTTGATCTGCTGCTCAAATTGTTTGAACCCATCAATGCTGATACAAAGTGTATTTTTAATCCCTTCTCATGTTACTTTTCCATTACAGGTATTAGGTTAAGTGTTAGATTATGATATTTGAAACAGTTTGATGGCTTTTTCTGATGAAATGTTTCTTATTTGTCTTTTTTTGGTGACTGAAATTTTGGTGCATCCCTGGTAATCACTAGTAGAGTAGATGATGATCTCAGTCAGTCAGCGAGTGCCTGGGTGTGTGTGTGTGCGTGTGTGTGTGTGTGCCTGCCTGCCTGCTTTTGATATACTCTTTGATTTAAAGGTTAACCCCTTTTGAAATGTAGGATTTGTGCCATCTGCCTGCAGAGGTGCCCTCTACAAAGAAGAGTTCTTCTTTTTTTCCCTGCTTGCTTCTCTCTGACAAACCTATCGATCTTCTACCTCTTTGTGACTCTACAGCACTTATACATCTCTCTGTCCATTCACGTTCTTCACACGTGCCATTAATCTGCTCCATCACACCAGTTTGTTAGATTTTCATTAAATACATTAATTCATTATAAATGTTTAAAAAAATGGCCACGCTGTTCGACGTCCTATTAAAAAGATTGAGTGTTTGAGTTCCAGGCCCCGATGTAATGGATGCGCAGAATAAGTTCTTTTATTAATGTTTAATATGTAATTAAATGTTCTACATGGTTGGGTTGTTTGGGAGGGTAATTGATAGCTTTTGCAGCTAGAGACAGAGAAAGAGCGTGAAAGAAAGAGAGGAAGAGAGGGAGAGAGAAAATTACAATTTAGAAGAGGGAAAGCAGGAAAACAAAAAGAGAGAAAGCGAAGAGTGGCGGCGGGGAGAGAGATAAATGTACACTGACTGACCACATCAAGTACACCTCCTAGTGCGTCTTTGTCCATTCTGTCAGCCCCAGTTACCATATAGGTGAACTTTGTAGTTGTACAATTACAAACTATGGTCCATCTGTTTCTCTGTATACTTTGTTAGCCCCCTTTCATTCTGTCACTCAATGGTCAGGACCCCCATAGGACCATCACAGACCAGGTATTATTTAGGTGGTAGATCACTCTCAGCACTGCAGTGACGTGGTGGTGTGTTAGTGTGTGTTGCACTGGTATCTGTGGCTCAGACACAGCTGTGCTACTGTGTCCACTCGCTGTCCACTATATTAGACACTCCTATCTTGCTGCTCTACCTCGGAGATGTAGTCTAGATGATTAGACGATAGCTCGTCTTTTGCTGCAAAGTTTGTGTTGGTCATTCTCTAGTCCTTCATCAGTGGTCACAGGACGCTGCCCACAGGACTCTGTTGACTGGATAGTTTTGGTTGGTGGACTGTTCTCAGTCCAGCAGTGACACTGTGGTATTTACACACTCCAGCAGCACTGCTGTGTCTGATCCACTCACACCAGCACCACACACACTAACAAACACCACTACCATGTCAGCATCACTGCAATGCTGAGAATGATCCACCACCCACCAAACTGCTCTGTGTTGGTCCTGTGTGGATCCAGTGAACAAGGGGATAGAAGGGTGTGTTCAGAGTATTCAGAGACACAGCTGGACTGCTGTCTGTAATTGTAGAACTACAAAGTGCACCTATATGGTAAGTGGGGATTTTAAAATGGAAAATGAGTATAGACACGAGGTAATAATGTACATGGTTATTGTATATTATATTTCCTAATTTAAAAGCAGAGAAGCATCGTGGGTTAAAAAATAGATAGTGAAAATATTTATTAATGCAAACTTTGTGTTTGAGATGCAAATTTGTAATTAGCTATTGCAAACCTCCCGTGTTATTAATTCCAGATGATATTTATTTTGTGTGTGAAAGGTCACTTGTTTAGTATATATCTGGTGTATTTTTTTGCATGGAGAATGTTGGCGTGTTGGAAAAAGTTGATTTTCACACAAGGTCATTCAGCAAGCTTTACAAATGCATTAATATTAATCCGTATACACATTTTAATCACAAATGTGAGGACAGTGCAGTGCTGTTTAGTCTGACTGATTTATCAAGCTGTCAGCAGCTAAGTTCATTTCCTAGTCCGAGAACTGATTTACTCCCACCACCGTTCTCACTGCAGGTTTGTTTTGTGTAGAGTTTTGCATTTGCTTGATGGAAGAGAGAAAGTTAGGTTCCTTAGAATAGTTGTGTTTGGCCAAGAGAAGTGTCAATTCTAATTTTGCAAGCAGTGATTTAGATCAGGGTTTCTCGGACTGTGGCCCACAGACCACCACTGGGCCATGAAGCACATTCTAGTGGGTCGTAGGGCTGTACTCAGGTGCAGGCAGTAGCTTGTAGTGGGCCGGAAATATCATATATAACCGTATTAGTGTTATACTAGACATATTACTACAATGATATGTATACATGTACAATAGCAGGCTAATTAAATATCTTCAGTCTGAGGCAACATAACCGCTGGCCAGCCACTGATGTTTCTTTTACCTTGTTTATATTTGGATGTATTGTAATTTTTCTTGAACCAGTTCCTCATGATTTGAATGGGATTTTTAGTACCTTCTTTAAAGCTTGTTCTACCTAGCCACAGCAGCATGAATAGGCTGGTGGTGCACTTTGTGTAGACGTTGATTAAGGTAGGAATCTTTGTAAAGTAGGAAGTTTTGTTCACTTCAACTCCAGAGATCTGCAGGGTTTTATTTGGTCTGATCCCAGGTTACCTACATTGTGTGTTCATGCTCCACTGCACATCGGACACACAGTAGCCTCCCGAGAGTCACGCCTGTATTCAGAGTCATCACACACACACACACACACACACACACACACACACACACACACACACACACACACACTGTTCCCCCCGCTGGTCGATATGCACGACCTCATCACCTCTTAAAGACAGCTCATCTGGAGTACTGTTGAAGTTTGGCTGGACTTTCTTTCTTTTCTTTCTTTCTTGCATGCCTTCTTTCATTCTCTTTCTGACTCTCTCTCTCCCACTTTCTTTTCTGTTGTTTCTGTTTCCTTTTTTCCTACGTATTTCTTGTTATTACTTCTTTTCTTTCTTTCTTCCTTCCTTTCTTTCTTTCTTTCTTTCTTTCTTTGAATGTGAGCCACTCCTACTCTGCTTTTTCATGGCCTTTATTGAGTAGTGCATGTGTGTGTACAGATGGATGTGAGTGGTATTTACACACTGAACAGAAATAGGATTCATTCTGGGGGATTTGAAATAGTTGCTCACAGAGTTGCTCTTGGCTGAATGTGTATGGCTGGTGGATTGATCCCAACCTTGCAGTAGGCCTGTGCAATAGGGCAGTGTAGTTATACTGGTGGTACTGATAAAGATTCAAACCATGATGATTATCACATTATGAAGAGGAAATTAATTACAACTATAGAGAATGGATACATTTACAGAAAAATAATAATGCATGCCTTTGGTTTCCTACAGGAGTCTATGCGTAAAACACACTTTGGAACTCTTTTATTTACTGGAGCACATATAGGAGACTCACAGTACTACACAAGAGGGGTATATTGGTATACATATTCATCCTTGATGATTTAAGAGAAGAAAAGGCTCAGAATGCACACCAGCAGGAGCTCACAAATGCACATATTTACATGTGCAACATTCAAAACAAAATATGTTTTAGTCAATACAGCATTACGTATAAATCAAGGTAACATACAGTCTGTTTAAGCAGTAGCAAACAAAATGTGTAATGGGTCAGATATAATTTGAAAATCTTGTTTATTTAAGAAAATATTATGCTAATAACTTTTTACATATCTCCATAGACATATCTTACATATCTTAATTAAATACAATATAGCCAAATTTATAGCTATAAAACTCAAAACCAAAATATTTATTTGTTCTGTTCTGCCTATAGCTTCTGCATGAACAGGTTGTCTTCTTCTTTTAATATTACAGGCATCAAGCCCATCTACAAAATGTCTGTCTTAATTCAAAAAGAAAATAATAAGAAAACTAAACTGTTGTCCACTGAGTTTTAATTTATTCCAGCTAACTGAAAGGAGGATTTGCATGTGTTTCCTTTGGTAGAACATAAACCAACAAGCAAACAAACAAACAAATAAATAAATAAATTCATTTAAAATGTTTATGTGAGACAACAGTGAGGAGGAAACAATACTGTGACTATTTTAGTAAAACAGTTAAATAAGCATAAATATAGAACATGCACTGGCAGAGAGACTGAGTGAGAGAGTGCAGGCTATGTGCAGCCGCTACAGAAATTAAGTGTTTACTCTTAAGCCCATATGGAAATGAAATATATTGAAAGTGTAATGCAGTGTATTGTCTTTTTATATGGGCAGCCACATACCTTGCAATTACATCTGCAAGAGTATCTGAAGGCAGAACTAAGATGAGAAGGAGAGGGGTTTTATGTTTGTTTTGGTTTATTTCAAAGGTTGGGTGTGTGCTATGTTTGCTGTTGGGACAAGCTGCCATCTGGTGGTGTTCAGAATGGTGGATGAGAGGAGATGAAGGGAGGAAAGTGAAATGTGAAAAACATTGAAATGCACTTACCACACTGGCTCTCCGGGAACTGTGCTCCTCTATTTTTCATTGAAAGATACAGAACCACTTTCTCAGTGTCCAATAGCCAAAGACAACTCTCATAACCCTCCTGACTGTTTCCTACATGTAAAGTCATACTTACAAAATTATTTGTTTTTAATGGTAAACACACCGCTAATGCTAGCCAGATAGCTGTGCTGATCTTGTGTTTCTTATCATTTTGCATGGCTAGTACAGCATACTTTGTTTGTTGATGTTAGCTAATTTAAATTGTTTTATCTTGCTAGCTTTTCTCTCCATTTTAAAAAGTTATTAAACCAGTTGTTACAGCTGAAACATAGATGTCTGGAACATACATATCTGGAAATTGGTTGTTTGGTACAATGTAATGTGACTGCTAATATTAGGTAATGTTATCTGTTTTGTAAGGATATATAGCGCATTGTATCACATTGAACTGTATTGTAACAAATCATATCATTATATTGTGGTTAGCATGTTAGCTTGGCTAGTGCATCAGCTTGGGACTAATATATTAGCTTATGGCATGTGCTTTAGCTCTGGGCAAAGCAGAGTATGAGCTTAATGTTTCCTTGCTGCTAAGAAACCAGCCTGAATGTGCCGTACTAAGAATGTTGAGCGCTCTACTAAACTGGAAATGGAAACATTAGCATATGAACACAAAGTGTTTTTTTAGAAGCCACTTTGATATGTCAAGAGGAGTGCTTTGAACTTTGCTGTCTTATATCTAGGGTTGCACCAGTAGTGTATCATTATTGCTGCAGATGCTGGCACATATCGGTTCTGGTGGCGCGGCGAGTAGCTGCAGCAGCCACTTCGGGAACAACAAAACGGTGCTTTTTGCTCTTTTTAGTTTACTGTCTGTCGTGTAACCCGACCAAAACTCAATAATCATGACTGCTACAACCAGCACCAGTGTCTACCATCTCCAGAGCCTGCTACAGCTGAGAAATCAGTCACGATCTCTGCTGCCAAACAAACTGCAGGAAGAGCTGCGCAAGCTAGGCCTGCTGCGATGCACAGCGCTGCGTGAGCCTGTTGGCCGAAAGCGGTGCGCGAGAAGGCGGAAGCAAGGCCAGCGAGTCGGGACGAGCCAACCTTTCCGGGGCCATCAGAGAGGCTAAGCGCGCCTAGTCAAAGAAAATCCATGAACATTTTCAAAACACTGCTGACACACGGTGCATGTGCCAGGGCATCCAGGCCATCACTAACTACAAGTCACCTCCACCTGCTTGTGACAGTGATGCCTCCCTTCCAGATGTGCTTAATAACTTCTATGCTTGGTTGGAAGCACACAACAGCACAACGGCGAGGAAAAGCACACCGCCTCCAAATGAACAGGTACTGCTGATGTGTGGAGAACTCTACACAGAATCAACCCATGGAAAGCACCAGGATCTGACAGCATACCGGGCAGAGTGCTCAGAGAACAGCGCCAAACAGCTGGCAGATGCTCTCACGGACATATTCAACATCTCTCTGAGCACTGCAGTCGTTCCAATTTGCTTCAAGCCTACCACCATCATCCCTGTGCCGAAGAAGTCTCCAGTGTCCTGCCTCAATGACTACCGTCCCGTTGCACTCACTCCCATCATCATGAAGTGCTTTGAGAGGCTTGTCATGAGGCACATTAAAGACCAGCTCCCTCCTTCACTGGACCCACTGCAATTTGCATATCGCCCTGACCGCTCAACAGACGACGCCATCTCCACCTGGCTCTCACCCACCTGGACAATAAAGACACCGACGTCAGAATGCTGTTCATAGACTTTAGTTCAGCATTCAACACCATCATCCCTCAGCAGCTCATTGGAAAACTGAGCCTACTGGGCCCGAACCCCTCCCTCTGTAACTGGGTCCCCGATTTCCTGACTGAGAGACCTCAGTTAGTCAGGGTAGGTAATAACATCTCCAGCACCACCATACTGAGCACCGGCGCCCCTCAGGGTTGTGTACTTAGTCTTCTGTTGTTCACTCTACTGACTCGCTGTACTGTAAAGTACAGCTCAAACCACATCATCAAGTTAGCTGATGACACGACTGTGGTGGGTCTGATCAGCAAGAATGATGAGTCAGCGTACAGAGAGGAGGTGCAGCGGCTAACGGACTGGTGCAGAACCAACAACCTCTCTCTGAATGTGGACAAACTAAGGAGATCGTTGTTGACTTCCGAAGAGTGTGAGGTGACCACCCCCCCACTAAACATCACGGCTCTTGGTGTCCATATCACAGAGAACCGCACCTGGTCCCTCAACACCAACTCCATAGCCAAGAGAGCCCAGCAGCACCTCTACTTCCTGCGGAGACTGAAGTAGGCTCATCTCCCCCCTTCCATCCATACCATGTTCTACGGGGGGACAGTGGAGAGCATCCTGAGCAGCTGCATCATTGCCTGGTTTGAGAACAGTACCATCTCCGACCGCAAGACCCTACAGCTTATAGCTGAGAAGATCATCGGGGTCTCTCTCCCCTCCATCATGGACATCTACACCACATGCTGCATCCGCAAAGCCACCAGCATTGTGGACGACCCCACCCATCCCTCACACAGACTTTTTTCACTGCTGCCATCTGGCAGAAGGTACCGGAGCATCCGTGCCGTCACTGCCAGGTTCTACAACAGCTTTGTTCCTCAAGCAATCAGGTTTTTAAACTCACAAGGACTGATCTGAACCCCCACTCACACACATACTCTACACACACACACACACACACACACACACACAGACACACATATATACACACCTCTTTTGATGCTCGACTTGCACTATCTGGAACATTGCTGCTAACACTGTGTTTACACTGTTTACTCATTGCTACCTCAGTAACTGCTGTGTGTATGTATGTTATCACTCACAGATCACAGCATGCTAAATCTCTCTGCGCCTCATTCTACTACCTCATGTCCAGACAATGAGTGATGTGTCTGTTTACTTGTGAGTCTAGTGTCTGTTTAATTTACTGTATTTATTGTAGTTTAATTTTTTGTTTGCGCCCTTATGTCTGCACGTTTGCACTTTGTACTCTTTTGTTCCATGTTGCACCTTGTTCCTGGAGGAACGTAATTTCACTCCACTGTGTATATGTACATGGATGGAATGACAATAAAAGCCTCTTGACTTGACCTGACATAAATGCATTGTCGGTATCGACAATAGAGAGGGAGTTTTTCCTTGCCTCTGTCGCCCTTGGCTTGCTCACTGGGGGCTCGGACACCAGGTTCTTTGTAAAGCTGCTTTGTGACAACATCTGTTGTAAAAAGCGCTTATATAAATAAATGTTGACTTGACTTGACTTGAGATACCAATACCACAATGTCCACTACCACAAATCAGTTCCCGATGCACACATATGTACTGATATGTACTTGCATGCTAGTAGACAAAACTTAAGAAGGTGTTGGCAGTGTGTTGACTTTTTCCTAAGCTCGGTTTCACCAATATGTCACAAATACACCCCGATAATGCAACATCCAAACAGTGTAAAACATGTTAACAGGGGCCCCCTACATCAACAGCCAGGCCAGGCCACCATTGTGAATAAGAATTTGTCCTTAATGACGTGCCTGGTTAAACTAAAGGTTAAAAATTAAAACAGCTGAGTCAGGCTTCTGTCAGTAATCACTTCAGTAATCTGCTGTGGTGTAGTCAGCTATAGTCCGAGTTAATGTTAGTCTAGGTTGTTCTGAAGGCACTTAGAGCGACATATGGAAGGAACTACTAGTCTATGCGGTAATGATGACCTTTAGTCTTGTTTTAGCCATTTGCATATGAGCTTGTTAGCCTGGCCCGTGTGTCCACTAGCCCTATCTGTGGTGCACCTCTGTCTGTTGCCTCAAACAGGCAGTGGGGTCACATGGCCTTTTGCTTTACCAAAGCTGAGAAATTCACATCTCCATGTAATATGTTTTGAGCTCAGAACAGAGCCTGATGCTTGGAGAAATAAGAGCGAGTGTACAGGATGCACATATGAGGCAAAGTACTTTAGAAATTCAAATGTGAAACAAAATTGAACACAGTTTTTGCCAAGCCAGATCAACATACATGTACACACCACAGGTTTACTTATATTGTTCAGTTACGATTTTAGCATTTTAACAACACAATAAAGTATTTTGCATTTCCTTCAGTAATTAAATATGGTATGTATTACTAATTATATCATAGAACTGATTCTGAAATAGTTATATGTATTTTCCAACAAAATAATGCCATTCAGTTTGGTACGTGTTATCAGTAAGAAGGAACACCGGTTTTACAAAAAATACAATTTTAACACATTTATAATTTAAAAGGCAGAACTGTGTAAATACCAGGACTAGTTAAGTTAAATAGAGTTAGTAAAAATATTAGTACTTGGTATCAGCAGATACTTAAATATCAGGTATAAGAAGGGAAAAAGTGGTATCAGTGCATCCCTGCATGTATCGTAATATAAGTTCATAAGAAACAAATCCGAAACTTAAGGAACAAAATAACTTCCAAGTGATGTTACTATATGCAACTTTTCAGTCAGGTATTTGTATTTTCAACATTTTCTATCTTTGTATAAAAGCAGTGTCTGCACTCCTAGCCAGGGAAGTATGAGAGCCAGATATAAACACATGCACATTAGCAACACTTGCAGTGCCTAATGGGATGACACCAAGACAGAAATAGATAGAAAAATATGAGAAAGTGAGAAGGAGAGAGAGAGATGGTGTGTAATCTAGAAAATAAATTGATGGTGTTGTATAATAGTCTGCTGTGAGAAATATTGATTGAACGTCTTCACTCCTAAAAGCTCTGATAGATTCTCTATTTACAGACAAAACAGTGATAACTCTGTTCAAACACATCAGCTTCTCTATTTCCACTCTGAACTTCATAACACAGTATACACACAGTAGAGTTGAGCTGATTAAAAATAATATTGTGAATCGCCGCTAGATTGCAGTTTGAGGGAAGACGGCAGACATATTATTTTTAGATTTTTGGTTCTCCTTTAAATTGCAGTCATAACATCACGTAATTCAACCGAAATGTCTTTATTGTAACGTGTTCAGTCTAACTGTTTTTTTTTTAAATAGGCCCACCCACACCTGGAACAACCATAGCCTATTCATAACATATATGTTATATATCCATGAAAAATCTTCTATTCTGTAGAATTTACAACCTCAATTCCAAATGTAAATAAAAATAGAATGCCGTAATTTGCAAATCTCATATACCCATATTTCCACAATAGAACATGGAGCACATATCAGATGTTGAAGAGACAGGGCCATGTCTACCATTGTGTAGCATCCTCTCTTCTTCTAACTGCAGTCTGTAAACGTCTGAGAAGTGAGGAAACCAATTGCTGGTGGGAGACTAATTTCGTCCCATTTTGATTAGACGTAGGATTCAAGCTGCTCAGCAGTCCTAAGTCCTTTACTGGATTTTTTCCTTCATGATGCACCAAATGTTTTCTATTGGTGAAAAGTTTACACAGCATCCCAACTTTTTTGGAATTGGAGTTGTAATAGAATATCCAAATATTTGACTTCCTCCACACTAACAGCAACATTCACAAACAAAGTAATGTTTTTTTCCTTCTTGTGTAAAGTTATTGTTTTGGAGATATGAGGTTTTTTTATATATTGCTGCTCTCAGAACAAAATCTTGTGTCTCCAAAATGTCCAGTACAAATACACATACTCAGTATATATTTGTAATTGTATAGGTAATTAATTGCTGATGATTCATTGTGATGTCTTTTGTTTACATCTGTATTAGCTCTCCCTAAATGTCAGAAATTGTACCATCTGCCACAAAATACTTGTGATCTGTGGTAAAGTACAGCCCTTGCCCTGTATCAGCCCTACTGTGCTGTCTGGCTTCAGAATTATGTAACAGCACAAGGTAGCACCTTTATTTACTAATTTATTTGCGAATCTCTCTCTTGCACAAAATTAACATGGATGATGTTGTGTTTACATGAAAGCTGTTAAAAACAAAATTGCAGTTTGATATAGCCCAGCCTAATAGCAACAGTAGACTATAAAAATGTCTCTATGTTAACTTTACTTTATAAACTTTATCTATTTTATGCAATTTATTGACTTTAATGTATAATTTTTGCCAAAAAAAGCTACCAAGACGAACTGTAAAACGTGAGTAAGAAGAGCCTCCAGATCATAGGAAGAGCTACCACACTAGCAAGAACATTACTTGTCATTTCATGCCATGCTTAAATGAGTTACGAGTGGAAGTCATATAATGTACGTCATATAATGAACAAATATAAGTATTTGAATTATTCAGGTCAGCTTTAACAGCCCTGACACGTCATTCCTTACCTGATTCGATTGGCCCCGTCATTAAAGTGGAATTCCACGGAAGTGTAGTGGTTGGAATGCTTTGTTCTGACTTATGAAATCAGAACTGGTCATAGTGGTTGTGACAAAAACCACCTACATTCCTAACATGTTGTTGGCATGAAAACCAAAATGGGTATATATTTTAGAATAAACGATACAATTTCTAATTTTTAAGAAATATGATATGCTGTTTTAGGGTTAAAATGATTTGCACATCATTTGCAAAACATTCTGTTTTTTTTACCTACATATACACACCCACACCTACATAAACACACACAGGAAGCAGCGATCACTTCCACCTTTTTCTTGGGAATAGAGATGACATTGTAATGACTGATAAAGTCAGAATGACGTGTGCTGAGCTAAAAGCAAAGCTGGGTTTTACTGACAGGCTAGTGGTCAGGCTCAATATCAGAATCCAGGCGAACATAGCACAGGGGACAGGCAGAGTCATAAACCAGGAAGCAAGCGAGAGTCAAAAACCAAACAAGCAATCATACCAGCAAACAAAACAAGAGGGACAACCAGAGAAGGGAAAAAGCAGAAATCAAACAGAGTCAAAGCCAGAAGATCAGAATGGGAAATCACAAGGATAGAACGCTCGGTATGCTACGGGTATGGCAATATTTCGCGAAGTGTGAGTGGAAAACCAGGGGCTAAACAAGCAAACAGACATAATGGGAGACAGGTGTGTGTAATCAGTACTCCGGATTGACAAAAAAACGGGAGGCGATTGGGTGGTAACAGACATGTGACTGTGACATCATCAGGCGGTGGATTCTGGGAGTTGGAGTTTGGGAGATCGGAGGCAGAGGGGAAACCCGGAAGTGTGACAGACGTAATGCTGCCAGTGATTTTAAAAAAAAAAGAAGAAAAGAAAGTGCTCTCCAATTCATATCGATTTCACTCTCCACCTAAATCACATCTGCAACCAGAAGAACAAAAGCCTCCATCCACACAATTCCCTCTTCACAACTCACCGACCCCCCGAAACCGAAACTGTCACAATACACAGCCTCAGTGAAGCAGCCGCAATTATTCTCATCTCCGGCTCTAATTTATCTCGCAGTCGAGTACAAAGCAGCACTGTTTCAGCTTCCCCTCAATTAAAAACACACAGAGAGGGAAAAGAAAACTGTAGTAATTGAGCAGGGCTTTTGGGGAGAGAAGGAGAGAGAGAGAGAGAGAGAGAGAGAGAGAGAGAGAGAGAGAGAGAGAGAGGAGTATTCATTAGTGAAGTAATGTGAAAATAAGAAATGATTGAAGCAATTTTTGCTGTAATGTATCAAGGGAGGCCAGGGCTCCCCTTCAGGAAGGCTAAATTCAGCCTTAAGGATGGCTGTTGTTGTTTTTAGCTGTACAATACTTTGTCCATATTTAAAGGTAACAGTAAGTCATTCTTTTTCAGACTGCATGTTTGACATAAATACATAAAGGCGTGTAGTATGGTCCAAAAACTCCACATAACTCCTTCTGACTTTTAAATTAGTATTTCATGCATTCATGCAGGGCAACTCCGCATACTCAGCAGCGCACCCACACCATATTTTACCTTGTTTTTATTCTTCTGAGAACTCGATAAGTTTTGAGGCAAGTGTTTGAAGATTTAGGGATATAGTTAGCCTCATGCTAATTTTGTGGAGTGTACGTTTCCATTCTCTTGTTAGCTACATTACCCTCATAGCTCTAGTCCAAACACCAAACATGAATTGTCTCATTGACTACCTTTGTGTACATGCATTTTTTTATGGAGTTAAATTTGAAATTATGCAGTTATTAGGTTATTCAAATTGTGGAGCAAAATATCAATAATAACTCTAAACTTTCAAAGGTACAATGTAAATAAACAGCTCTACACTGGAGAGAAACTCACTGAAACACACTGAACCTTTGATGCGCTTGAATAGATAAAAAAAAAAAAGAATACAGCTGCTGCAAGTGTAAACAACACAATCCTTCCAGTCCTTTTTGATCACTCTCTCCTTTTCCTCCACCAGCTTTGTCTTTATTTTTGCATCCCCAGGTAAAGCTAGTCATTAAAACTGCAGCAGACAGTAGAGTGTAGGAGACAGAGTGTGGAAGGTTCCAGAGTTGTGGGAAGTGTGCTGCAGGACTAGCTGTCCTGCTGCAAAGGCTTGAGTTAAACATCTAAGTTTGTTAAGCATAGAAGTTTGTTAGTGGTATGAAAATGCAATGATATTAATGTGCTGATTAACCTGCATTTCCCCGCCAGGGCTCTGTGGTTCTTTTGCAGGGGGTTCATGAAACTGATTATTTATATTTAAATGTTTAAGTTCAGGTGTTTCAGCCATCCTCATTGTTAAAAGGGTTTGTGAATTTCAGGCCATGCCTTCCACAATATGGTGGTAGTAATAGAGAATACTCATTCAGAGAGAGGGAAAACTCTGAGAACTGGACAGTAACTAGAAGTGTGGTGACTAGTTACCAGTGGTGACCAGTAACTAGAAGGGGTGGTGGTGGGGATTAGGAAAAGAAGATGAGGATATAAATGTATAGGGCGTTTGACTGGAAGAATGTTCAGGCATGTTCCTCCCCTCGTACATCAGTTAATACATGACTCAATTATAAAATCAAGTAAATTGCCATGCAGTATCCATAGACAAACTGCAACTTTTGCCGTGACACTACAAGTAAACCTTCTGCCCTGCTAGATCTGGTGTCATTATTACTCAGCTACAAAACAGTAGACCTCACAAACTCCCACTTCACACAAGCCTAAGATCCCTATGCCCAATCCCAACTGTCAACTGAAGTGGTGTTAAGCTGTGCAAATGTGTTCTCTGGAGTGATGAATCACGCCTTACCGTCTGATGGATGAATCTGGGTGTGGCAGGTGCCAGGAGAACGGCATACCCACTGGAATGCTTACCAACGGGATCTTCTTCAATCTTCTTCAACACCACAAACTTAAAGTGATGGTCTGAAATTGGAAGCTGACACATCTCTGTTCAAACAGTTAGGTTAGCCAGCAGTGTAACCACTAGCTGATAACAGCTATAACAGCAAGCTACTAGTAGCAATTATTTCTCCTGACTCAGTTGTATTTGCTATGTAATTTTAAACAAAACACACTCAAATGTATGAAAGCCACAACTTCCAATTTAATCCACTCTTTCAAACTCCTGTTGACTTATCACCCTACATTGTGATAGCTGGCTTGCCAAGGTAACCAAATACCTTTAAAAATGCTGTTCTTCTTACAAGTATGTTTTTCCTGTAATTAATTCCTGTAGAATGTATTTTTTTTAATTGCCAGTCCCATGTTCAATTTCAGGAATGAGCAATGTGCAGAAAGTGTGGGGGGCAGACTCAGAGAGTCAGAGTGTCTATCCCCCATGTCTCCTCTGCCCTTACTTATTAAAGGGCACAGTTTTTGAATGGAACGTCCAAAAAGTGCATATAGGTGTGATGGTGAGGTGTCCACATACTTTCGACCGTATAGTGCATCTTCTCTCTCTCTCTCTCAGTCTTTCTCGCTCTCTCTCTCTCTTTCTCTCTTTCCCTCTCTCTTTCCCTCTCTCCATCTGTGGTGTTGATTTATAGGGTGGGAGCAAGGTTTTTGCAGACACTGTAAATCTGACATACACACCATATCACAAAACAAGCTCTTTTTTAAACAAAGTATTATTTGTTTTCCTGCACAGTGGGTACTGTAACACCCACTGTGAGCACATACACACAGACATGCACGTGTGTGTCCAGATGGATGATGGCTATCCTGTGCTTGTTAAGCGCGTATTGTCCTCTCTCGTTGCACATTTGAATTGCTAATGTGAAAAGTTCAGCTGGAAACCCACATATACGTCACATTCTCATCTCCCTCCCTTATTAGCTAATTGGAGGCACTGCTGAAATAAGAGGGAAAGGAAAAAATGAAGAGACAGATAAAAAGAATGTCATTGTATATGTCAGAGAAAAGAGAGAGAAAGGGTGAAGGAATGCAGGAAGGGAAGCAGGGCAACAAAGAGAAAATAGTATAGCCATATGAGAGAGAGAGAGAGAGAGAGAGAGAGAGACTAAGAGATGCTTTCAGGATATTCAGTTCCTTTGTTACAGCTTCCTTTATGAAAGACTAGTGTCTGGAGTTGTTATTGCCATTTTGTTATTTAAGTGGAATTACATAATTAATCATATGGTGCACACTCGTGCATGCAAGGCTGGTAGGAGTGTATCAGACACAGCACCATTAATAGGGTTTTACACACATCAGTGTCACTGCTAGGTTGAGAGTGGACCGGCACCCACAAATATTCAGCCAATAGTGGCTCTGTGGTCAGAAACTGATGACCACGAATGAAGAGCTAGATGTAAATACATTATCATACGTCTTCAATCCTGTTGATTCATTATTACATAAACTGTGCAGATGTGCGTGGGTAATATTGGTAACATTTACAGTGTTCCTCATTATGCAGAAACAGAATAAGAGCATTTATCTGCCGAGCACAGTATAAAATAGACAACAGACACAGCTGATGCACAGTGAACATGCATAGGGGATGGAGCTATTTATTCATTAGCATCATTAGCATCTTAGGGATTGATATTCTTTACTTTGGGTAGATGAGGTATGTATTATGCAGCATGTGTGTCTTTTATATAGAAACATTTTCGGAGTAGTTGACAGTAGTGTTATGTAAAGGTATGCATAGCAGAACTGATTTTAGCTGGTTTTAGCTGTTCAGGTCTCGGAGTGCATACTGTGGGAGAGAGGAGTATTTATAGCAGGAGAAGTGAAATTCCCTGCAGGAACCAGAGGACTGTGTGTAAACAAAGATAGAGAGAAAGAGATAGAGAGAGAGAGAGAGAGAGAGAGAGAGAGAGAGAGAGAGAGAGAGAGAGGGTATGGCACATCATTTGTCTGTGAGCAGTGGTACACTACAGTGCATCTTGATTAAATGCCTGTATGGAAGCTGTGACGTACCTGCGGTATTTTAAATGTGGTTTGAGAGATACATGCCGTCTACACTTTTGACTGTGCAGAGAAAATAGTCTTACAGTTCATTTAACTGTTCAAATATAGATGCTTTGCAGATCCTTATCTCAGTTACAATGCTCTGCAAAAGGCAGAAATTGTCATTTATTTCATTACCATTAAATAAAGGCCATGAATACCCTTTATTCTGGCCCAGGTGCCGGAATGCAGCTGCGGCACCATTAAGGTGGAAATGATGGAAAATTTCAAAAAAACAAGCTGGTGAACAGGAATCCAAGTTTAGCTCCTACGTTTTTGCAGGATCCTGGACTGTAATTTAAAGAGTTATTAATTTGCTCTGTACATTTAACTCTGGACGGTACCTCAGCCCTTGGACAGTATCAAGGCTTTGCACAGTGAAGTTGTGATTAGTGTCACAACCCCCACAGCGACCTGTAAGTAAAAGTCATGCTGTGTGATTTTATCCACTTTTTGATGGTTGAAGTCAGATAAGTTTCATAATGAGCTAACAACTTTAACTTACTTTGTGCTGATGTCAAGGTTCACTTTATTTCCCTGCCTCTGTCTGCTTTAACATTTTGCTACTAAATCAGTAAATCGGAGCAGAGCTCATCAGATTATGCTTAGGCAAAACAGGTAAAACAGGTTGTTTCGTTCCAGAGCCAAATCACAGGATGTAAATGGGCATGTACAACCATATCATGAAAAGTCATATCAAGTATATATCAGGTATATCATATACCTTCTGTGTGGACATTGGAGAACAACTTAAATTAACTTAAAATGCTCAAAAAGATGGATATTTTGGCACCTTTAATAACAACATGTTTTCTTTTCAGGAGACTTGCTTTCAAATAAATTTGAAGTTGGTCTTTCTGCTTCTCCAGATCTGAGTAATCCCAAACACACATAATGTCCATTGTTAGTAGAACAGCATCTTTTTTCTCAATAAGGGCTTATTGACAGCTGTGCATCCTTTCAGTCCCATAGTGTCGAGTTGTCTTCTCACAGTTTTTAAGACTGAGACATAAATGGAGACCTACACCTCTAAAAGCACCCTCTCAGAGTTACATGTTATGGTTATGAACATGCTGCCTGATGCCTAAGACATTGTTTTGCAATATTTTGGGAAGATTTCAGGTCAATATATTTATTTATTTATGTTTCCTTCATAATGACCATGTGACCATGTGTTGGCAGGTATACAGGACGGGGCAGACTATAGAAAGCAAATGTCAAAACGAAAACAAGGCCAGTTCCTGGACATTTTAGGCAATTTAGAAGTATTTCTACACATGATTTAGATCCCAAACAGAAAAATTACCCTGGACAATAAGGACGTATAATTCAAAAACTCCGGTGGAATTTACTGATGTTTTGAATAATTCCTATCACTAGCGCTCTGTAATGAACCATTTTACCACCAAGCCACTGAGATGTGGAGATAAATTGGCAAATCAATGCAAATCCCCCTTTTATATGAAATTTTGACAGATTCAATAATAATACTAAAATATTACTACTAAAAGTATTCTCTGAAAAGTAGAAGTATAGGTTGTTTCTGGGCCAGCCAGCATGTTCTGATTTATAAACTGGAACTCAGTGTAGCTACGGTACACTGCAGTGGGCTTTGACAGCTGGCAGTAGTACCTGTATTTCCTACGTTCACACACTCATTCCTTGCTAAATGACAGAACCTTCTGGCCTTCAGCTATCTTTAAAGAGCACTTTATTTCAGTTCACTTTATTTGGTAAACATATCTGGGAGGCGAGTCATGTGTGTGACCATGTATATAGCTGTTATTCAGAGAGAAACATCCTCCAGCATGATGAAATCATGAACTTTTTGCTGTTATGGGGACATTTGGCTGCTCTGCAAGAGGATTCTCCCCCCTGAAAATCTGCATTTTTTTTATTTTAAAGTCAAAGGAAACATGCAAATACAAATACACCCTAGTCAAAGCATTTAAGCTTCATTTGTTTCTCTGTATGTCATTGTGTTGCAGCAATCAGGTGAAAGGCCATAAAAAAAGTTGAAATATGAAACATCTTTGTTGTAATCAGCAGAATAATTTAGACCTAACATCACTGCTGGATTCATCCATTTTTAATATTTTTATTTTTCATGGCTCAAACGGCTCTGAAAGTGTTTCAAAAAACCTCAGATAGCCCCAGTGCACTGATAAACAGATGAATATTTTATTTTATAAATTATGTAACATACACACTTAATATATACACGTCAGGAAAGAGAGTACTGGAGACACAAACTGAACTAAGCCCAAGATATATTCTACAGTGAGTCAGCTAAGATTTCACTTTAACCACAAGGAAGGAAAGGGCAGACCTGCACCATCTGTTGATTCTGTTCAATGAAAAAATTTAAAATAATAAATAAATGTTTTAACATCTTGGAAGAATGTATTGTTAACTTGCGTTTGAACAAAACAGCAAGGAGGCCAGTTTCTTGTCTATAACCTCAAACAAGGATTAAAGGGGAATTCCACTGAGTGTGAAATGCTCTGTTTTAAAGAAACTTAGTCTGAATTGTTGTCTGTTATGTAGGTTTTAGAAATTAGATGTACCAAAAGTTGAATGCCTCTTAAAGTTAAGAATGCGTGTTCCTCTACAATTACTAATTTGACTCATTTAAATTGAACTACTGATCTAAATTACTTTTTCTACATAGCAAAGCTATTATTTGAACTGTTCTTTTTCCAGTAGCATGTTGGTAATTTCACTACTTTCCAAAATAAAGTCGATTTTTGGCAGTGAAGCCATTATATCAGTAAAGTAGCAGGGTAGTATTGACAGTTGCTACATTGCATAGCTTCCCCAGACTGTATATCCCAATCTAGTTGTTTGTTCTGCACTGTTTAGTTGGAATTGACCCTGCCCTCTTGGTAACTGTAACTTTGTTCAACATGTCAGTTTTCAGTAGCAAAAGTGGGCAATTTTGGCAATATCAAGACACCCCAGTGTGCATCTAAACATTGCATAAATTACATAGTGATCCCTCATCAGTCTGCAGATGAGGATATTGGAACAACTAAAACATTTAATTAAAATTATGTTAAAAATATAAGTTAGTTAGCCAGAAAGCTGTTGTTATTGATAAGAAAAAGGTCAAAACAAAACTAAAATGTGATAAAATGGAAGTTTTGAATATTGTGAGAATGCTTTACGCTGTTATCAGAGCACCAATACTCCTAAATGCGTGAGCCACATTACATAATTTCTCTTAAAGAACAGACACGTTTTCACGTGTCTATGCATTATTCACCATCATCATTGTAATATTTTATTATTTATTAACATTAAGTTACAAAAAACATAGGAGGGGACTGTGGAGATCTTATCTGCAATGGATGTTAAAATATTTTTTAAACAAAATTTCAAGGAAAGCTCAGTTTTGCAGTGTAAATAAATTTAATGTCATTTTGCTAGTTATAGTTTAGTGAACTATGTTGCCTGAAACAATAGAAACAGACTGTTAAAACAGAGGCTGGGAAACCGCTGGGGTTGTCCTAAAGTCAGCACAGTATTTAGGAATGAGTTAGGATATGAGTATAAGAACCACTGTTCTGTAATAACTGCTGTCCTAAATTCAGTCTGACTGAAGTTGTCATGATAAAAGAGAGAGAGAGAGAGAGAGAGAGCGAGAGAGAGATTATCAATGAATGCAGATTCGCTAGGCAGTAGTGCAGACCAGTCTAAGATAAAGGTAATCTCAGGTAATCAACCCAAAGTTATTGGTTATAATAAAGTGGGATACAATAAAAAGTGGAGCTCTTTCAGAAATATAACTAGAACACTGATTGGAACTGGAAGAGGTTAGTTTGCTTATGTATATACACCCACTGGCCACCCACCTCTTTGTATCTACATTCATTGTCTATTTTATCAGCTCCACGTACCACATAGCTGCACTTTATAGTTCGACGAATACAGACTGTAGTCCATCTGTTTCTCTGCATACTGTGTTAATCTCCTTTCACCCTGCTGGGACCCCCATAGGACCACCATACAGTCTGTAATATTTTGGTGGTGGATCATTCTCAGCACTGCGGTGATAGTGGTAATGTGTTAGTGTATGTTGTGCTGGTACGTGTGGATCAGACACAGCATCTCATCTGTTGCTGCACAGTTTGTGTTGGTCATCCTCTAGTCCTCCATCAGTGGTCACAGGACACAGGATAGTTTTGGTTGGTGGACTATCCACTCACACCAGCACAACACACACTAACACACCACCACCATGTCAGTGTCACTGCACTGCTGAGAATGATCCACCACCCAAATAACACCTGTGGTGGTCCTGTGTGGATCTTGACCATTGAAGAACAGGGTGAATGAGGATTAACAAAGTATGCAGAGAAACAGATGGACTACAGTTTGTAATTGTAGAAAGTGCATATGGTAAGTAGACCTGATAAAACAGACAAGCGTAGACACAACGAGGTGTACCTCATGTAGTGTGTGTATGTATGTATGTATGTGTAAATGTGTTCATGTTATGCTTTTTGAGATTTGTTTTAACCTTTGGAAATTTTATTTTGGGGAAAAATAACACAACTGAATGTTGTTTTAATAGATTGTAATCTGCAACAGAGCCAAGAGTGTAATGTTTAAATGAGGAAAATAGGGGAAGAAAAGATCCAGATAGAGAGAAAAACTTGCTTAGCCATAAAAGAATTTGTGGCGGTGGTCGTTTGTCATCTGCAGCAGGACAAAGGAGCTGTTTTCTTCTGCGATGTGAAATATTTCACAATATTACGCACACACATATATTGAACATTGTTCACATATTTTGAACATTTTACAGCTTTCGTTTGAAAAAAGAACACATATTGAGGACAAAGGTAGTTTTAGCAGTAGGACCCTCACAGTCCTAGGGACAGCATGTAATAACACATCATACCGTCAGCATATACATTTACTGTCAGTAGTATTACTAAAATGTTTATTGCATTTGGTATAGCAATTTCAACAACAGCTGTATCAAAAGAGGCACTGAAGCACAATCTAGGTTCAAGTCGTATTTGCAGCCATATGCAAAAGATCAAACTACATGTTACTGTTAGTGATAAGTGTGAATAAGTTACCACAACCTCTAGAGAGAAACAACCTCTGCACATTTAAATGCAAAATTACTGTATTACACTCAGTAAATTAAAATAGAAATTATACACTAAATTTTGGAGGGAAAAATTCAAGTTTTTTGTACAGGATGTGTTCATTTCTGTATACATTTAGAATATGGCTATATTTAAAGGGTAGTCTTTAGATCGCTCCAATAATCCATAGCATGGGTCAGATTAGGCAAATTGTAGGCATGCCCACCGGTAAGCACAAGAACAGTGAAGCAGTGAACATTAACAGTAAGAACACTGTCTCACTTATTCTTTTTGTTATTTTTGTTTCCTGCTTTTTGACGTTTCCATAGAGCTCCCCTTCCAAGCATTGTCCAGCATGGTCTGTCTTCTTACTAATATTCCCAGTATCAGAGTGTTTTGCTCATGAATGATTCTTCAGACTCAATGCACTTTGGTGATGAACAAATTCATAATGCTTTTAAAAATGATTTCTCTCTTTCGTCATGTCCTATTCCACCCTCTGATTAGGTCTTCATTAATCAGCTAGTACGTACAACATACGTAAAGCTTCACTACATCTATTCAAAATGCAGGTTGCTCAGTGCCATTAGAACTAAGCACACTTGTAGGAGAACGCTAATGCTAATTGTTTAATATTAGCTAACAGACACCTGCGTTGGTTAGCATTGAGTGACGTGGGGAAGGTGGGGGCCACCCTACCTTATCCTTTTTGGACACCTGGCAGCAGGTTGCTGCAGTATCACAGATCCTAATAGTGGGGGCCGGCACTGAGAAGGTTTTAGCACTCAGAAATTCTTATTACTGGATTTACTTGATTAATGCAATTCTACACTGCTACGGACATGTCCCACAGTCTGACCACCACTGGTCAAATTACATAATATCTTGCTTTTCTGAGCTAAAATAAGTAAAGGCTACGTAAGGTATTTTCTCTGCACATTTTTAAGCACAATTTCTATTTATTTGCTGAGTTTAACATAGGAATAAAAATTTAACATAGGAATTTAACATAGCAATAAAAATTTAACATAGGAATTTAACATAGGAATAAAAATTTAACATAGGAATTTAACATAGGAATAAAAATTTAACATAGGAATTTAACATAGGAATAAAAATGCTTGCCGACTTATTTATTCGCTCTTTGTTAAAACATTATTGTTGTTAAGTGTATTATTCGGATGTCTGAGTTGTCTCATATTAGTCCATGCATGTTTCTGATAAAGTACACAGGTATATACAGTAACAATGTACATATGCATCAATTTTAATAAGCTTACACAAGCACATTGTTGTGCTTGTTTCTAATTTTAGTGGCAATCAGTCAAATTCCCTGTGTAACACTGTTCATTGTGAACAAGTTTCTGCACACCTCAGAACCTCAGTGTTTGTGTGTGTGCATTTGCATATTTGTGTGTGAGTTTAATAGAGGTCCAGAGGTCTAGTGTGTTGTTTCTATTTATAGATAAAAATGAAGCCAGTGCTTTTCATTATTTAGGTGCACAGAAGCATAATTTGAATATCATCGCTGACTGTTGTATAATACTCACCGACACCGACAAATACACACACACACACACACACACGCACGCACACACACACTGGAATAACACTAATGTCTGTACATAATAAGTGTATATAATATCGTGAACCTACAAAAGCAAGTATACAAAAGCACAGTATGTCCCAGTTCATTCAAATAACTGATCCTGGAGACATTTGTAATCTCTCAGATAGTTCTTCTGTATAATCGAGGGACGTGCAGTAGGGTTCAGAATCATTGTACTTTGGCGATTCTGATTCTGCTTATGGATTCTGGTTTTTATTGATTGTAAATAGAGTGACAGCCACTATTTATCCCTTTTATTGTGCATTTTATTGTGTAAACTACCTTTCATTTCCCCCCCTCACTAACACAGTGTGCTGTCACTGTCAGGTAATGGTCTTGTCTTGTCTTATCTATCTGTTGTCGGTCAAGGTGGGTCTGTGGAGGTAGCTAATGCGGCACTTGGGCTGGACACCACATTTGGGGGTGCAACTTCCTTTACTGCACATCATCCTTCCACATGTATTGCACGTTTTGTTTAGTTCAAGAAGTGGAGGCACACTGTTGAGTGATGCAGTCTTCTGCTTTCCTTGCATTTTCTTGCAAATTATCCATGCATTGTACATGCATCTTCAGTGTGGTGGAAGAAGAAAAATACACCTCCTCCAAAACAAGCAGAAATGAAATTTTATGGCAACTGTAAAACGGCTTTATCATTATCAGGATAATGGTCTTTGTAATGCTGATATATCACAATGCTGCACTTTGCAAATGAGCCTGTAACCAATCACAGTGTTTTTGATCAGTTGCTGTGAGCGTCTTGATCAAACACAGATGCTCCTAATGAGTGTGTATGCTTTAATAAATGAAGGCATTCATGTGATCAAAAAAATGTTTTTAATTAATGAAAGTATTGATTTCTATGCAGGACTTTAAAGGATGTCACCAATTGTTCAAAAAATGTCTGCACAGTATAATCAATGCAATATAAACAAAGAACAAAGTCATTGTTGGTTTGATGTGAAATGCACTGTTCTAGAGAAACGGCCAGTCAGAGTTCAACATTAATTGCTCTAAACTGATGTAAGCTGAAAAGGCGGATATATGTAAATAAGAGTAAAATCTTTCATGATATGGGCCCTTTAAAGAAAAAGAGCAGATTAAAACGTGAACATAGCCACTCACCGGCCTCGGGATTAAATGGTTAGAGATCATGAATCTTAAATAGTGATGTTGAGATAAAACTCTGACTCTGATAATCGACTTGAGCTTGACTGTGAGTGAGAGTGTGAATATTTAAATGAGTGTCCTACTTCTGGATACAGCAATAAAGGCCCTGCATTTGGGGGCTAATATACAGAAAGCCAAGTGAACCACTGGAGAGCCTATAGCAGAATACATTAGCCGGTCAGAATGGAATATTTAATACAGAAATACACACACACGCATGCACACACACACACACACACGCACAAACACACACATACAAATACACATGAACACAAAAGAGAATATACATTTAAACCAAAAAAAAAGCCACTACTGTGTGCAGTGTTGACTTGCTTTTAAGTCTTTCCTTTCCTTTTTGGGTGTATACTGTATGTGTATAAGAGAGTGAATAAGAGAGAGAGAGAGAGAGAGAGGGAGAGAGAGAGAGGAGAAACAAAGTGAGGTGAGAGAATTCAAGAAATAGAAGGAAAAAAGGAAGAGAAACTCTTGCTCTCCCTCCTCTTTTTTCCCCTCTCTCACTCTCCTCTTTTTATCTCTCTTTATCTCATTCTCCCTGTCTCCTTCTTCCTCATTTCTTTCTTTTATACTCTCTCTCTCTCTCTCTCTCTCTCTCTCTCTGCCTCTCTTTACTGGTGTTAATTAAAGTTATCCGCTGTGGTTACACACACCTGCCTCGTGAGGACAGAGGTGTGTGTATGAAGAGAGAAAGAGAAAGAGAGGCGTTTAGCAGAGAGCTTTTGTCTGAGTATTTTTTTCTTCAGCTCCTACACCATTGTTCTTTCTTAATCCTGTTAGATAATGGTCTCCCTCTCTTTCCTCTCTCTCTCACCTTTCCCTTCTATTCCCACTAAGCAGACTGTATCAGATATTCCCTTTCCACAGATCACACAGCTCTGAAACATATTAATGGGATTATGGATACATTTGAACGACTAAAGAAATTACACAGCAGCATGACTACCATATTCCACAAATCTACCAAAACATGGTCAAATGGGGAATATATATATATATATATACATATGCTAAAGGGCTGAAATCTGTACTTGTGTGCAATAACCAAATGATCTGATGATCTGCTTATAGGCGAACATTTCCTGTAGGGCTGTACCCGACTCAGAACTTTGTCAGTCGAATCGGATTCGCCCGTCCTGGCCGACATATACTCATTCATGTTTTTTCTCCATATACATTATCTAGTAATCAGTAAATCAATCTGCATACGGTTCAGATCTGATGTCCTCCTCATTTAGAAAGTCAGCAGAGTCACAGGACCATATTACTGAACTAAAAGAGACGTGGCATATGATGAACGATCTGGAGCCTGATTTAATTACAGAATATAGCGTCGGGCAGCGAGCACGTATTTATGCTAAAAATGAGCGCTTCTAGCCTGTCTTTATAATTTCACTTTTAACAGTTTCTTCAGTAGGATGACCCTTCGTCTTTCATCTCTCATAAATAATGAACTCCTAAATAAAACCAAATTAGTCAATATTTAAATTATTTTTAGATGAAAAGGAGAACGGTAGACCTGAAACCGTTTAATTATTATATCACCTGCGCTGAAATAATTATTCCTCGTTTATCGGCAGGCATATTAAGTGACTGTACTTATCTTTAAATAAAAATAATCTTAGCTGTAAACGAATAAATAAAAATATCTGTAATTTAGGTTCTAAAATAATGGAATTATAATAAAACAAACGTCTTCGGTCCGTTTTTCCTTCACCGCAAACAGCCATTATGTCTAAAACGAAAGTCAGCTCACTGGTTTGAAGCAGTGTTGGATGTCTGACTAAATGACGAGCAGAATTAGCTTTAATTTGTTCGATTCTCTTCTTCAAAAGCTCCTCCAGACTTTCTCTGAGACATCGTTCCACCCGTGTTTCTCAGCTTCACAGCTTTAGCTTCCTTCAACGGTGAACCGCCAGCGCACGTCACGTGGATTTAATTTTTTAGCAAGCATGCGTCATAGACCAGTTAGAACTTAAATATATATTTATTATTCCCCTTTAATAATTATTAAAATGTCTTTTTACATTCTTAAAGTTCTTGTGCATTTTTGTAAGCTTTGGTCTGTTTTATGAAAAAAAAAAAAAAAACTCGTCACTGTTGTCAGTCGACTTGAAGGGTCTCAGTCGACTTAAAGGGTCTCCGACTGACGATTCGACTTGTCGACTTCTAGAGGGCAGCCCTAATTTCCTGACAATCCAACCTTCTTTGTGGTACTCTAAACTAATAATCACATAATAATATAAAATATATCATAGTGAGGTGAAATATTAGTTGGCTCCTATACAGCTATTGTAGTAAGTAGTACCAGTTACAGGCTCAGTTCCCTAATGCTTTAATTTGCATATAAGAGACATAACATTGAGAAATTTGCCGTTTACTGCAGTTATGTATTCTACTTGGAGTGATCACTCTAATGGAGTGATATGTAATTTGAATAGTGTATAAATATTGTAATGTATTAATTAAAGTAATTTTAAATTTGTTTTCTGATCTCACATGACAGGCCTAAACAGCTCAAGTATCATTTACGTTAAATATTTATTTATTTATTCATTTATTTATTTTAAGGACATTGTTCTTGTTGTTGTTCAATAAAAGTTTTCGTATTTGACATTGTAATAAACTTTTTAAAAGGTTGGTAGCCCTTATCGCTTAGTTCAGTCAAACAGAGAATAGCTTTTTCACTAACCCATAACATCTTATCTAATCTTGAATGTTGTGTTGATATACAAATCTGTTAGTTGTAGTAAAACGATTTGTCTTTATTGTAACAAAACAAAAGAAATGATGTATTAATTGTGTATTTAAACATGACAATTCAATGGATATATGTCCGGTTAGATCTAAAATACTGTACAAATATACTGATATACTGATTAGAACAGGCTCTGTGGCATTTCTTACATTTATTTATAATAAATTTTATATTTGGTCCTAATAACAGCTGTTCTATTGAAATTTGCATACTGATTCTTCAGTGATGCTGTTTTATTGCAGATTTTTGTGCAAGTTGTAAAACCAATATATATGCAGTATCATATAACTTACAGTCATAGATTGCTTAGTTTCAAAGAAACAGACATGCTGCTCTTACCCATTTTGAACGGCATAGTTGATCCATTATGGCTGTGGTAAAAGATTAAAATGCCTGGTTACCTTGATCTTTTTATGACTAACAAATGGAACCCACTGAGTTTATTAACAGTTTGTTCCTTTTAAAGTCAATCTCTTCGCAGTGCAGCTCAAATGATCACACAGTAATGGCACCTCCTGCCCACACAGTCAGGTGAAACTAGCTGCTGATGCTAGCCTACTATTAGCAGGCCATTTGCCTGAACTAACGCTGCTTTTAAACTCCATAAAGCTCCCTAGCGAGAGGCTACTTTATGGGCCACGTTCACACAGACCTATTAGAGAGAGTAGTGTGAAGATACCTCTGTGTTTTTGATGACGTATCATGTTTATGTACTAATACTCCTTAAGTAGTAATTTAGGGCCGTACAGGTCATTAAAACAGTCCTCCTGAACATTTATAGTAATGGTATATCAAATTCAGTATGGTGCTGTATAAACTCACATCGGATTTTTCTTTCCTCTGAGCAGACTTTATTTTTTCTGTCCTTTCTCACTTGTCTGTGTTCTAAATGAAGTGCTGGATTTGTCGTTAATAGACTGTGATAAGTTTTGAGAACACATATTTCCAAGCAGTACTTGGACACCTAGACATGACAAAAAGTTCTAAAACATATTGGCCTGTGGGTTCTGCAACATGTTAGCGAAAAAGATTGATTCTGCATTAGTCTAACGTTCTAGAATAAAACAGTTCAAGTTTAGTAAATGAGGTAGTTAGTGGTTGGTGTGGTTCAGCGGGTAACACCACTACCCACCAGAGAGCTACCACCCCATGTGGGAGACGGGGGTTCGAATACCAGTCTAGGTAGCAAATGCTGAGCTACACCAATAAGAGTCCTTGGGCAAGACTCCTAACACTACACTGGCCTACCTGTAAATCGAATAACCTTGTAAGTCGCTCTGGACAAGAGCGTCAGCTAAATGCCTAAATGTAAATGTAAACATGTTAGACCAGAATGTTCTAAAACATAGTGGTGCAAACAGGTAGCCCAGTGGTTCTGAAACACATTACCACAAATGATCTAGAACACATAAACCCCATACAGTTGTAGAACACGTTAGTCTAGCAGTGTCTACAACTAATTGACCGAAGTAGTTTTACAGCATATTAGAATGCACCATTTTACAGTGTGTTCAGAATTATCATGCATCCATGTATCTTTGGCTACATGTCAATTTTTTTATTAATTACATACTACATGTCACTCTTTTATTAGTTAGCACATCTGATCCTAATTATCCCCTATTACCTAATTAGTGACTGATAAGTTTTCTTACAGCAGAAGAAAAAAAAAGTTTATAAAAGAATGTCCAAGATGAAAAAGAAGTCAGTTTATAAAATAACAGAGAAATGAGGATAAAAATTTAAAAGAATTTAAATACAGTAATATTTACTGACGATGTTGTGCAACATTAGGCCACGTGGATGGGCTAGTGGAGTTATGAATGCGATTTCTGCACATTTTTGTGCTTTGTCTGGTCAAGCACATTTGATTTATCTCGTTAACAAATTGGTGAGTGCCTTGTCGGCTGTTTTAGATGTGTAGACCAAAAAAAAAAAAAAGCAAAGCAACAAGTCACTAGGACTCGAATTGGAAAACCCTGGTCTAGATTACCTTGATAAATGTATGTGTCATGTCTAATCTTAATATAGTAGTGAGATACTGGAATGCTTTACAATTTGTGGCCTGGCTTTTAAAGTTTAGCCCTCCAACACTGTGGTCCAACACTCAGTCAGGCAAGTGGATCTGTTGCAGGTGCACAGACTCCTGCATTTTAACCGTAGCCTGTCTATCTCCTGCACCCCACTCATTTATCATGCTGATGCAATGTGTCAACTGTGCCTTGTAACAGCTCAGAGGGAAACATCTTTAAGCTAACTACAAATCCCATGATTCATTAGAGGCAACTTTAACCTCATTATTATGTGATCAGGTGGCTTTATACTCTCCTTTACAATAAGACGTAAAGAGCACGTTCTTTTGTATTTTGTTTTTTCTCCTTGAGCTCTTACATTTGTGTGATTTTATGTACCAAACGTGGCCACAATGCATTTTACATGGCCATTTTCCAACCTCTCTTTATCCCTAAAGGTTGCTGCTCACTGGATATGCTGTGTTGCACCATGCCACGTAGTGTTGCGTCATCACATAGCAGAGTAGTATTATTGAGTGCCAACAAGGAGAGCCGATAAACATCAGGTTCAAGTTCACTTTTACACTCTACTCGTATAAACTAAACCAAATAAAGTGTTCAGCATAACTTATCATACTTGATATTAGTTTATTCACAAACTGGCTGTTTTTGAGATGAAATATAAAAGCTGAAAAGGCGAGTAACCTGTGGTAACAGACCAGCCGCCTCTGACTGTCTGCCTTTCTCTACCTTTCTCTGTGTACATTTCAAGCAACATGTGATCTGCTAGGGCTTTGTAGGTTCCCCACATGGCTTTACTTTCAAGTAGTAGTGGTAAAATACAGCGTGGTGTGCGGAGGAATACAACAGTGCTCGGAGTTGCTGTGCTGTGTGTGCGCCAGTGTGCCTCCACGAAAACATTCACTCATTCATCATATACGGTGCTTATCCTCCTGGGTCACAGGGGGTGCTGAGGGGATGCTGGAGAGCTCATTGGGCGGAAGGCAGAAAACAGCCAGGACAGGTTTTCTGTCTCCTTTAAAAACAATGGTTTCTAATTTTTGGATGCGGTGCGACACAACGCGATGCATCCATTGTGCGGTGACCTTTAGAATGAAACATGCTGTTTTTGTTACTGTGATAAATAAGCTTTGCTCTGATTGCTGCCCTGTATTGTGCCACATTCAGAAAAGCACTTAGATCTGAAACGTTTTTGAGAACTTCAGTATGATTGGATAAACCGTGCTAAACCGTGTGTATATGTAAATGAGTTCACAGAATAAATGGGCTATTTTTGCTGTGTAGTTTGTTTGTAAGGACTGTATGAACTGAGAATAGAATGGTAAATGTTAAATCTTTATCAGTGTATACATATTACTTCAGACTCTTTTATTTAAAAAAAAAAAGTGAGAAAATTTCAGTTTTTTTATTATATAGGCCCATTAAATTAAAGCCTATGGACATTCACAGTATTTGGCAGATGCTCTTGTCCAGAGCGACTTACAATTTAATCATTTCTTACCCAGGTAGGTGAATGTAGTGCTAGGAGTCTTGACTCTTAATGGTATAGTGTAGGGTGCTCACCGAGGTAGGGGATCAAAGCCCAATCTACAGCATGGGAAGATGACATGTTACCCACTACGCTATACCAACCACATATAGACTGTCATGATCCATCAGGTGTAATATTTGTCTGTGTGCATATCTTAACGCAGGTTGTGTTTGTATTTAGTTTTAGATTTCTGGTGAACACATGTTGGATTTGTTTTCTAATATGTGATATTTTAATGAATTTAATGCAGCAGAGTAGTTTTTATTTGAAGGAGCGTGTGCTGGAGGTCAGTCTGCCCATGAGTAGAGCCATGGATGAGAAGGTTGTGTTGGGTTTGTAAGAGATCACAAAGGATCTTTGCTCTTAATGATTAAGCTCACCTGAAGTGTATCAGCAGAAACGTGAAATGAAGTTTAGCACAGTGGTTGGTCAGAGCAAGGTGGATGCTTTTCTCGCCCAGGCACAATCACCAGTTCTACAAAAAAAATACTGATAATTGCTGTTAGTGTATTACAGATTTGTAAAATGCCAACAGTGTGTAGCATTTTCTGTATGTCAAAGCTCTGTACATTTAGCAGAATCAGTGGGGCCTGGTTGGGTTGGCCTGGCAGTGCTTTATTTCTATCGCCATAATCCATGCCATGTGTGATTTCTTACAGTTTTATTAACTTTTAACTTATTTTTTCAAAACATTCCAATGTTTATATTTGTGGCCGGGTTTGTGGAGGTATGATGGGTCTGAAGGCCATTCAGGGTTGTGTGGGCATCTTTTACACCACTGGTGCAGATTACAAAGGCTAACTGCGGGTATATGTGACAAGGACCATGGCCCAACACACATGGGTATGGGTAAACATGAAAGAGGCAGGTGGCAGGCATTAGTAATGAAGGCTGTGCAGACCTCTAGTCTCAAGTCGTAGGAGCATGTCTGTCCCCATGATGATACTTTTACGTGTATGAGTGTGCAGGTATGTGGTTGAGCTCCATATCTGGGTCACCAACGGAGTCACACATTACTGGATCAACAGCACAGACTAGTGACTCATTTAGGAACTGCCATACACACACTCACCTCTCTGCTAGCTGATTCTCTTTCTCCTCCTCTCTCATGCTACATTTCATCCTCAATATATCTCATCCTTCATTCTTCCTCTCGCTCCTCCCATCTCTTTTCTTCTCAGTCTCTAATTACCTCTCAGGGTATTTTTTCCTAACATTATCTCCTTTGCTTCCACTGTCTTCTTCTCTCTCCCTTATTTCCTTTGTTCACTCTCTCTCTCTCTCCCTCTTTCTCTCTCCCCCTCTCTCTCACACACACACACACACACACACTTTCTCACTGTTAGATTTATGACTATTGCTCTCTTCACCGCCCCCTGCTGTCTAGCCCACTTAAGCGCAGCAAGGAGTCACTCCCAGAGCCCCCAAATTAATTTGGTTATGGTTGTGTATGTGTGGAGGGGATGTACCGCATTTGCATGACCTAAAAACGCCCTTCTGCTCTCTCCTACTCATATATCACACGCAGCACAAAGATTTATATGATGACAAAAGGCCTTACATTATAAATCTCACATATAATACAGTGTGCATTGTTTTACTGGTTGGCCTGTGGATCCTCCAGGGCTTTCAGCAGAAAATCAGTAAATACAATGTGGAAATCATTCGGCTGCTTACATTAAAGGGCCTGTATAATAAGAAACCTAATTTTTCACACAAAAGAATGTGATATAGTATGTAAACATTATTAAAGGATCCGTAATTTAAATCCGTATATTTATTCCTTTGTGTTGTGTTTTCTCTCACCTTATCTGTTTATAACATGTGGTTTTATGTAAATGGAATCATTTATTTTTACATTTTCCGACCGTTCTTTAACTCTTAGGATTAGAATTTTTACTGTGAATTTAAGACTGCTTTATGTAAATGAGCTCTGTTCTGATTGGCCAACCTGCAGTGTGCCTCATTTGCAAAGTAGCCCACACTGAAACACTTCAGTGTAAATGGGTGAAGCTAAGATGCTGTAGGATGTATAGGTGAATATGTGTAAATGTGCTGGTTTTTTATGAGGTCATAAAAGCAATGAATAAGAAAAAAAAATACTTTCATAAAACTCGTGTTTACATGGATTGTATTTTTTTGTTTTGTTAAAACGTGAGGAAAGTCTGTCCATGATAAGAGCTCTTTCAAGTTTCAAATCGTACCTTTCAGTCATTGATTCATATGGTTCACAAATGGAAACTAAACTGCAAAAATGGCCTGTTTTTTTAATTCATTATGGTTGTCATATCACAAAAACAATTTGTTTACATACATACTCACTTGCTTAGCCTACAGTACCGTCTAATCACACTGGAGTTATATGTAGTGCTTCATCTGTGACTGCTTTTTGAATAAAGCACAATATAGTTAATCATAACAGAAATCATTTACATACTGTATGTCAGTCTTCAAGGCACAGTAACAAGCCTGATTAATTCTGACGATGGAAAATGGTCATATGAAAATAAATAAAAGGACTGTGTTTGGTACATAAACCCACACATGTTATAAAAGAAATGCTGGAAGAAAAATGGCATCTTTAAGGAGGATAGGTGGGAAAATTGAGTAAAAGTTGACTGATGGGTGGATAAGAGGATGAATGGTTGGTCTGCCGGGATTTTAATACGGAATATGATATTCTCCGTAAGCCCCTGCCTGGATCCCGAGTCCAGGTAAGGTAGTGCAGGAAATAGCTCTATTATACGTGATCAATGCTATCGTTTACAGCAGGCAAAGTGCTGCAGCTCCAGTTTCTTTAAAGGCCTTCAGCCAGACGCCTCAACTTCCTTTATTACATTACCCCGTCTACTAATGTATCCTAAACCCCCTCACAACCCCCCCACACACTCTCTTAGTCTGTATCTGTTTCCTTTAGGTTTTACTCTTACTCAGTTGGCTCTCATCTTACTCTATCTCTTCTTCACACTTTCCCCGCATCCTCTGTCCCACTCTCTCTTTACATCTATCAGTCTATTACTATTTTCTCTTTACGTCTATTAGACTATTACTATTCAATCAACCTCTATTCCATTTCAATCTCTGTTTCCATCCTTCCTCTATCCTTCAATTACTTTATCTGAACTTCACACCATCTCCACACATCTGATTTATCTATCTGTCTATCTATCTCTTTTCTGGAGGTGTCACTCTCTTCTGCTCTTCCTGTGTCATTCATTACATTATCTGAATTTTCTGCTTTCCCCATGTCCTCTCTCTCTCTTTCTCTCTCTCTCTCGCTCTCTCACTGTCTCTCGCATTTTGATCCACTCTGTATGATAACTCTCTTAAACATAATCTATGGCTGTAACTTTAGCGAGGTTTTTCATTTAAATAATTCTTATTTTGTGCTTATGTGAAGGGCCATATCGTTAGGGTAGCTCTGATGCAGTTTTTGTGTAATCAAGCCAGCAATAGCATAGTGGGTAATTTGTTGACTTTTCAAACTGCCAAGTTTTGATTAGCTTTAGTCCAGCTCAGTAGTGTAGCCTTTTAAACTGTGAGCTCAATGTTAATCTGAACTACAGTCTGAATACGTTAGGCAGAATGAGTCTTTTGCCAACATTCTGCACAGCATGTCGAACATAGTTGTCACGAATGTTTACGTAAGAACATCTCTGTAGGTGGAGCATAGAAACGTCAGTTAGCATTTAGTCCTTTAGCTGTATGTTTTTCAATGCTGCTTAGAAAAAGCATACTTCCAGGCCTCATTTGCAGGTGGCTTCATCCCTCGCTTATGCTGGGCAAGAGAAAAAAGACAAGTCCAGCTGGCTCTTCAAACAGTCTGTCGCTGTAAACGAGCGAGCTATGCTTCGTTTTGTAACGCTGGCATCTTCTCACTGTCCCTCAGGGACGCTTGTACACACTACTGTCACCTGGTTTGTCTTTAATCACCACATTCTTCTAGAAGGATCCAGCTGCTCGACTGCCAAAGATAGTTGATAAGAGAAAGTGCAAGATGACGTAAACAGAGAAAAGACCATGATAAACTAGTATTTCAGTCATGAGAAATGTTAGGGGTATAGCTTAAAGCCACTATTATATTTTCATTAGATAATGTTAGGCTACTTATTTCTCCATTTTTAATTCTACCTTATTATTGGTGAGCTTGCTTGTTTAGCTGTTTTTAGCTGTTAGTTTTAGATTTAAATCACAACCATGTATGGGCTAAAACTATTCATAATGTCAAGTATGTAAGTAGCCAGTTTTGTTCAGGTTTTGCTCTTCTAGATAATGATTGTGGCTATATTCCATAACTTTGTTTAACTTTAAGCATAACTTTAGATTCAGGTCACATGGTGTGATGTTCACTTAAACATGAGCCATCAACAGTGGTGATATATTTTCATTGAGTAATTCTACCAGTTTTCTACTGTACTGTTGCTAAAACAAATAACGTTTCAAAGATTATATTTGTTATATTTTTTCATGTTCTAGTTTTGGAAAAAACAAACAAACAAACATGCTATTGGGTAAGGCAGTTATTTCAGAAAGATAAGTAACAGTGATGTAACTGACAGCATTTCTTACCATCCCTCAACACACACTGCAGTCACCTGGTTTATCTTGTACCACAGTATCCCTCTGTAAAGATCCAGCTGCTTGAAAGCTGAGCATATGCTCATGAGAGAAAATGGCTGTCAGTTTTTTAAATCAACAAAGTTTTTAGTCTTTTAAACTCTAGGGGGTCTATATGAGGGTCTGTTTCAGTTCCACACCCACTGTAACTACAGAACTAACTTTGTGTTGTCTCAGTTTTCAGTAACAGTTGTATGCTGCATTTGAAAGACTACACTGCATATGTTTTCATCATTTCCACAAAATCAAATGTAAATATTGTTCCAACAGTGAATTCAAAAGCTGCCCCATCAGCTGCTGACATCAGTGCTAACCCTGTCTTAATATTTAATTTAGTTTTAGTTTTCATTTGTGATTATTGCGATAATGAATGGAATATAGTAATATGGTACTATAAAAACATAAATAAATAATAATAATTTGTAGTCATGTACTTGTATGAATATAATCTTGCTGCTTTGTTATGGCAGGTGTTTTTGTCTTGATAGTTCTGGTGTTGTTGCTATTACGGAGTAATACTTGAAGAGCTTCAGTCAGAGTGCTGTTATTGTGCAATATTGGCACTCGTAGAACGTCTCTCAGCCAGTCATACAATGCAGGGTCGGAACTAACTGTGGTATAATAAAATATATATATTTTATACATATATATTTATTTATTGTTGAATAGCACTGAGTGAGTTCTCTGCCCACAAGTGTGTTCTTTCTAGGCTACTGTTGCTAGGTTGGACATCATTTACAGATTGGTTAAACTATACCTGATTTATCTGTCCTAAACAGTCTAAACTTGTATCCACATACAAAATAAAAACCATTTGACATTAATAACTCACTCTAAATGTAGGTATTGTGATATACACTGAGTGGTGTTCTACAGTTTCCCATTAGGTTGAATGTATAACTCACTCTAAATGTAGGTATTGTGGTATAAACTGAGTCTGTTCTACGGTTTCTCATTAGGTTGAATGTATAACTCACTCTAAATGTAGGTATTGTGGTATAAACTGAGTCTGTTCTACGGTTTCTCATTAGGTTGAACGTATAACTCACTCTAAATGTAGGTATTGTGGTATAAACAGAGTCTGTTCTACAGTTTCTCATTAGGTTGAACGTATAACTCACTCTAAATGTAGGTATTGTGGTATAAACTG
>CM067500.1:21444141-21466659 GCA_034552555.1 Semaprochilodus insignis | reverse complement strand
CTCTAAATGTAGGTATCGTGGTATAAACTGAGTCTGTTCTACAGTTTCTCATTAGGTTGAATGTATAACTCACTCTAAATGTAGGTATTGTGGTATAAACTCAGTCGTGTTCTACAGTTTCTCTTTACGTTATAAGGCAGATTGATTCTTAACTCTTCCTTCCACATTAAACTCTTTTGAAAGTTCTGCCCATCACTCTGGTAATATGTGTGCCCTCGAAATGTGGTACTTGTGCACAGAGTGCTTTAACTGCATACATTTTTAACTGTGAATAAATGATCATTTACCACATGACCCCTTGGACTCATCCTGGGGAATTTAGACACAGACAGCGAGTTTTAACTTTCAGAAACAAACAGCAGCTTCCATTTATTCTCTCTTTCTGTCCTTTCTCTTTCATTTGTTCCACTATTTTTCTTTCCTGTCTCACTGTTTGTCTATTTCCTTTTTTCTCTCTTTACCTCTCTCTCCCTTTATCTTTTTCTTTCTCTCTCTCTCTCTCTCTCTCTGTAATGTAATTATCAGTGTAGAATTCCTCTGTGTTCTCTCTCTGCTGTGTCTGTGCTGTTATAAAGTGTGCTGATCATGACACCCTTTTTTGGTTTTTGGCTTTGACAGAATGGTGTCAGATAAACGTGTGATCTCAGGTGCACGTTTCACGCGTTTATGTGTGTGTGTGTGTGTGTGTGTGTGTGTGTGTGTGTGTGTGTGTGAAAGCTGGCAGATTTCCAAGAGTGCACACCTGCTGTGAGCAGTGAAGTCAATATGGTGTGAAACATCTCTCTTCAGTCTGAACGCAGCTCATGTTTTAATCAGCGCTTTCACGCAAAGTAAAGAATTTAACTTTGACACAGACCACTAATCGGTGGCTGAGTTATTATATCTATCTATATATATAAAAAAACACATTCAGTTGAAAGTAACATAAATATGTTATTTTGTAATAAACTACTGAGCTACTTTGAAGGCCAGAGTTTGGTTCCAGCCATCCACAAGGAGAGTTTTGTAAATGGTTAAATGAAAACATTAACATACATAGAATCACTATTTAGTTTATTTATGTAATTTGTGTTTGTTGCAATATGCGAATTACACATGTATATATACAATTCTAGACCAGTTTAATGCATTCAGGCCTTTGAAGTGTATCCAGGCCCAAAGACTCTTCTGTAATTATATAGACCAGCTTTTCCTATTTAAAGCTTAATGATGAATTTTCTTTCTCAGTCTGTTATTATTACCATGACATATAGTCATTTGTATGGTCAAAGCTGTGAGGTTTGGCAACATTAAAGCCTAATAAAATAAGAGAAGCACATTTTTTGTGTTTGTGAAAATGTAAAGATGAGAATGTTGTACATTGATCACTGCACCGGAAAAAGGGGGAATTTTTTTTTTTTTTTACAGCTTAGTCTTTCCTTCGTCTGTCTCTCTCTTCATCTCAGTGATGAATACAACAATGCGTTTCCATGGTAGAATAGATGTGTTATATGTGTATATGTTTTCCAACCATATTCTGAAAGCACATTTAAAAAGTATGTCATAAAAATATTTAAGGTATATGAAAGTGGTCAGATTGCCCCCTGCTGCTTGCATGCAAAACATAAGTTAGCAATGTGTTGGAAGTGATTTACGACCAGTTTACCCCCATATTCTAAACTTTATTTTATACATATTAATGATCTTAATAATTTAATGACAGCAAAACAACAACAATAATAATAAATCTCTAGGTCCCGATCACTTGGGTGCTAACCATTCTCACCTGGAGTTCCACTGAGCGTACCAAGCTGAATTCTTTTGTTCTCTGTCTTCACGTATACTGATGGCTTTCCTTCTTTGACCTTGTGTTTGGATTACCCATTTCACATTGCCTTTGTGGTTTTTGACTTGGCTTTGTTTCCTGGTTTGCTCTTTCATATGTCCCTCATGGTTTCTGCATGTCCTCATCTGGTTTTGGCTCTTTCCTGTTTTACACTGATTTTCGATCTCCCTTTTTTAATAAAGCTTCACCGCATCTGGCCAATTCTGAGTTGTTGCCATTTCAGAAATGGCTGACAAAGTCTAAATGTCACTATCACACAACCCTACAAAGTGACACTACTTGAACACTGTGGTCTCAGAAATTATTTGGACATTTGTGACCTACTTAAATGTGTGTCATGCGGATTGTGTTAGGAAATAAATGCCAAACCAAGTAGCATTTATTTTAAATAGACAATTCAAAACCATTTTCTTACAAAAAGCAGCTGATTGCTATTTATTTGCAGACATCTGCAGATTTCCATCCAAATGTATACTTTTTTGTATTATTTCTTGAGGGGGGTGATCACATCTACTGTTCTTATATGGTTGCAAAATAAACATAAATTACCTTTTGAATGCAGTTTTATTAAAGTGCATGACTGTGCAGAGTTAACTAACAACTTTGAATAGAAGTTGTCCAGGGTTTTGTTAAAGATGTGGGAGCTGAGGTTGGCTTCAGACACACCTTGGCAGCTGTACTAATCTGCAGTAAATAAGATGGAATGGAACTTTTGATTAAGAAGCTGGTAATTAGGAAGCCAGCTTCAGCCTTCAGCCTTTCACATCAACCATGTACCGCTGACAGTCCAGTTCCTTTGAAGGGTAGTAAAGTGCTGAAATCACTTCACAGCCTGGAATGGTAGATTTCTACACATGGTATTTTCTTGGTGCTGCTCCATTGTTGTGTCTGTCTCCGCCCCCTTGTCAGGCCCCTCACCTGTCCCTTGTTTGTAGCTCCGCCCCTTCCCAGGTGTTTCCCGTTAGCCTTTGTTGTTTTATACTCCCTGTTGTGCTGTTTGTTCTTGTTTGGTGTTTTGTCTCCATGTCTGTTGTTTTTGTAGCCCTGTTTAGTCGTTTCTCAGTTGTGTAGTTTCTTTGGTTTTGTTTTATTTTGTTCATTAAAGACTTGCGTTTGCATCCTGCCTCCTCGTCCTGTCCCCGTGTAACATATACAAGATATTAATGTACTGCACTGTTTTGGACTAAGTGGTAAGTGATGTTCCTCTGGCAACATACATCAGGCTTTGACTTTGTAGGCTATGAAGGCTAATCTACTAACCAAACAAAAGCCACATTTATGTTTTTTAATTTTTATTTGTTTATTTATTTATTTACTTAGTAGTAGTGTAAGTAGTTCTTCTGTTTCATTGCATTATGGCAAATTAGCATCCATCAGCCACAAACTTAAAAATAGTTTCTACATGTAGGACGTTTGGAGTGTGCTCGACTTTATGGATCCCGTTATAAAGGTTTTTGCTCCACGTACATAAAAATGACTTCTAATGTTTACCTGACTATTTGCCTTAATGTAACTATTTCCAAATGATAAATAATTAATACATAATGTTTCACACTGTTAAGGGTCTGTTTGCAGTCATTTACCTTGTGTGATCAGCTTTATGAATAAGGAGATACACAGATGTCAGTTCTGTCTGTGTAGTGTTGGTGGAAGCTAACTAGTGAGGTCTGCTGGGTAGTCTTTGAGAATCATGAGTGTACAGTTATGTCTGTATCTATATGAGGGGCACAGTAAAGATTGTAGGTGGTCCAGACCAAGGCCCCCACTGTGTCTTGCCTCTCTGATTGTTATCTCACTGTGTGAAACATAAACAAAATTAAAATGAAATAAAATATTATACACTCGTTGCAGTGCTATTGGGAAGGAAGATAAAAGTTACCAGGAACAATACATGATGATCAATTTAGACTGATATGGGCAATATTTATTGAGCTACACATACAGAAGTAGTGTTTCAAGTTTCCAGTTTATTTGTCATTTGCACAGCATGTCAAGACATTTATGCATTGAAATGCTTGTGGTGAGGCACAGGTTAATACTGTACAGCAGGGCAACATTAATATGCATACTAATTGCCTCTCAGTATGGCGTTGGGCTGCCACGTTTGCTAAGCAACATGCATACATTTCGGCATTGTAGAGGTTCCTAAGGGTGTCCTGCGATATCCATCCCATGCAGCTTGAATATCCTCACACACTTTCTGCGGATTTTGTGGTAGTGGTGGAGGTGGAGTGACACCAGCCTTCTGGATGTGTAACGCATGACAACAAACTGTTCATCTTGGTGCCGACCACGGTGCCTCCACACATGAATGTTGATCATCTCCACCTAGAAAAAAGTGGGACTCATTACTGAAGATGACCCGCTGCCATTCTGAGTCACTTCCTGGCAGTCTGGCATGACAGCATTGCAGTCCTTGGTGACGATGACGTGGTGTTAAGGGTAGTAGTGTGTAGTCCTGCGTTGTGCAGCCTCCTGCCGATGGCCCTGGCACAGGATGGCTCATGGAGGGCATCAACGCTCGCTCAGTGTCTGCAATCGTGGCTGTTGGGTCAGTCAGGTACAGCAATAAGGTCCATCCTTGCTTATGTCGCATACACGGCCGAGCGTGAAGCTTGAATCATTCACGTCTTACCATGTCAAACCTACCCACCTTTCAGTTGATATAAGTGCTATGTCTAGTGCTACGCAAATCTATGTTGATGTATGGCTCTGTTTTTTGAATGATCTTTTGGGTGAGCTCTTCTGGACACACTTTGAACATGCTTGCACCAGACTGTGGGGCACTGTATTTTCTCCACCTATAGCGGGGCAGTGTATAAGCTCCACCTCTACACTGCAAGCATCAGTGCCACATCCAATCCCTCTCTGCAGTGCTAAGCTACTTGAGCTAACTGATTAGAAGTGTAATTGCTATAGACAGGAGTGTATTAGCATAGCTTCCAGTGTGGCTGAGACTGTGTTTCTGTAAATCATTAAACTAATTATACAAGCTAATTAATGAGTGCGCTAACTGGGCGGCGCAAGAACACAGCACTCTTTGTTGGCGCTCGGAATGAAAGCGCTCATTTTTAGATCGCTCTAGAAGAAAGAAACCTTTTGATCTTGCGGGTAAACAGCTATTCCCGCATAATTAGCTTGGTGCTGGTAAGTAAACAGAAAGCTCTCCGGAGAGGCCTCTGAGAGAAAGAGAGAGCAAGAGAAAGAAGGAGAGCAAGAAAAACTTTTTTAACTTTAAACATTTTTAACTCAGTTTTTTCTTGTTATTTCCTTGAGAAAAGGGGGACACAATGCAGTCCGGCTCAATGAAAGAACTTAAAAAAGAGAACAAGAGTCAAATGTGCCTCATTATCTTTTGTCCTGAGTTCTAGCTTAGCTGAAAACGTTGTCAAAATAGTCAAGGGTTTATATGACATGAGAGATAATAAGAACATAATGAGCCATGGAGCAAAGTAAATTAATAAATAATAAAAACCTTCACCCCCCCCCCCCTTCTTTAAGTAACTTGGTGCTGCATGCTCTGTCATCGATTGGTTTGTTCTGAAGGTGTGCACAAGTGTTACCTCCTGATCCGCTACTTGCTTTCTGTCATTGATTGCTTGAGTCTGGCAGGTCTAGCAGTGAGAGGTTTAGTATGGGCTTGTATTGTCATTGATTGCTCATGGCTGAGCTTGTGCAGAGGCCACTGCAGTTCTCCTCAATCAATCAGCGAATCAGTTAACTGTCCTGTGGGTCCAGTGCAAAAAGAGCAGGCAAATTAACACATTTAGGTCCCAACGGAGCTGACGATCTAATGATTCATGATAGAATGATAAAGTTTTGGCGTCTGGCATACACCTTTACTACAGCTCATAGTAAAGATATTTCTACTTTGTTGTACATTTATTAAACAAAATGTATTGTAGGTAATTTTTGACAATTTCTATTGCTCAGTCAAAGTAAAGTAAAGATTTCAAATTTCAAAGATTTAAAAAAGAAACAATAGATAAAAGATGTATACCTTCCTATAAATATGCTATCCTCCACTAGAAAATATAAAAAAATACTCAAAGTATGACCCACATCATAGCTTAATAATCTGACAACATGTATCGGAACAAATGATAAGGCATGTATAGCCAAGCTCGACTTGACTTGCCTAAAGCACACCTTTTTGTGGTTTTCCTTTTGGGAAGCCTTGTAATTAAAAAAGACAATACCACAAGATGACATAAAAATGTTGTAGCAGTGTGTCTATAACCCTATATATATATATATATATATATATATATATAGGAAAAGAGTTTAATTATGTACAATTGTAACAATGTGTAAAATTTAATTATGAGTGGTTTTGGGGCATCCCTTAGAAAAAAGCACATGCAAAAACCAAATGTGCTTGTAAGTAATCACGCACAACATGTTTGTAGATTATCACATATGTTTCATATGTGAACAGGTTTTTCCCTATGCCTTAAGTGTGTAGAAAAACACAGGTCTCAGGACACTTAGTGGCTTAGTGACTTAGTTGGACTTGCAATCCCTTGTGGTTTGGGTTGTAGATGGAATAATTGGCTAGCTAGCTAAACCAGAGCAACTCAATTATATACAAGTGAAGTTTGAGACTTTCCTGTGAAGGATACAATCACACAAATGCCACTGATGTCCTCAAAAAGTAGACTGTGGGTCCCTTAAATTGGTTGCAGTCCACATGTATCCTATAACTGATGTATCAGTGTGTGATGCTTTCAGTATTGATTGATATTAAAGAAGAGGTCATGTGATCTAACTCTCTCTTTCTTTATCTCTTATTCTTGCCTTTCAGGGAAATTTGGAGGAGGAGTTGTATTCTTTCGTTCCTCTGGTTGGGCAGCTCAGCCATCCCGTCGTCCTTAAACTGGTAAGATTAAACACCAACTGTTTCTGAGGCGCTAAATGTCAAAAGCACACAATGTCTTAATCTCACTAAATTATCCCAAAATGCCAAACGACAGAAGCTAAGCCACTTGCTCTGAAAGTTATTTCATGTTGGCATTAAACACAGTGAAGGTCTTCTTGCAGTTCTCCAACAGATCAGTCAAAACAGCTATTCACTTTAAGACAAATGTGTCTTTGCTTGTACTTGAACCTCAATAGCTGTTATCTCTCTGAGAGCGGGCAGCTATTACCGTGAAGAACAGCTCTAGCTTGTATCGTCTCTATTAACTGGACTTAAAAAAGCAATAGGAAAAGAACTGAAAACGGATATTGGTTAACAGGAGCTCAGTAAGGAAGGCTTTCTTCAAGTCAGCAATGAATTAGCCCACTTTTTTAAGTCAGTTAAGACATTTTGCCAAAATCAATGGACCTGCTGCTAAAAACAATATCTTGAAATTACCTTAGGTCAATATTTATAATGTTTATCGTTACGATCAATATTGTAAGAAATCACAGTATTATTTAAGCTATTTGTAGACAACTTGTTACTTGTTTTAAATGATCTTGTTGAACTTTTCTTATACTTAAATGATTTACCACTCACCTACATTGCTTACCCTCCTGGGTCACGGGAGGTCCTGGAGCCTATTCCAGCGTTCACTGGGTAGAAGGCAGGAAACACACTGGAGAGGTTGCCAGTTCATTACAGGGAATGATCGACCAGTGGATTAAGAAAAAAAAAAAATCCAAACAAGATGAAATTTCTTAAAATTAATAATCACTAGGAGTAAACATGCAGCGTGCAATTAAAGCTATGCTACAGTTGCCTCCACAGGATTATGATGGGCAGTTAATACAGTCTTTTGCAAAAGTTTGACAACAAATTTCACTTTATTTGCTGAATATAACATATTGGGTAAAAAATCCAAGTATTAAATGTGTCCTGTGTTTGATATAAAGTGGTTTATTGTATGGGAACTCAGATTTCTTAACAGCAGTTGAGATGATTGTTGGTGGACTATTTTGCTTGGTGTAAAGCCATCATTTAAGACATAAACAGCCAAATGGTTCTCAAAACTATCCTAAAACATTGTTTCGGGCTTCAGACAGTGTATCTATAGTGTTCTGTAAGAGAACTTTAGAAAGCATTGACCAGGTTCCTATCACCACCATTGTGAGCATTTCTGACTTAGTAAGTTTTTTCTAAAGTTAATTGAGTTAAATTGAAATTAAGTTGCTTCCCTTTAATAACTTATTTTCCATGTGGAAAGCATTTGTTTAGTCAGGAAAAAAGCAACATCTAGAAATGACATTACTTAGTGAGAAGAGTAAAGTAAACAGCAAAATAAACCATTTCCACTCTGCATAAGGGGGTTAAACTGAACACGTAGGGGAGGTCGGAAACTTAAACAACCACAACAACAGTTCACAGACCCCTCATTTTAGATTAAAGAATCCTAGTAATGAATTTATGCAAAATTAATGCTAAATAAATGCTAATAAATGTGTGAGAATCTTTATGAGGTGATTTGTGAGTGATTTCTTCCTCTTCTTTTTAGCGGAGTTGATTTACATGATGCTTTGAAGTTCCTCAGTGGTGGTTGAAGTTATTTGTAATTTACTTTCAAAGATAAATGCAGATCAATAAGAGCTGTCAACACGCCATAGCTGTGTTAGAACTTCATGTTGCTGCATTTAACCATGCCCCACATTGATGTAACCGCATTTTAGATTGTTATTTTGTATTATTTGTTTATTCTTGTATTATTGTTTTTCATGTTTTTTCTACAAGAAAACAACAAAATAAAAAAGAAAGAAAAAAGCAAGCCACACTAATGAGAAGTGATCTGCTAAAGGCAACTTGAGTTTGGACCTGTACACAAAGAAACAACTTCTCAGTAGTTTAAATTACACGAAATAAAACAGAAATAATTAACATCCTGAGTTCAGCTTGCTGGCCGCTGGAACCACGGAGCAAGCAGTTATTTGCCTCACCAGCCAGACCACTGATACCAGGCCGATGACAAGTAACAGTATTAGGGTGATAATCTGTCACTTTTATGAAAAATAAGTTATGTAATCTGTTGATCCTACAAGTGAAATCTGTCTAGCCAGTCAATCATAAGATTTAAACTTGTAACCAACTTAATCTACTCACTCACAGTTTATGTTACAACATTACAGAATATTTACTAAATGTCAGTTTCAGTATTTCTTACTGCTGCCTTGCTAAACCAAGATTTAATGTTCTTCAAAGCTGCTATCGAGTACAATTTCCTGTCTGAGCCAAAACAGAGGCAAAGGCAGTTATTGCCCCCATAAAAGGCGAAGCTTGTTTTCTTGATTGGAGAGAGACCTAAATCTGAAAGCCGTATTAAGGTTTCAAAAACAAATTTGAAATCTCTAGTATTACATAAAATGTTTATCACACGCAAAAAAAAAACAAAACACGCCAACAAAGCACTCTAAATGCAGTTTAACACATAATTAGTACTTAAGCACTTTTTTGTGCTGTGAATAAATCCTTTATTTTGAAGACTGAAAGTAACTTTTACAAGTTCCACATCCTGTTCTTTTTTTAACTAACCCAACTCAAGTAGTTAAGGTCTGAAATCATTATGTTTTAACTCATAAGTTTGTCGCATAACAATGTATACTATTCTTTTATTTTAGCCCTGTGCAATTCCATAGATCTTAAATAAGTAGTAGTAGTTTAGTAATAAGGAGCAATTTGTAGTAGTTGCCTTTTAATTTCTACCTTATAATACTGTTTTTAGATCTACATTGTTCAGTTTTATGCAAACTGAGTTAACACATCTACAGAGAAAACACTCCTGCACATTGATTTAAAATATTACCTGTAGGAAACGTTATAGCATATATTATGTTTTGTTTTATGTTTCATTATTAAACTCAGAAAACGTATAGAAAGTACACATTAAAATAAAACAGTTACATATTTACACATTTACTGTATATTTATGTTGCATAACTTTTGCATACAGTTGTGTTTGTTGTTATGGTAGACAAATAACCAACATTAGTAATACGACAAGTAAATCCAAACTCATGAGTCATAGTGTTTCCTGTGATCCATTCAGAAAGATATAAAGCAGTTCCAGGAACACCTCCCAAGACTTTTTTTTTTTTTTTTGGATCTATGCGTACGGTTTGTCCTGTATTGGACCTTCCTCTCGGTCTGATCAATAAAGACAGAGACTGCTCTTTTTTCCTTCCCTCTCTGGAGAACAGCATTGTTGTGTATAATTGATTTAGATTCTTTCAGCACTCTGAACAGTCCTTTCCATCCTCGTTTCCCCCATCATAGCTAAGGTTCAGAGGTTCTACGGTGTCTATACAATCTCCACTCACCTCTTTAAACAGTGAACGCCGCTGTTCTCTGCCTGGTCTGTAAAGTCTGTAAAATCTAATACACTGTTCTGTGACTGTCCCAGGCTCAGGGGGATTTGGGGCCCATCTGCGGAGCTGGCAGGAATTCTACTCCTGCTGTCTCAGGACACTGAGTGGTTTTAGACTTGCAGTCCCTTGTGGTTTGGGTTGTAGTTGGAATAATTGGCTAGCTAGCTAAGCCAGAGCAACTCAATTATGTACTATTAATAATTTGGCTTTAAATTATGATATGATGTAGTAATAAAATTACCCTTAAAGTGTCAAAACACTTATATTAATACGGTTGGTAAAGATAATTCAGTCTTTGGTTTTTTTGTAGTTTATTCACTGTACTTTCTATACTATTCTATGATCTATACTGTTCTACCCTTGCATGTTTTTTGACCATTTTATAGTGTCTTATGAACAAAATAGTTTTACCTCCCAGATGTTCTGCAGTGGAAATCACTTGACATATGCACTGGGGCGTACACTCTGAACTATATTTTGTTTCTTATACGCTGCCAACCCAAAGTGTCCACACAGCTATTTTAATGAACAATTTCAGCCTCTTTAAAGCAGCATTATGTGAGAATTGCTATTTTGGGCTTCTGGGGTACCACTACAGTCGCAGAGTGTAACAGTGTAACAGTTAGCCCTCATGGATAACTGTGCATGTGCATTTTTTTGACATGCTGTAGGATACAGAATCTGACTCCCCTTTTTGTGTTTGCATGTCATGCAGGCATATTGACATGGCAGACTACACTCATGATTTTGGCTGTTTTTATTGCAAATAGCTGAAATTCAGGTTTATTTGATGTAAGATTGACAAAGACTGACTAAACATTTTGGTGTGAGATTCATTTCTTAATTTCTTTGCATGCTATCCTGGTCTGAGGTTTTGCATGCTAACAGGATAGAGGTTCGACTTTTAGTGTCTGGAAAAATTGCAGAACTCTGTGAGACAGGGATGACACAAATAAGAAACACATCACAATCTTTTATAAAAACAGAAGGAGGGATGAACACTCTCAGTTGTCGGATCCTCATTGCTTTGCCATTGCCATGACTGTTCTGCTTTCTTTTATTATACCCCATTTATCTCTTGCTAACGAGTAAAACCAAATCCATGATTTACTCTCTTCACCGGTTACTCTCTCTTTTGACATCTGCTTGCTGCACGCAGGAGACTCATAGTTGTTGGTGTGTTATGTGGTGCCATGAAGTGTTATGTGGTTCTTGCGAGATGTCTCGGGCACACTTCTCCAAAGTTACATAGGGCTAAAGAGCTCTGGGCCCGCAGTGGCAAATGACAGGGATGCCATTTTCCCTATATTAAGTCTGTGTTATTTTCAGGTTATATTGTTACAGAATGTTGCTAAAGGTGCACTCCTTATTGACACAGGTAAATGGGACGATTTGGAGCAACCACAAATTAGCCTGAAATTGCCATACCCAGTGCAGAACTAATCATTCAACATTAGTAGCTGACTTCACTAATGCTCTTGTGGCTCAAGTCATCACAACAAGTTCCCAGCATCTAGTGTAGAGGAGTAGTGGCTGTTACTGCAGCAAAGATCCCAATTATTTTTCAGTTAATATTTATAACCATTTAATACCCTTGGTTTTAGAGGAAACACTGTAAGAGCAGGAGTCTACAAACTGCTTAGTACAAGTTCTTAACTTTCTGGGGATAGTTATGTGGAGATTAAATATAAGGTAGTTCACTTTCATAGGCAATGAGAATGAGTAAAATAAGTGGCAAAACTGCCCCTTTTAGGGTTTGGCCTTTGCTAGTGAGGAGAAAATCAAGCTCCACTATTGATGTTCTCAAAACAATAGTCCAGAGCTCAACATCACTGAATGCAGAAAGTGCAACCAACTTCTAAGACTGAACTTTGGAGGTGTAAAATATCCCTTCAGATTTCTTTGAAACCTAAATATGAGTCTCCTGAAAAGAAGAGAAACAGTAGGAAAGGTGAAGGTGGATACATTGAATACTGAAAGTGTGATATTACCGTCTTACTGTCTATTTTCTCTTTAAATATTAACACACACACATGCACGCACACACACACACACACTTCTGGCTATATTCCTTATCTTCATATATATTTCTATAATTTCTCTCTCTCTCTCTGTATTTTTCTTTCTCTGCAGTTGTTCTCAGTAATAATCACACCCTGCTGAGGCAGGTGTAGTGTGTGTATGTGAGTTGAATGTCACCATGAAACCCACCTGACCTGCTCAGAGGAGTCTCCACTCTGGGTGAGTAAATATCACTGTAATAGTGTCATTGTGCTATGCTGGACATACCTGCCTTATTAAGCCCTCGAAGATAAAAGGTCTCTTCCCTAAGTCACTTCAGTTTAACACATTCTCCACTGGGCTACTCATAAAACATTATCTGCTCCTTTTATCACTTGGGAACCGTTTAGTGGAAATGTTCATGAAATTTAATCTCCATAATAAAGAGCGCCAGGGCTCATTTTGTGAGTGCCCCGGTCTTTTCAAGAATATAAACTGGCCAAGAATTAAAAGCTTCATATCCTATAATCCCCAACCACCGTTATAGTTATTATAGTACAGTAAAATTCTAAAAGTAAAATGATTAAAGTAAAAAAAAAAAAACAAGAAAACATTTTGGTATACTGAAATAACACTAAATATGGCATACACCCACCGCCTACTTCAGTAGGTACACCTCCTTGTAACTACACTCATTGTCCATTTTATCAGCTCTACTTTCCATATAGGTCCACTTTATATTTCTGCTTTACAGATTGTACTTCATCTGTTTCTCTACATACTTTGTTAGTACAAATTAATTTTTCTGTTAATTCTTCAATGGTCAGGACCCCCACAGGACCACCACAGAGCAGGTGTTATTTGTGTGGTGGGTCATTCTCTGCACTGTGTGTTGTACTAGTACGAGTAAATCAGACACAGCAGTGCTGCTGTAGTTTGTAGATATGGTAAGCAGAGCTGATAAAATCAGCAATAAGTGTAGATGCAAGGAGGTGTACCTAATGAAGTGGCTGTTTGGTTTATAAACCATGGACAGTTGGTGTTATATATCGTCGCTGTCCAAAGAACAACATGCATCTGCATTTTCATCGATTTTTACTTTTATGCATAATTTGAACACAGCAACTGCCGTTTACATTTTATGAAAGTTTCATGATGAATGGACCAACACCAGTGTCCCAAAACTGCTTGGGAAAATGTTTGTTGCATTAAAATGAAATTAGGTTTTTGCCCTCTACTGTAAAGTTGCCATTTTGGAGATACTTGTTTTCCTTTGGACAGTGATGATATATTGAATATATAAGTCTTGGGGTCATCTGTTTTTTTGGCAAATGTGAGACAAGCCTTTGTGTTCTTTTTGGTTAGCAATGGTTTGTGACTTGAAACTCTCCCATGGATGCCAGTTTTGCCCAGTGTCTCTCTTACTGTGAAATCATGTACTTCGACCTTAACTGAAGCAGGTAATGGTTCTTGAGATGTTTGCCTAAATTCTTTTGTGACCTCCTGGATGAATTGTCAGTGCACTCTTGGTGACATTTTGGTAGGCAGGGTAGGTTTACCGCTCTTACAAGTTTTCTCCATTTGTGGATAACAGCTCTCCCCTTAAATCGCTGGAGTCCCAGAGACTTAGCAGTAACTTTGAAACCCTTTTCAGTCTGGTAGATTTCAATGAATTTGTTTCGCATCTGTATTTAAATACTTTTAGAATTTGGCATAATGTGCTGCTGTTTTTTGTGCAGCTTCTAGCTGCTTCACATTGGCAGACAGGTTCTATTTAAATGATGTTTGGATTCAACAAGTCTAGCTGTTATCATGTGTGGGTGTGTCAAGTGAAATTGAACCCAGTAGTCAACTGATTTTGGTTAACTAGCTGGGTATTATTTTAGTATATGAAACAAGCGAATATTCTGTCCCTGCTGTAGTGCAGTGACACTTTTACCTCCGCAACTACAATGTAACTTCACCTTATGCCCTGATAGACTCTCTCTGAAATTGCCATCACACTCTCATTCGCTCCGGTGACCCTGCAGTTGCTCTGTTGGCGGTGGCTGTATTGGTGCTGTTGGGATTTGGTTACAGAGTCTATTACCACAAAATGTCTGTCTTTTAAAAAAAGAATTAAAAAAATAATGCCAGAGACAAATAGAGATAGCACAAGCTTGGAAAATAATGAGCATTAAAATCCCCCCTTGCAGCACTTTGTGAGCAATAGAGCGATCGCTGTTGGGCAAGTAAGGGCACATCCATATTAAAACGGCCTTTTGGCAGAAAACAGCAGCGATTATCAAGCTGTTTGTTTTGTTTTTGTTTGAGCGTCCAACTCTTCCCTCCCATTTCAAGCTCCATTTGACTCTGAATGAGCTCATCGATTTCTCATCCAGAAAGATATCGATGCTGCTGCACCACCTCGAGTCTCCACTATACTGCTGAATAGGGCTCATTACACCTGATCATAATTAAGCTAATTATGTATTCTATTTCACCAGCATAGAGAGAGAGAGAGAGAGAGAGAGAGAGAGAGAGATGTGGTCTGTGCTTTACAATTGTAATCCTCTTTGATTAAATATTCCTGTAATCCTTTAAAGATGTGTTTCAGTGTCCGTTTATCATTGTTATCCTGTAGCATGCAAATCTTAATGTTCCAGTATCCAAAGGGCAAAATGAAATGCTAGCAATTGAGCAGTTTAACTATGCTGTTGTTCATTTTTACAGATAACATTGTCTACTCTATACTATTGTAAAAAATGAAAAGGTATCGTGTTGTATTGCAGCAATTAACCACTCAATAATGTGATGGAAAACAAACAAAAGCAAAATTTCAGTTTAAGACTTTGTTTGTAGAGCCTTTGGTACTTTAGCTACTATAACATAATACGTGACAGAATCTGAGGTGTTCTGTTAATACACAGGTATTCATACACTATATAGTGAAAAGTATGCGGGCGCTCCTAATTATTGAGTTCAAGTGTTTCAGCCACACCCATTGCTAACAGTTGTATTCAATCAAGGACAAAGCCATTCAACCTCCGTAGATGAACACTGGCAGTGCAGTGGGTCATACTGAAGAGCTCAGTGACTTTAAACGTAGTGTTGTCGTAGGATGTCATCTTTGCCACTGCCTCTGGAGGCAACATCAGCACAATGCCAATGCGTTGGCTGGAGTGGTGTATAGCATGCTGCCACTGGACTCTGGGGCAGTGGAACATGTTATCTGGAGTGATGAATCACAGAAGAATCTGGGTTTGTCAGATATCAGGAAAAACTACCTATCGGGATATATAGTGCCAGCAGTAAAGTTTGGTGGATGAGGGATAATGGACAAGAGAGCTCTTGTTGCCCTCTTGGTTCAAGTGAAGGGTAGTGTTGATGCTACAGCATATAAAGATATTGTAGACAACTATATGCTTCTTTGGGGCAACAGTTTGGAGAGGACCCTGTCTTGTTCCAGCATGACTGTGTCACTCTGTGCAAAGCAAGCTCTGTAAAGACATTGGTGTGAAGGAACTCCCAAAGAATTTCTACAGATGGACTCCAATATTTTGTGGAAAGCTTTTTTCCGATGGTATATGTGCTAAGAGCACTCTCTGTGCTTCCATTATGTCTTTTTGCCTGAGAAGCAGCAAACCGTACAGATTGCTCAGTTGTAAATAGCATATTGATATGCAGGCATGTTGCTTGTTTTCATATTCACAATTTGCTGAAAAATTCTGAAAATGTAGAAATTTTAACCTTCAAATGATGTGAGCTATGGGGCACCTCTGGATACTGAACTTGGATACTGCCATCAAGACTGTATTATGCTAAAATGGAACACATTAGGTCTGTATCTATTTTTTTAGCAGCAAGTTATCATTTGCCTATGATGTAGCTGTGAAAAGGAGAACACAGCAAACTATACACTTTACACCAGATAAATGCCCAATGTGAAAGAAATCAGTGTAACACCAGGCATGTTTCTAGTCTTGGGCTGCTTCATCAGACCCAGTAACAGAGACTGAGGCATGCTGTTAGTGTGTGCTAACGTTCGTAACTCAGTGATCTGTAGCTCATTCTCATCACATTACTGAAGTCTCTGACCTTCTGCCGTGCCGAAACTCCATTCATCACCCTCAGCGGTGCCGCTGAAAGGCTTCTCATCTGTTCTGACTGGATCATTCGCTTCACTCGCATACGTCGCTTTACATACATCACATTAGCGTACATCAGGTTAGCAGCTCTGGCGCTAGTTTGCCAACAGAGCCTTGGAACTGTGTGCTTGCTTCACAGATTCTCTTTTATTTGCATGTGCTCTTGTTCTTCCCAGTGTATCCAAAAGCTTTGTGAGTGATTACATGTTTGTTTACTTTTTCGGTCTTTAAAAATGCATCAGAATACAGGCAGTTAGCAATGCCAGACAGCTATTAAAAACTATCACAAAAAGAGATACAGTTGCAGTAGTGATGACAGAAGGCCTAAAGAGAATTTGCCAGGGCAAAAAAATTAATTGATGTCTATATTTAATGTGTAATTAGCGGCTTTCTGTTGTTTTTATTCATGTATTTTTCATGGTGTGCTGAGATATCATAGAGGCTGAAAAGTTACAGTCTCGTGTGGTCTCAGATTTCTCTCTTTTCTCAAATATAGATTTTTTTTTCTGTCTTGAATTCCACTTGAATCACATTCATTCCTGGCCCATTGGGCAGTCCATGAGAACTCTTCCAGAGTGTGCATGAATTTTGCAGTGCAGGGGCATTTAGGTCTTTTTGCTGCATGAATTATTACCTCCAACACCTTACATAAACCTTCAGCAGTCTACCCAGAGAAAGGGAGAGAGAGAGAGTGTGTGTGTCTGTGTGTGTCTGTGTGTGTCTGTGTGTGTCTGTGTGTGTCTGTGTGTGTCTGTGTGTGTCTGTGTGTGTGTGTCTGTGTGTGAGAGACAGAGAGAGAGAGAAAGTATGGGGTAGAGATAAAGAAAGAAGAGAGAAAGCGGGAGGAATATACATAGATAATAAGTTAGAGAGCAAGGACAGGGTAGCACGAAAGACTGACACAGAGAGAGAGCACGAATAGGGAGAGACCAAGAGGAAGAGGAGAGAGAGTAAAGAAAGGCTGGAGAGATATGTATCATACTGAGAAAATGAAGAGAATAAAGAGAAAGGAGAATAAGATAAAAATAGAGAAACAGAGAAACAATAGAAATAGTGAAGATGGAGTTAAAGTAAGCAAGAACAAGAGAAATAGTAAACAATAAGGATCCTTGTAAAATATTGTTTTTTAGGACAATGCACTTTCTTCTGTTTCCCAAGTCCAGATCAAACTACGTAAAATGTGAAATAATAAAACTGTGAGTTATTGCAGATAAATATGAAACATGTTACATGACTCCTTAAATATCATCACTGTCCAATGAAAAACATGTATCTCCATTTTTGACAATTTTTATTTTTATGTATCATTTGATCATATGAGCTGCTGTTTACACAATGTGTGAATTTCATGATGGATGGACCAACAGAAATGGCCCAATAATCGATTGGAAAAAGTCTGGTTCCATTGACTTACATTAGAATTAAATTGGGTTTTGGCCTCTCCTGTATAGTTCCTATTTTGGAGATACTTGATTTTCTTAGGACAGCGACGATATGTAATATGTTGATACACTGAGGCACTGTTTTGAGATTTTAAAGTGCTTTATATCGCATATGGCACTGAAAACCACTCAAAACTTAATCGGCATTTTCACGTTTTAAAACACGTGGTGTCTGACACTGTGTGGCATACAGTTGTCTATAAACATGCACAAGAGTAGAAAGCAGTAGTGGGCTTGCTGAAGCTTGACTTATCTGTGCTTTTGTCTATTTCTCAACTTGTTTCTTGACTATAGGTGCAGCCCAGCTAGGTACTGTGCCGTGTCACCAATCTTTATTTGTTGGCTTTCAACTTGTTGGCAGAAAAGTTTGTGTAGGATGAGAGAGAGTCAGAGTAAGCAGATGTATGACACACTCGAGGTATGCACACTTATGGATTAGAAGCTCAAACTGACCTGACCTGGGTATTCACATAACATGGCTGAAGTGGCACAAGTCATATTTTTTAAGAGCTGTGTGGACACACAAAAAACTGAATTTGTTTCAAATCTGATCTTAGCCACTTTAATATACTGCCTTAGATCAGATACATGAAAATGGTCAGATCAGAACTTTTTTTTCTTTTTTTCTTTTTTTTTTCACTGCATGCTTCATTGTTCGTTTGCGTGTCCTTATTCACAGTAGTGATAAATTTGAGTCACATACCTACAGAAACGTGAACCATCAAGTCTGATCTGAGCAAAAAATAGGAATTGATCGATAGGGCTTATAATGTACATGTAGCCTTTGAGACCTGCCCAGGGTAAAGTTCTCAACGCACAGAACTCAAACCTGCTAGTATGGACTGATGTTAGTGGAGACAGATTATTGCAGACTTGTTTTCTCAGTGCTATACTTTGTAAGGTAAAAGCTTTAGTGATTGGACAAAAATGGCATGCTAAAATAAAGTGGTGTGTTACACACCCTTAATACACTAACAGTATTTTCAATATATTTATGTAGAATTGATAATCATATCTAATAGACAACAGTGTTCCAGGTTTATTTCCAGTTGGCATAGCCATCCTCCACCATTTCACCATCTGAAACATCTTGAGCGTTTTTTTCCCGAGAATCCCAAGAGAATTTGTCATCTGTGGATTCACTAAAATGGATGATTTGTATATATGTTTATTTATTTTTTTTGCATTAATGTACAATAGACAGCTGTTATTACAACAGACTAGAGTCAGTATGCGTCAGCCCATGTGTGTCTCTGTGTACCACGACTCAACAAAGGGTTAAAACATGCACTCAAGAAGAGCACCAGCCAAAAAAGCAGCAGCAGATGAGGTAACGTTTGCTGTGATTGGCTTTGCTGTCAGTGCATGTCGACTGAAAGCTTGAAGAGTGAGTGGTTGGGTATCCGTCGGAGCCGCTGTGTTATACACACACGCCCATCTGCTGACAGCCAGCGTGGCAGACGTGGCTAATTTTAGCTCCCAGAACACCTTCAAACCCCTCACACACTTGACAGTGCAAAGACACGGAGACACACACACACACACACACACTCTTCAGCGCTGCCTGGGAACAAAGACTCGCTAGGCTGCATCCTTCCCCGTTATAATTAAAACTTGCTTAAACTATGATGTCATTTCCCCGAAAACGCACTTCTCTTTACTGCTCTCTGTATTATTTATGCAGTTGGGAAAAGAGCAGCCATACTGAAGCCTCATGCAGTGGGAAAAAAAGACTTTCAAAAGGCCTTGATTCAAAGGAGGAAAACATGCTTCAAGAATGGAGAACATTTCCAGAATTTTTTTCAGCTTCTGTTTGGCAGTGTATGCTAACAAAATCAAAATGTGTTCTACCTTTATGTGTAATATAGTGATTTTACCACAGTTAACACTTGTAACATTTGTGTGGTTTATGTACACTTACTGTTTAAAAAGTAATTTCAAATATGATTAAATCTCAAGACAGAGGTTTATATGTAAAAGATTATATGATTATATTGAATTATATTGAAATCATATGTATGTATTGAATTATATGTAAGATATAATCACAGTACATTACTGAATCACAACACATTATTGAAATATCACATGTAAACATCTCGGAATACCTGTGTTTATGGGATTTATAGTTGTCAAGTAACCATACAACTTTGTAATTAAGTGCATTAATACAAACTCTGTATATAAAGTGTTATTATAACTTGTTATTCATTATATAATATGTAATTATATTTATTGATTATATTTAAATAATAAAGTAAAATGCAGATAATCACTCTTAACTTCTAAGTTAAGCACTTTAACTTTCATTTAAAGTTTTCAGTTACTTTAAAACACTTTCTTGAATGAGGCCACTTTGACTTGATTCATTTTCCACAAAGATATTTAAGATTTTTAGGCATTGTTATTCAGAGAGAAAAAAGGACAGACAGTTTGGAAGCAGTAGCAGAGCAACATTAACTTGTAACCTCCAGATGAAAAGACATTTATTGCTTGTCTATCAGAGGAAAAAAAAAAAAAATCCACACATTTGATTTAAGCAAAGACAAAAGAAGCCGAGAGACTCCCTGAAAAGAATGACTGCTAATAGAATTACTGAAACAGTTATGAATTAATGGTATTGAGCTTGAATGAAAACCTTTTGCAATAAAGACAATGGAACGACACAGTAGCAAAGTTTGTACTTAACTGCTCTGTGGTTCTTTTGCGCTTTGGGGAAATTGCTGACTAAATGTAACATTATACAGTTTTAGGTATAGTATGTTTAAATTATGATAAACTGTTCTACATTTGCATTATTATACTAACTTTGAATAATATAAATACATGTATTTTTGTATGTATAAAACTAATACATGTATTTTTCTTGTTTTCCCATATTATAATATATGAATGAAGTGTGCCTAATTTCAATAAATCAGTTCTTGTTTTAAATTAAAGAAAGAAAGCATCAGTTACGATCATATGGTCGTAATATATAAATATGAGCTAATTACAGAATACCTCTGCTGTAATACTCATTTATGCTAAAACCTGAATGGCATTTCAGTGGTGTGTTTAGGCAGGGATGTGGGAAGCAGCAGCCCAGTATTTCTACAGCAGTCAAGCACTGTTTAAGTTAAGGCTGTATTTTCATTACAGCAAGCTGAATCTTTTCCCTTCCCAACTGCAGGCTGTCTCAGGGGGCGTGTTGCTAAAACACAAGCAGGATGATGTGCAAAGACGCAGAGTTATTGGCCAACTCTGAGCCCCAAAGTAACCTAGCATCATTTTTAAACAAAAAATCATCCGACATAATAATGTCCTGTGTTTTGAACACATTCGGTTTAATGACTGTTAAATCTCCTGATCTATGTGCACAAAGTGTCGAGTGTTGCATCTTATGTGCCTGTCGGACATTTGCATTAAGTTCATTCAGAACTTGCTTAAAATTTCAGCTTCTTTAACTTAAAATAACCCTCCCACATCCATCTGTCTTGGAACCGTTTTACAAAACTGGTCCCACATCACTGTAAATCAAAGCATCATTGGTTTCTCTGTCATTTCCTAATTATGATTGCTCCTAAAGGGGGAAAAAAAGACTGATTGAAGGTGTTGTGTTTTATTACAAGGCCTGACAGTCATGTTAGAGTACCAAAGCATACTTTGGTAGATTCGTACATGATTTGTGAGAAAGTGTGCAGGAAGGAGTTAAAGGAGATGCACCATACGAGGAACAGCTTCTGACACAATCATGTGCATCCAATGAAAAGAGGAAATCACTCTGTGTTTTTATTTGGGCATAAGTTATTTCTTCCTTAGCCGCGTTTCCAATGTCCACCACTAGATGGCAATATTAACTTTTTAAAAATTCTTCAGGGCCGAAATTCTCTGGCTGTTTTTGCATTAAACCTTTATATTTTCCCCCTGACTTTATATCCAGTCACAGTTTAAATTTTGTCATTTTTAATGTTGTTCTCTCTCTCTTTCTGCCTGTCTTTCTTCCCTGCATGTTTCTTTTAATAGTGTTAATTTGGGCCATAATTAGAATACGACTATATTATTCTACATGTTTTTCATTGTTTTTCCACATATTTAATATTTTTGGTCGACATAACACAGTGCGTTCTAATGCACTATAAACTCATCAGGATTAATTTGAAGCAACATTGGGTACTTAAGCCACAAGGTGTAATTCAGTCTTCTGGATTAGCACAGTTCAGCGTGTGTGAATATATTATTATACACTACGTTGTAAATTACAAATGCATGTCATCATGTATTACAAAAGGCATTATCATTTACCTGATGCTTTAAATCAGGTATGATGGGAAAAACTGCAATGATTTTTTTTAGTCCATCAATACCGGTTATATAACTTTCAGCCAGCAGATGGCAGTGTGATCTTTCTTTCTCACTCTCTCTCTCTCTCTCTCTCTCTCTGTCTCTCTCTCTCTCTCATAGTTCTTTAAAGCACACCCTAACTTGCACCTGCTGTTGTAGAGACTGCAACTCTACAACATTTTTTTTTCTGACCTGTAAGGAGAGTGTATCAGTCTCTGTTGTGTCTTTCTGTGTCACACACACGCGCGCGCGCGCACACACACACACACACACACACACTCACCAGCACAACAAAAGAAGAAGCAGAAGAAGAGTGTTGGAGTGTTTTCTGACAGTTGTGATGTGGTGTATGCGGTGTATGGTTATTTGTACATTCTCAGTACCCATCCATTCATCCATCATCTCTCTCTCTCTCTCTCTCTTTCTCTCTCTCTCTCTCTCTCTCTCTCTCTCTCTCTCTCTCTCTCTCTCTCTCTCTCTGTCT
>CM067500.1:21387945-21414278 GCA_034552555.1 Semaprochilodus insignis | reverse complement strand
CTTTGTATTCAGCATTTCAGAATGTCAGTTTTCAAAAAGCTTTGTGTCATGGCTGGAGAAGCCATAAGATCAGTTGTTTCCAGTCACCGGTCATCAGTGTTCATTGATTGAAGAGAATCTCCACTGTGTAATACAAGCGGAATATAGGGCAAAATGTTTACCACAAGTGTAACAGCAGTTCACTGTTGTGGTAATGTGTTATGCCATGCAATAAGATCAGGTGGAATGGAATCGTGTGACTTCGGCTTGACACACCAAACCATTTCCGTCACTTTCTCCCCCTTGTCCTAGCATATTTTCATTTGTTATCATTATTATTATTATTATTATTATTATTATTATTATTATTTTGTGGTATCATTTGACTTTTGGGTTTTTCTTTTAAATTATTTTCATTTATTTATTTATTTATTTATTTTATTTTGCGAAAAATTGATGGAAAACCATCTTATGTCTCTCAACCTTTCTCTCTCTCTCTCTCTCTCTCTCTCTCTCTCTCTCTCTCTCTCTTTCTATTTTTGTTTTTCTGCCTCTTCCATTTCCCTCGTTTTCCCTCCTCTCTCATCCCCCTATCCTTTTTCTATTTCTTTTTTTCTCTTTCCCATCGTTTTCTCTTCTTTCACTCTCTCTATGTTGTACTGACAGTAGTCTGATTGGCTCCGTGGCTCAGAGTTCAAACTGTGAGGGAATTAAAGTGTCTGTATGTGTAGTCAGTTAGTCAGTCTGAAGCTCTCTCCTGTATTTGATAGTCCTGACAGACTCTCTCCACACGCAGAGGCCATGCCACCACGTTAGCGTCATCCTACGCTCAGCCCTACTGGACCAAAGACTACAACAGAGAGATCATAATCAACAGCACTGTCCTGTCATACCTTTCACACTGTCCTGCAGCACAGATTGAATTTCATTCAAAAAAAAAGAAAAATCTGTATTTGTTCTTGATGGTCTTGATTGGCGGTCTCAATTGGGCATGGCTCATTCAGACAGATTATTTTCCATAACTCAGAAACCAGTGTGCCAGTGAAGTGTCAGACTGAAGACAGTGATGAGTTTAAATTCAAATTGTAGTGTCTCTGGCTGAGAGACGGATTCAATTAACAGCTCTTTGGAGCTTCAGGGACACCTATATCTCTCCTCAAACATCAATCTGTCCTGTCTTCCTAATCTATCCCTCTATTTCTCTCAGTCTATTCTTTCTGTCCTTGCGCTCTCTCTCTCTCTCTCTTTCTTTCTCTCTCTATCTATCCTTTTCCAGTCTCCCTTTAAGACTGGTCCATCCAAATCCCACCAAAAACCATCTAAAATCTTAACGGTTGTTAAGCCGTGACGTATCACCTTCACATCCAGGCCTATGCCTCTATTGTGTTGCCCGAGGCTTATGTTGTTTGAAAAGTTCAAAAATGAGTTAAAAAAAATAATTCTTAATAGTCATTCAACCACTTTCCTTGCAATGACAAATAGAAGAAATGAAGAAATGGTTGCAGTTGGTAAGCTAAGTTACAATTCTTAAATGAATGAAGAAGTATAAAGTTTGGTACCACTGGCAGATACCAATCTGGACCTATGTGGATATCCCTGATATGGACTGAGGTTGTTAAATGATATTTCTTGTTGTAAACTAATGTTTTTGTGTTTTAGTTGTTAGCGGAAGAATGACAATGAAGTAGTTTTATCAATCCATTCAGACGACCAAGAAGGAATACAGCACTGTGGTATGTGTAAGACAAGGGCCTCAGTCACTGCAGTAGAGACATGGACTTGGACATTTTAACAAGTGGATGGGAAGGAATTTAGAATTAGAACCTTGAGAATTCATCTCTCAGTGGTGCCTCACTAAGAAGGAGGTGATTGAGAAAAAGAGCACAGGTCCCACTGTTGTTGTTTGCCTTGTTGTTTGGATCTGAAGGAGCCTTTGGACCCCCACAAGGACATCACATAACACATGGTGCCAGACTTAATAACTGGATACTGTTGTACAGTTTTTCACTTGTTACAAACAGTTGAAAATGAAATCATGCTTCACTGGCTATGGTACTTCGGATATGAAACTAAGAGAAAGGAGAAGTCACTGCATGCACTTTATGTTAGAGCATATTCACAGCTTTGAAATGTTATTTTTTAAGGAAAAAAGAAAGCAAAAAAAGACAATTTCAGAGTGTTTACAGTTATATACATATACCCTCATCTTGGGAAAAAAAAGTTACAGTCTGAGGGAATAAACTGACAGGAAGGAAACTTGGTGGGTAGGTTTGATAACATGAGGCTGATGTGAATGACTCTAGTTGCACGCTCTGCCATGCATGTGACGTAAGCAATGACGGGTCTTATATCTGACTGACTATGTAAGGTCGTCCTCTTGCGCATGCCTTCTCATGCTGTTGTGTTGGTAGCATCCTATGCAAACGAAGTATGCCTCAGAGATGAGTTTGAAAGCAATTTGAGCAGTTGGAAGGGTTCAAGAGGGGTTGCAGGGGTCTGGGAGACCTACACAGTCCATGAGAGAGAATCGACAAATTGTCTAACAGGTGCGGAGTGGCCAACTGCCACGACTGTGGACATTAAGTGAGCAGGGATGCTCTCCATCAGTCATTCTGTTAGAGCCAGCACCGTTAAAACGACTGCCCTTAACACCATGTCAATGTTGCCAAAGACTGCAATGGTGTCGTGCCAGACTGTCATGGAGAATGGTAGCGGGTCATCTTCAGTGATGAGTCCCGCTTTTGTCTTGGTGGAGACAACCAATGAATCCGTGTGTGGAGGCACCGTGGTCAGCGCCAAGATGAACGGTTTGTTGTCACTCGTCACATGTCCAGGATGCCTGGTGTCACTCAGCTGTGTGAGAATGTTCAAACTGCATTGGATGAATTATCACAGGACACCATTAGAAACCTCTACAACTCCATGCTGAGGCGTCTGGCATGTTGCAGTAGGAAACGTGACAACCCGACAACACACTGAGAGGCACTACTTCTGTATGTGTAGCTCAATAAATATTGCCCATATCAGTCTAAATTTATTATCATTTATTGTTCCTGGTAACCTTTATCTTCCTTCTTAATAGCAGTACAATCCGACACTTCCTTCTGGGTGCTGATGAGTGTATAAAAATTTACTTCACTGAGGAGTATTAAAGTAACTGGTGGCCACATCTACAAGTAAGCCAGTCATATTTGATGATGAGCCTGTATTAAATGCACTATATAATAGTAATTAATAACCTAGTTATCTCAGTGTTCAATGTTGCATCATCCACATACTGAAAGTTTAATAATTCACCTGGCGATCACGTTATGTTACACTCTCAACCAGCAGCCAATCCCAGATCAGCCTCGCCTGAATACTGATTGAAGCGCCTGTATTATTCCTATTTAAGCTGTGTTGTTTGTTTCTCTCTTCGCGAAGTAACGTTTCTGTGTTCAGTTCGTACTAAGCCTTTATCTCTCTTTATGACCTTTTGTTGCCGATACTACTGTCTGTACCCTTACTCCGATTATTGCTTTTCCCTGTGTTGCTCTGTTTATCGTGTTATTCGACCCCTCGCCTGTTATTCTGTTTCCGTGTTTTGGATTTCCCCGTTTTTCTTAATAAATAGTTCTAAGTCTCATCTGCTCGCGTCCCACTTCCATCGGACCGTGACAGTAATTGATGTGGCTGTATTACCTGTGGAAACACAAAGATCGTTGTCAGCCAAATCTCAAAGTCATTGTCAAAAAAATGAGTGCCAAAAAATATTAACAGCACAAAATGTAAAGAATGTTTTTTTTCTTTTCTTCCTGCAGTAAAAAAGACTGTACATACGACAATAACGTTTCATGAAATTCATATTGTTATAAAATATCTCCCCTTCTACTTAAAAAACACAAATTTGGTAGGGATTGAAAATGTGGAATAAGAACTTTCCACACAAATTCTCTGCCTGTTTCAATGGACTACAATCTTTGTTAGTTCAAGTTCATAACAGGTTCAATGCAATTAATTAAAGAAAAGCCATATTAAAGGCTAATCTTAAACACAACAACAAATGTCTCTGAGCACCAGCTTGGGTTATACATGTGGTATTGAAAGACCAGCATGCTTTGCACAGTTCGGTCTGTTATCAGTTATGGATCTCTTCTCATATTTTCCTCAAGCACACTTCACTTCATCACATTTCTCTCCATTCATATGATATGACAGGAGCTAATATAGCAGAAATCCATTATGAACCTCTTTTCCAAAATGATTTCTACCGATTCTAATAAACTGAGTGAAACAGTTTGCATAAAGTCTATTACAGCTGCCATCCAGTATGCATTAGGGTCCATTATACGGCCTGAAGCTAAAGAAAAGGCATGCTAACGGCTAATCTGAAGCTCCACAGAGCGACCCCCTGCTTTCTACGGGGTAAATAAGTGACATGTCTCATTAAAGTGATAAATGGTTTGTGCCGATGCCCAGATTTTTGGTGTCAGAGTCTCGCGGCAGTCCAAGCTCGACCCGGAACGCTAAAACGTGTCACGGTGCAAAAGAAAAGAGCTGAGGCAAGCAGTGCTAGCTGCCAGCAGTACTGCTACTGCTCTCTCCCTCTCCACACATTCACTCACTCACTCGCTCACTCAAGGGAGTCATTTCACCCTTAGCTTCAAGTCATTAAACCTAGCATTGGATGCTAGCACTCAAAGCGCTAGCCACTTGTTTACAGTTTTCCCCAGGGAAAAGAGGGCATTTGTGATTAGCTAAACAGCTTCACATTATTATTCGGGAGTCCATAATTAGCTTCCAAAGTGCCCAAACACCCAGGCTGTGTATTCATCTTGCCAGCCAAGAATACTCCTTATGAAATGGAGTGATAGTTTATAACGGGTTGGTCAATAGGGGTGATTTGGCCCATACATCATTGTCAGCATGCTAGCTGTGGCTAAAATTGGACTGTGTCTTAGGATTCCAGAGTCAGTGCTGGTGTCTGTACTTTTATGTACTGTAAAGTCAGACACAAAAGCTCTCTGTTATGTTTGGAGTGAACTTGCATTATTCATGGGGGTGCGCTTTTTGTAGGAAGTGGAATTTATTTTGACCCACCTCTTTTGAAAGGAAAGGTAAGGAGGTCAACGTTAGCCGTGTGACACAGGCCAAATACTACAGTACTATTGCTTACTCACAAACAAGTTGTTGCTTAGCAATAAAAAAATATTGCTATTGTAAAAAGTTTTTTTTCTTTTTTTTTTTTTTATATGTATATATTTTTTTATTTTAGCCATTTGCTGCGCATTACAGCTTCCATTCTTTATTCTGGGAATCTTGTGTATCTGCTGTAAATTTTTTACACAATGCAGTTTTAAAGGTTGGAGGCATTTTCTTTTCAGAAAATATATATTCAGTATTTCATGTGTCCACTGTTTGCCTTTATCATAGCTTTCATTCTTTTTGGGAAACATACTTTAAGTTTACCAAAGAAATATGCAGTGATATATTTCCACACCTTCAAAGTTCAGTGTTAAACGTGGGCTGCTGAACGTTTTACCATCCGAGAAACCCTATAATACGTCATACGTATAAAATCTTATTTCAATAAAATAACTCTCTAGTAATGTTACTGCTTACTCACAAACAACAGCAATGAAAATGTTGCTTTTATTCACTGGATATTTGTTATTTTAAATTATGCCTGTTTACTTGTGCTTATGTATCCAAATATATTAGCCAAATATTTAGCAAATTTAAATGAAATTAAATGTAAATGTTTTCAAAGATATAAGACATTTTTGTTTGTACTGTTATTATTATTATTATTATTATTATTATTATTATTATTATTATTATTATTATTATTATTATTCTCAGTCATATGTCCATCAAAAGAAAGTCAAAAGTGTGTGTGTGCACTCAATTCTGTGAAACTTTTAAAAGAGCAATAATTCCTTTAAAACCAAAAAACCAAAGGTTCTTTCAAATTAAATTGTGGTGAATTAAATTCTGCTGTACAGCACATGTTTAATTAAGATTTTCTTTAAAGAAATAAGCAGATGTCTCTTTAAGAATAGAATGTGGCTAATCACATACACTCCTATACGACATAAAGTAATTGCTGTCGGCTCTGGTTTTATTTATTTATTTTTTGGTATGTCTTTTTTATGCCTCCATCATAAGTGCTCTGCATTTGAGGCCCTGATTCCTCATTGCTAAATACCATCAAACAGCCTCCTTTTTGGTGTGTGTGGTGTGTGTGGTGTGTGTGGTGTGTGTGGTGTGTGTGTGTGTGTGTGTGTGTGTGTGTGTGTGTGTGTTTTAGGACCTGACTAACATACAGGAACAACCAAATAACACTAAAGTAATAAAGTACAAAATCATAAGACATTCGCCTTCAATGCTGTAATATACATATATGCAATAAACATCCCAACACAGCATCGAGGGATGTGTATTATTTTAGCCCGTCCCACTAGTGGACACTGATGTTTTGGAGGTGGAGCAAACATCATTACATGTAGTCCTGTATGTATGTATGACATGTAAATGTAGTCTTTCTGATATGACGATCAATGTTTATTTTATTAATAGGAACATTCTTGTAAGGGAAAAGTTAAGGGTAAGGTTTGGGTGGAGTTGAGGGCAAGGGTAAGGTTAAAGTTAGGGTAAAATTAAGGTTAGAGTGAGGCTAAATTTAGAGTAAGATTAAGTGTAAGGTTGAGGTAAGGTTAAGAATAAGGTTACGGGTTAGGTTAAGGTTAGGATAAGGCTAAGGGGCAAGGTGAACGTTCAGGTTAGGGTGTAGTCAAGGGTAAAGTAAAAGATAGAGTAAGGGTAGGACTAGGGTAAAGTTAAAGGCATGTTATGGTAAGATTAACGGAAAGGTTAAGGATAGTTTAAAGTTAAAGGTACTGGCAAGGTTAGAGTAAGATTAAGGGAAAGGTTAAGGATAGAATAAGGTTAAGGGTAAGGTTAAGGATAGAGTAAGGTTAAAGGTAAGGGCAAGAATTAGGTTTAGGCTAGTAGTAGCTCTGGTTAAGGTTTGGGTGAGTCTCCAGAAAATTAATTGAATCTCATAACTTCAAAATATGCATTTACTTTATCTGAAATACTGTAATAAAGATGGTAAAATCAAGTATTCTAAATTACTGACTTACAAGAGAGAAGCAGTGTGTGAGTGTGTTTGGCTTACAGTGAACTCCTGGCTTTTATTCACCTGTTAATGTACAACCTTCAGCTTACTGCATACAGCAGGGGGTGGGGGTGTGTGGGCACTGCTGGCACTTTACCACTGATTACGCCAGTCAGTCCCTATCTCTCTCTCTCTTTCTCTCTCTCTTTCTCTCTCTCTCTTTCTCTCTCTCTTTCTCTCTCTCTTTCTCTCTCTTTCTCTCTCTCTCTCTCTCTCTCTCTCTCTCTCTCTCTCTCTCTCAGCAAGTGTGCACACAACAATCCTGATTACATTCCTCCTTTTGTCTTCAGACTGTGTGCTGCGTAATCAACACGGATCTGTCTGCTGAAGATTTGTACAAACGTTTTTTATTAGTTAATCGGTAACTAATAATCAGTAACTAATATGAAAAACTGAGCAACTACTATGACATATTGAGTAATTGCTGTTAATTAATCAGTAACTACTTATTGTGTTTACTGATTTAGTAATTAATGTAAATCATTAAATATCTACTACAAATTATTCAGTAACTGCCATTAACTATTTAATATCTACCATGATTATTCATTAAGTAGTAATAGGTATTCCTTGAAGTAATAGACCGTATTTCAGATCAGGATTAAATAGGAGTAATTGCAGAAGTTTGAAAGTTGCAGGAGGATGTTAGTACAGCCTAAGAAGTTATTTAAAAACTATCACTGCCTGTGGTCTTTTGCTGCATATGGTTTTTTGCTGTTGTGTCTTTTCAGAAGTGCTTCCCACACATCCACTATATTTGGTTGGCTGCCATGAAAATGAAACAGCAAAACAACCAGACTGTGACTGCAGCAGTACTTCAGTGTGTGTGTGTGTATTTGTGTGGGTGTGAGTATGTGTGCGTTTTTTTCGGGACCCTATAAGAGTCTTTTTGGGCATGATACATATAGGACATGTTTTTAACATTTCAGGAGAAAGAAATAACTGTCTACTTATCTAGCATCTAGCTATCACTTACATAATGGGGGCCCAATTTATTTTAACCATGTCCAGAAGCGGCGTCAACTTCTCTGGGCTTGGAAGCATGTAGGATGGACAATAACACAGTGGAAATGTGTATTGTGGTCAGATGAATCAATTTCCAGATGTTTTTTGGAACAAATGCCTGCTGTGTGCTGCGGATGAAAACCAAAATGGACCAGCCAGACTACTATCAGCACCAAATCCAAAACTCAGCATCTGTCATGGTATGGGGTCAGTGTGTCAGTGCCCTTGGCAAAGGTCATCTTGACATATGAAATGGCAGCATAAATGCAGAAGACAAGAAGACATCTTGTCCAGCGCTGTCATTTCTCAACTACACAGTGCAAAATCATATACTGCACACAATACAAACGCATGCCTGGAGACCTGTTCCCTATAGAGCAGCAGTGATGGCCCTGTACTGCTGCCATTCGGTTGTATTTTTCATACTGTCCCAACTTTTTCTGATTTGGGGTTGTAGATTAAAAGTAAAAAATACAAAAAAATAAAGATTGAAAGATAATAATCTGTTTTGGCCAATGGTTTCAATCCCCGGTTTATCTGGCAAGGGTCAGAGTGTTTTTGTTTTTTTCTTGTTTTACATAAGGTAGTCTTGTGGTGTTAAGAAGAGTACATTGGGAATTGTGAAACAAATATGTTTTGGTGGTTCCCATCAAATCTGTAGGATGAGAGCCAATTCCAGAAAAGATGATTTCTAGAGACACTATGAACAAGCTGTAAAATGATATTGCATACAGAACTGTACTTATCTAAGAGGCTGGGCAGCTGCTGCATGATGTCCCAGATTTTGGCACCTGAGAAACAGTGGATGATGGCTGAGGAGTGCTTAATGTTCCTGGTAATAGAGTTGAGGGGAGCAGCAGGTCGGCCAACTGAAAGGATCTGGCGAGTTGGTCATAAGGTAGTGTACTGGAGTAGGGTGGAGTGGCAGGACTGGGCAGTGACAATGAATGACAGAATGATCATGCAGTTCTCTTCCGAGGAGTGGAGCAGAGGCCCAGCTGCCTGACAGAATGTACTAGAGGAGCACCATGGGCAGGTGTGCGGTGGAGTGGATTGGTGCTCCTGCTGACCTGCGGAGAGGGCGGAGCAACAGGCCTGCTGCTCTGTGGTGTACCAGGTGGTAGTTGGTGTAAACGGCTGGGAGGTCGCTTGGTTACATCATTCCAGGATGAGGAACCTGTTGCTCAGTCGGATATTGTGTGGAAATGGGTGGCAGAACACCTAGATCTGAGCATATTCCCAAATTAGAACAGCTCTGGTAAACTAAAAGCTAAGCTAGAAACAACCTGACACTGGGGTCAGCTGACACGCTGGTTTATGTGAACGCAAAAGTGCATATGTCTTAATGATGTATGCATGTTGTATATGTGTGTTTATGGCAGGCATTATTTAGAGATCCTAGGGTTACATTGTAGTACACAGGCTTTGAGGTAATGTGGACTTCATCCCTGCAGTCAGTTTCTTAAACGATGTGTGCTGTTTGAGTGCTTAGTTTTTTCACACTCTTTCTGCTGTTGGCTTTGCTCTGTTCTATTCACTCCTCTTTTCCACGGAAGCCATTTTTCTAAGCCGGCTGAGTGTCAACACAATTATCCTAATTAGCGTTAATTCAACATGGCTGGAGCCGTTTGGCTAACGAAGCGGAATGAAAGCGCTAACAAGAAGAGGAGGGTCCTCTGGTCCTGCCCCCTCCTCCCATTGCTAATGACAACACTGGGCACCGGTAACTGTTCCCATGGAGACCCGCTCTCAGAAGTGACACAGTGATGGAAGGGTTAATTTTTTGTAGGGGTGCAGTATAACCACCCAAACGTGATTTAGACAGAGAGAAGCGGTGTAGTTTTTTAATTGGCCTTTAGAAGTTTATTGTTGTTATTAGTAGTATTTGTTATTTTGTTTTTCTGTTAAAATGAAATGTCATTTCATAATTACTTATTAGCTTTTTATGTATGAAATTAATTACATAGTGAAAGATTATATTTCATCAGTAGATTTACTTTTTTTATTTTATCATGCTATTTAAGCATAATTTCAGTCATAATTAGATCATTTCAAACAGTTATGTACTAATTAAGTAATAAATCAATGTATACATATAATATAAATAACACATCTAAGATGTACACATCTTACCTTTTTATCTCCAATCCCAATTCCAGTCCAAATATTAATAAAAGGTAAGGATTGAACATTTTTCTGATTGATACTGATTTCTTACACAATAGTAGATAGGATTACTGAATGCTTTTATCTGTCATCCTGTGACTTATGAGGGTGACAAAGTTAAAGCTAAAGTTAAAATAAAGGAATTAAAGAACAGTGAAAATTCTTAGAACTAAGGTGCATGTGGCCCGTGCACAAAAAAAAAAAAAAAAGTAAAACTTTTGAAGGAACAAACTTGCTTATCCCAATATCCCACGCTTCTTGCGTAGTCGGCACACACTCTCACCGGATGTCTGATTCCCAAAATTCCATTACCTTAAGCTCCTTAATCTTGATGTTCTGAGTGTTCAGACGCAATCTCGTTGGAGGGCGAAGTATGACACACGCGGGCCCCTGCACTCTCCTCTGCGCTTTGGGGGATTTGACAATGTAATTTCCAGCCCAAGAGAGAGATGTTATCATTAATTCTAAATTTGCACATTTTTGTGGTTTGATGATCACAATATTACGGGCCAGTCAGCTGTGTAATCTGCTGTAGCCATTATAAGCAATAAGTGTTTTTAAAAATGTCATGTAGTTGTAGATGTTATTTTCCTGTGTTTATTTATTAATATATTGAAATGCACTGCACCCTTTTTAACCGTTTATGTGCACACTGTTTTCTGCTGTACATAGCAACTGCAACTAGCATTTCAGGCTCATGTAATGTACATGAGCTTGTTGCAGACAGATGTAAACATGAGCCTGAGTATACGTAGGTGTTTCCAGACATTACAGTGATGCTCTGCAGGTTATATCATGGAAATGTGTTTATGTGGCTGCTCTATTTGGCTTCCAGGGATGAGTTAACTGCTAGCCTAGGCAAAATTCAATTGAGGAGTTGATGTTACTGCACAGTAATGTGCCCTTTCCATCACATGTTTTATTTTGAGATGATTTGAGACTGTCAGAATAAAAAAAAGGCCACTGTACAGTGAGAGCACAGTGCCAAAATGTAGATGCACAGCAATATAAATGATGCTATGTTCACTTTTATATGACAATTGTGTATGTTTGTGTGTTTATGACAATGCTTTAAAGCAGGAGAATAAAGTCATGACAACATATACTGCATTCAAGTCAGTGCAACTTATATACCTGGATATGGTATAACTATGTTCTGTAACTAACAGTAGTGAAAACGTATCATTAAGGTGAAACTTTTAAGTGACCGTATGGTACCGTTTTATGAGTGTGCACTACAAAAGTCCTAAATCTAGAGAGAGTGCAAGAAATCGTGCCTGAATTCAGTAATTCAAGAGAATAAATACCATGCAAAACTTTATCAAAACACAAAGGCTGTGTTCATGCTAGAAAGTTGCATGTGTTGAAATAAAATACATGCATTGCAGTGTACACTGTTGTGCTAAATGGATTTGCTTAAATGGTTCAGTTTTGCTGAAACAGGGAGATTTATAGACTGATAAAATAAGATAAATAAGACAAAACTGTAGACAAATCATTACCATAGATTTGTTGACTAATACTAATACAGCTGCTTTGGCTGTATTGACTTCTGAAGGAGCGATGCTTCATAAAGCAGCACTGATGGCCCAGAAATGTGTGAATTCGTCTCACCCACTATAGCCCTGTGCAAAAAAATTAGATACCAGTCATGATGTATTATACCACAATTAGGTAAAGTTATTAATCTTTAGCAATTGTTTTGGAAAAGAGTCCAGACTTCAACACAATTTAGACTGATATGGGCAACAGAAGTAATGTCTCTTAGTATGACGTCAGGCTGCCATGTTTGCTAAAGCAACATACCAGACGTCTCAGCGTGGAGTTGTAGTTCTGGCATGGAGTTGTAGCTTCTGCAGATTTTGTGGTAGAGGTGGAGTTGGAGTGACACCAGGCCCTCTGACTGGTATGGCGCGCAATACGTTCATAAGACCATCCCGCTTCTTGGAGCCCTACGATGCGACCCCTCTTGAACTCTTCCAACTGCTCAAGTTGCTTTCGAACTCTTCTCTGAAGCATACTTCACTTGCAAAGGATGCTACCAACACAACAACATGACACAGAATGGAGAGCACGCTATTTATTTGTTTGTTTGTTTACACAATTTTTAAATGTTTAAGTTAAAACCTTTCATATATATATATATTTTTTTTTTACTGGATATGGTTGGCTGGTGCTGATATTTCATCTCTTGTTGTGATTTTAGGTCTCAGGGGAGAAAATGTTCCATTGACTTTCACATCTACAACCTCAAGGTAAGATACACTTGCTCTTTTGCCTGGCTTTATTTTTCCTTCTCTCTTGCTGCTGATGGAGAGGAGTCTGCTGGTTGCTGTTTGGGAGGGCTGTGTTGTAATCTGTGGATTCAGCTGTATAGCAGTTTTGTTCAGTCCTTATCGAGCTTTCTAGGAGAGACAGAAGTTTGTGCAAACTGTTGTTTGTCAATGTCAGGAGTACATAAATGTGAAACCTTGATTGCTAATAAAAGATGGTTTGCATTAGAGGCATGCTTATGGTACTAAAATTTCCCCTTTCAACATCAACAGTCTTTTTTTTTTTTTTTTTTTTTTTTTTTGTAGTTATATTGTTAGTATTTCAGCAGTAGATTTACCATCATCTGAGAATTGTGTTATTGCTGTTTTTATATACTAAATAAGTATATATACTATTCAAAGGCAATTACGTTGTTAATGTCATACGTACAAAGTAGAAAAATACATATGTTTTCCACAAACTTTTATCAAATTTAATCATAAAATTTCTCCTCTTATACAACTTCAAATGTTGTATAGACTGACTTGTTTCAATAAAGTTTGAGTGAGAATTTATTTATATAGAATTACAAAATACTTTTGTTATCACTGGTGATAATTATATCTTCTATGTGTTACATATATATCTATCTTCTATATGGGTTTTATACACATATATGTTAACGAAGTTGTAACTGAAATAATAAAGTAAATTAAATAACTGCAGACTTTAAGCTTTAATTTGAAGGCATTTATCGTGTCAATAGTGTAGGATTTACAATCATGTTCATAGGTGGCCCATTTTTAGGGGCTCAAAAATAATTGGAAAGTTGGCTATTCAGTTGTTTAATGGCCTGATGAGTGTTATTCCCTTATTAGTTCACTTGCTAGTAAGCAAATGCAAGGTTCAGAGCTGATTTCAAGTGTTGCTGTTGCTGTTAACTCTCAATATGAAATCCACAAAACTTCACTGCCAGTAAAACAAACATAAAAAGTCAAAATAAACCTCATTAGAGATGGAGCAAAAATGTTAGGTCTGCTCAACCAACTATTTGCTACATTTTTCAAAACTAAGGATGCATTTGTCAGATCAGAAACGTGAAGGCCCAGAAAACAATGGAAACAACTGTGGAGAATCTGGCCTGATCATAAACATCTCCCAGGGTGTCAGACTATCTGTGTTAAGGTCAACAATCAAGAGAAGTAAAAAACAGAGTAAAACCAAAATCAGGGTGATTATGGCATTGGGATTATTTTGGCATTGGCATGTATTACAGCGGAATATTACAGTGGAACCTTCTTTTTTTTTTTTTTTAATTGTGAGATTTCTGACAAAAACAGCAGGATAAATTCTGAAATGTTTAGGACTTTGTTATTGTTTGCTTAGACACAGCCAAAACCTTCACAGTGCATATGGACAATGACCTGAGTGGCCATTGTAAAAAATTCTGCTTCTTTGCTTTAGAAAGTCTTGTGTTGTTTTCACAATATGCTTCAGGTCATTGTCCATATGCACTGTGAAGGTTTTGGCAGTCAGTCACCTGATCTCAGTCCAGCTGAGCATGCACTTCACTTGCTGAAGGTACAACTGAGGGTGTAAGTGCACAGAGAACATGCACAAACTGAAGGCAGCTGTAGTAAGGTCTGACATCACCAGGGGAAAAAAACAGCGTCTTGTCTATGGGTTCCAGACGTCAGTCACTGACTGCAAAGGATTTTTACCTGAATGGATGTAAATACTCAAATTAAAACTGAGCTGAAAGTCTGCACTTACAGATCTAATATGCTGTGCTGGCCAGCTAAAATAACAGTAACTTTGTCGACATTCAAGTATTCATTTACATTTACATTTAAGGCATTTAGCAGACGCTCTTATCAAGCGCGACTTACAACCGTGCTTAGTGTTCCATTGGATAATATTCCAGCTAGTACAGAAAGTTTAGAGCCTAAAACTTACCATGAGCTCGGACACTGCCCGAACAGGGGGCCATGGACCTAACCATTATGTCGTAATGATTAGAGTGAATGGAGTCACCAAACTGTGCCTAAAACGAATAATTAGAGCACCTACATATGTTCAGCTAGTTAAAGCTGGTCAAGGTGACAGTCGATCAAAAACTCAGGGGCTGATAAGAATCATCTCAGTTAGTTCTTGTATGCACTGACCTGTCTGTCTAGTTTACAGTTTCTAAGCTGAATTTAGCAAGATTATGTTTCATTATACTATTATTGAATATCTTTGCGTTTGCCAACTTTTCAAAATTAATTTTGTCTGCAGTTGGAGCTTTTGCATGTATTATTAATTGTGTGTGCATTTATCTTCTCTGCCAACTTCTTAGAAACACTGCCTTATTTTCTACTCTTCTACTCACTGGCCACTTTATTGGAAACACCCACCTTGTACTTCCAATCACAGGCCACTTTATTACAAACACCTATTTTATTCTTCCACTGTCTCGCCCTTCCTTAGAAACACCTGCCTTTTACTTCCACTCAGTGGCCATGTTATTAGAAACACCTGCCTTGTTCTTCTACCTACCTTTATAGGTCGTCTGTTGCAACAACATTCATCGGTCTCTCTTTGTCCTAATTAGCAGTCAGTTTCTGACCACAGGACCACTGCTGACCAAATATGTTTTGAGTGGTGGATCATTCTGAGCAGAACAATGACTGATTGAGGTTGAAATTGATCAGACACACAGAAATGCAAGTTCGCCGACATGGCGGAGCTACAAGAATGGAGTTTCTAACAAAGTGGACTTGTTTACGTTGCTGCAGTGTACCTGACTAATGCTTATTAACTGAGGAACTGGATCAGATAAAAAAATACCAAAAAAAAACACTGTGTGAAAACCACTGGTGTGTAAAATGTATCCCTCCTGAGGAAGATGGGGGTTGTGGTCTCTTTCAAAGTTGTCGGACGACAGCTGGTCGCAAGCTGGCGTTACTAATATAACAGAATGTGACAAAATAGTCTGATGCTTTAAAGTAGTAATTAGCAGTCTAAAGAAGTTAGCAATGGAGTCTATATTCAGGACGCATTAAGAAGGCAAACTGAAGTATGTATCTGTTATTATTGGTCATCGCAATATTGACCTTTGCTGTGCAAAGGAGTCCTTTTTCTGTATGTTGTCTTGGTGCACTCCTTGCAATAATAGGTTATGTGACTTATCTATTTATTTAGGGGACCCAAAGTGTTCTGTGACATCACAGAGCCTCATCAGATGAGTGAATACAGGTGTTCACATGTTCCATCAGCGTGAATAAGCTTGATCTTATTATAATTAAGTTTTATTTATTTTACATTATCATACACTCTTAACAGAAAATGTGGTAGCAGAAAGGAGTTTTATGCCTTTTTGGTGCTATATCAAGATATTTTTAATGGTATAAAGTAATAATAATAAAAAAATATATAGTTTATATAGTTTATAGTTTTCCATATAACCAGTACCTTCACTAAATAACCATTAAAGAACCAGAGTGTATGAAAAAATGACATAATTGACATAAGGTTCTTCAAATTTTGAAAAAGGTTCTTTACACTCGCATATCTCAATTATAGTTCTTGAGAGGTCAGAAATTTTTATTTTCAAGAGTGAACCTTAAAGCCATAATCAGGGTCATGATTCTGAAGAACCTCTTCAGAAAGACCCTGTTGATCCTGTTGCAAGACAAAGGAGCAGAAACAGCCTACAATATAATGATGTAGTGACGCTCAGAGAATTAACTGACCTGTTCTGGCTTCTTTCATACAATTGATAGAAATCTCCTCTCATTTGTGAAACATTGCACTGAGTACACATATACAGCCACAGGGACATACTGACACTCTTGGCTTGGCTGGCGTGTGGAATAGGGTCGGCTTTATGCAGCATAATGGGCGGCCATCAATAAAAGCATGACATGAATTTGTATTTCATGAAGTCTCTCTCTCTTTCTCTCTCTCTCTCACCCTGTGGCTTATTTCGATCAATCTCACTCTCTCAGTCCGTCGTCTTCTAAATGTTAGCCGCCCACATTTTTTGTCATACAGCATGCCGAAAGACAACCCCTCTGTATCCAATCCATTCCACACAAACACATTTGTTTCTTATTGACACAATGCCGTAAACAGGCTTATTTTGAGTTTACATCAGAGATGCATTATTATGAAATATGGGTATTTACATGACCCCTCCTTAGCGTGGCAGAGAGGTCGTTTGGAAGGGATGGCGAAGCAGGTCCAGATTTACAATTCTTCATGCCTAGTCCAAATCATGCTGGAAATTCAATGTGAAATTGGCCCACAGTCTGCCAAATAGTGTCAGCCTCTGATGCGCATGGCTCACAGTGAAAGGGGTCATTTATATGGATTAGTTAATGTGCTTTTAGGGGGGGCAAAGCGAGAGAGAGAGAAAGATAGAGATAGAGGCAGCAATAGGAAGAGGCCTAGAAACAAAAAAAAGCTTCTATTACTGGCCTGTTTTCTTTTTATCTTTTTTATTTGTTTCTTTGTGTCCGTTGTCAGTGTTCTCTTCACTGAACCATAGCAGTTCTTTTAAATGGATGATAGATAGATAGGTTAAAAAAAAAAAAACGGACACACAATCAAATCATTAAATAAATAATGAATACGTATTCTTAAATTATTTATGACATTAAAGAAGCAATTAATAAGATGACACAACCTGTCAAATTACTACTCCAGTAGTAATCTAATAATCCTCCTCTTCAAAGTTAGCATTGAGAGCTGTTTACTTACCAGTCTAGAAAAAAGCATCAACATCAGCATCAAACTTTCCTCCCTTTACTTGTCCCGTCTTCAGTGGTAGCCAACACCAACATGAACTTTCTTGTTTGCTGCCATAAAGGTTTCTAGCTGGGAGTAGGCGGCAGTGGTTGTTAGAATGGTCACTTGCCTTGAGTTTTGGCCATTGTCGCATTTACTCTAATTTACTTTCGTGATCTAACCAGGAGCAGAACCGTCAACATGACTGTAAAGAGGTTAGAAAACATTGTTGAGGCAGCAGTGCTACTTCTTTAGACTTGACTTGACTCGATTCACTGTTACCTCTTGAGGTACAAAAGGGTAATACGAGGCAGAACAGGCCGGAGCATAGTACATTCATATTTTAATGCTGTATTTTGGTGTATTTAGGGTTTTTTAAGATGTAGTTTGTCTAGTGTGGACATAGCGTATGTAATCATGAACAGGCAGACTCTCAGGATTACAATTATACAAGTGATTATACTCTAAGTCAATGAATATTCAAAGAAGCAGGTATTTCTCTTGCATCACTTTATTACTAATACATAATGGTAACAGTATCTCACACACCCAGCTCCCATACAAAGCATTCCTACTGTAGTTGAATTTGAAAGGCTGATTGTAAAGTTCTGCAGTTCTTAGTTTAGATTTGTGATGTTCTAGAAAATGTTTTGTATTTACTGGACACTTATCCGTCAGAGTAATTTGTAGTAATTTATAGGCCTTATTATTCAGTTCTTGATCTTAATATTTATTGTTCTGTAACTACTAACATTTGTCATCTAGCTATAATAAATTATTCTTCAGTAACTACTACTATTATTCAGTAACTTCTAAAATTACCTGGTGTCTATATATATATATATATATATATATATATATATATATATATAATTTAGAAACTGCTAGGAATTCTTCAGTAACCCCTCTGAATATGTCTCTCCTATGAAACATGAGTAATGTGTGTAGTAGTGATAATGAGGAGTTGAGTTGTCAGTCTTCTGCAATGCTAAGTTTAGACTTGTGGCACTCTGACAGACGTCCAAATCTGACACTTCTGCTAGACTGAAGGCTTATTATTTAGCTGTTAATACTAAGTTTTATTCTTCGTCATCTGTTCTGTATTATTTAGTAACTACTATATTATTCCATAACTATAATGAATTAATTAGTAACTGATATTCATTGTATAACTGCTATGACTTATTCATGAACTAGTTCGGATTTTTCAGTAGCCCCTATTCATTATATAGTAACTATTATGCATTATTCATTCACTGCTATGCATTTTTTAATATCTACATGTTGTTTTTTTTTTTTTTTTTTCAATTTTATATGAAAAGGGAAAAGCCTTCTCTCTGAATGAAGGAAGATTCGTCTTGAGAGTTTAGCAAAATGTAAAGAGCAGCTGTTATTTTGAACAGAGGAAATACAAGGCTTTGTCCCGACAGCGATGGTCTATAATTTATGTAGCTGGGCGAATACACAATTCAGCTGTGTAATTTTTGCAGTTCTAAGTTTAGACCTGTAGCACTATGACAGACATTCTTACCAAGCTTCTTTCCAAATCTGACACTACTGCATAACTGCAGACTTTATTATTCAGTTATTCATTTGAAGACTTACTTTTCAGTATCTGTTCTAAATCATAACTATTAGTAAACACTTTGAATTTACCTGTGACCCCACATAGCCATTTAAAGGGTCAAGAAGTGAATCGGACTTTCCTGAATCTTAGTTTTGACTACATGATGTTCTGGTAGACTTTTTTTGGTATAACTTTTTCTCTCAGAGTTTGACTTTAGGCAGCTGAGCGAAAGCAGGAAGTGTGTCAGCCTGGCAGAATATGAGCACCTGACATGAGCTTAAGACAAGACTGGCAGCCATTACTGTCAGAGAGGGCCTCCCTCTGCAGAAGGATGTTAGCGCTGGCCTTGCTAATCTGCAGGCAGCAGTGCCAGTTTAACACACCAAGGCTCCGTAATGCCACGATTTACACACTTCAATTTGCCCAGGCTTCCAGCAGCCGAGAGCTATGGCTATGCTGAATTACACTCTCTCTCTAACACACACACACACACACACACACACACACTTCTTGGATGCTATTAGTGGTAGGAATCCTGTCTTTGGCTGCCGTGTTGATTGAAAGCTGTGTTTATTGATTTCATTGTCACTGAGCTCAGCAGAGACGCTTTCCGCTGCAGCTGCCTCCTGCCTCACCCAAATCCATCTCCGTAACGCCTCTCTGTTCTTCTCTCTCTCCCTCTCTCTCTTACTCACTTGCTCACTCTTCCCTTGTGTCATTCAGTAAAACGATTCTCTCCATATGATTCATCATTCGCTGTAGAGATGGAACCCAAATGCAACATCTCACCGAGTCCTTTAGTATCTTTGATTTTTCTTCCTTTAACTTTTTTTTTTTTTTTCCACTGAACACCAGTAAATACTTACTAAAAGTAAATACTTGCTTTACCTCAGCTAACCACTACCAAACTTCTACTTTTGAACATGGTAGAACAGAAAATGCACATATTAAATTTTACAAATGTATGTAATTGTGCATACCCCTCCTAATTGGCAATAGAATGAATCATACTGAAAAGCTCTGTGACTACAAACATGGCACTGTCTTAATAAGTCAGTTTGTGAAATTTTAGTCCTGCTAAATCAGCCCTGGTCGCATGTAATCGCCTTTATTGTGAAATGGAATGCATGGACTTAACAGTAAGTTTAGTGGAGGACTGATAATGGTCCAAAGCCATTAGATCCAGTGCAGGGTAGTGGTTTCAGCATACAAAGACATTTTAGACAATTATTTGTGTTCTTTGTGGCAACAGTTTAGGGAAGGACCTTTCTTTTCCAGCATGACTGTTCTTCTGTGCACAAAGCAATACTTCACAATACTATAAGGGACAAGAGCCATACCATGGAGAAACTACAGATCCTGCATTCAGATTCAGCATTATAAAAGTACCGTATCCAAGATTTAGAATGCATTGTTTTCAGCCTGAATGTGTAAGATAACACATGTGTGTCTATGTGTGTCCAATGTTTATGAATGCCCATTATCCATGTAAACCTAAACTGAGCAAAGCATAATCATGGTCAGGTTAATGGTCAGATGCAAATCATTTGGGCACCCCTCGTAAAATGTCAGGTGTGGTTGATTTTCCAACACTCTACAGAGCACATCTCTCCACATTTTAATGCACATTTACTGTTTACTGTTCTTCTTCACACGAGGGCGCCTTAGTTTTAAAAGTTGCTGTGTGTTAAAAAGTGTTATGTAAAAAAAGAAAGAAAGTCATCAGCAATTGGTTTTAAATTTAAAATGTAATCAGAGGCGCAACCATTTAGTGCAATCAGTGTTCCTTCATAAGCAGAGAGAGAGGGAGAGAGGGAGAGAGAGAGAGGGAGAGATGAAAGTGATGCAGAGTTTAAAACAATATGGATTAATGGCACTGCTCAAACTTAGCACAGCACAATCAAACACTGGAGAGTTTAAATATTCAGATACTTTCATGTTTGTGGTATTGAACTGTGGTGCTTTGTACATGGACTTTGTATTTTATTTCATCCACCAAATACTTTTCAGATTTTTCTCTGATTCTCTAATAGATTTGGATAATAGATTTACTGGTAGCAGATGAACCGAATTTGCTAAAAGGCATCTTGCTTCTTCACATATGGTTCTTCAGAGTGTGAAGTGTCATTTTGTGTATACAAATGATTTTATATCACATTATGTCATGTGTAAATATGAGTATAAGAGGGACGACGACCCCTGGACTGCTGACGGAGCTCCAGTCAAATTTAAATTCAGCCACACTCCGAAACATTTAAATGCAAATAATTCTCTTTATTAACCAATAGTGCTTTTATCTGGAGGATATGCAGAGATAGATAGGTAGATAGATAGGTAGATAAAATGATCTCAATCTTATCAGGCCTTCACTTATAATAGGTTTCTTTTTCTTTCCTTTCTTTCTTTCTTTTTTCTTTCTTCCTTTCTTTCTTTTTCCTTTCTTCCTTTCTTTCTTTCTTTCTTTCTTTCTTTCTGTCTTTTTTTTTTTTTTTTTTTTAGGTCAGTGGCAGCCATGTTCTCGTTTATCCCAATGCTGTAATTACCATAAGAGTCGAATCATCCGTGATAATTATTTCTGCGCAGCAACTCCTGTAATAGGATTCCCTCTCTTCCTCAGCCCTCCTCCAACACAAACGGATTTTGGCACGCTGTCCTCGCATATCTCTCTGAAGTTAATTATCTCAACTTTACGGAGGGAGACTTTCACTCTATCACATTTCCCCACAGTCCGGCTGAGCACAGCCTGCTAATGGCTTTAGCTTTTTGTGTTTTGGATTTTTACTGTTTCTTTTTGTTTAGTGTAGGGCTGAAGCTAGCAGTTATTTTAAAAACCAATAAGATATTTAACCTTGTTGTGGTTTTCATGTTGACTTCTGTGCAAAGAGCAGTTTCTTCTTTTTATGGGAAGAAGCCTAAATAGAAGCCATGACCCTCTACACTTCCTGTAGTGTATTACAGTCTGTCAGAATGACCGTGTGGATCATATGAACATTATAGAGCACTTTTTAAATGAACAATAGAAGTCATACCGCCCCCTACACTTCCTGTAGTGTATTACAGTCTGTCAGAATGACTGTGTGGGTCATATGAACATTATAGAGCCCTTAACAATAGAAATCATCGCTCTCTACACTGTAGTGTATTACAATCTGTCAGAATGGTCGCTGGGTTTATATGAACATTATAGAAAGTAATAAGGTACTTATAATAAGGTAAGACTTGAAAAAAAAAATCTTTTTTTCATTATTTTGTTAGCCCACAGATAAATGTTTATAGACTTTTACAGGTGACAAGAACTCCCCAGACCAATCACTGTTCTCTCTGCCTTTGGCATCAACAACCTAGATCAGTGTTTCTCAACCCTGGTCCTGGGCGGCCACTGTCCTGCACATTTTAATGTTATCTTTGCTTCAGTATACTCACTTCAACTCAGTAAGAGCTTGTCAATGAGCTGATTAGTTGAATCAAGTGTGTTGTAAAATGTGCAGAGCAGTTGGCCTCTAGAACCAGGGATGAGAAATGCTGACCTAGATGACTGACCAAGTGTGTCTCAGCAACTTTTTTTGACAAACACCAAAGGGATTCATTTGTTTTCTGCTTCCTCAAACTAGTGAAACTAGTGAAATCTCTTCGCTTTTTTCCAAAAAAAGAAAGTAAACCATACAGTGTCACCGTTTGCTCATTTTGTAGGGAGAAAAATAAATCTTTTTGCACATGAAGACATTCTGTTTGTTTGGAGGGACAACAGCTTTATAATATGTGAAGACTTTGTAATTTTCAGTTTGTGTTGTGATCGTAATGCTCAAGAAGCAAAGACAAACATATGAGCAGTTGAGAAATGTGAAAACACAGCCAAGAATGAGTTGAGGATGTGCAAGTGAACAAGCATCACTCAAGCACAGATAACGTGCTCACACTCCACATCTGCCCACTCACCTGAAAGTTCTCTTCCGATGTTCTTCTGCTGAAAACAGGTCAGCTGTGAGCACCTGACTGTATCTGAAGGGATCTCATTTATGCACCGCATTAATTAACAAAGCATCCTGGAAGAGGAAAAAAAAAAAGAAAGAAAGAAAAAGAAAAACATTCTCCACTTTTACTGAGGGTTTCACATCTGGCACTGCAGGCCAACCTGGGGAAGCAGTGGCCAATATGAACACTGAATCTGTGAAGAAATTATTCATCCAAGTATAAAGAAAAGCACAAAAGCCCAGGTGCACCACTGCCTTTAGTAGTTTCTCAGATATTTCTTTTCTCCTCCCTTTCTCTCTTTCTTTCTCTCTGTATCTCTCAGCACAGACAAAGCTTATAAACCCTCCGGTGCAAAACAAGTAGTTTAATCAATCTGTGGTCATTTTTATTGCATGGGCGAATTGCTTTCCGAGGACTAATGAGTCTCTGTGGTAATAACTGATAAATCCGTAGATATGTCACTGTCTGAAACTCGCATTATTAGACAACCTAAGTACATCTGAATTTTAGTGTGCTGTAAAAGTCAAATGCCTTTTTTCTTTAGTCTAAATCAAAATCCTTGCTTATTATAGCGCACAAATCCAGTTACAAATTTAGCAACACATTTAGCAGAAGCCAATTTCACTGGTTAATGTAAACAATATTTGCTGCCATCACGCCTTCCAAACTTTTTTCCTTCAGTTTGGTTTGTTTTGACATATGTAACCACTCCACCTGGACACTGGTGCATGCCAAATAACTGAACTTTGACGGTTAAGAATCACAAGTGTTGGTCGGCTTCTTCGTGAATTGTGGTTCAGTTCAACATATTTTTATGATACACTCCAAGCAAAGGAAGTCCACATTCATTCATTCATTCATTCATTCATTCATTCATTCATTCATTCATCTTCTATGTTGCTTATCCTTCTGGGTCATGTGGGGTGCTGGAGCCTATCCCAGCGCTCATTAAGCGAAAGGCAGGTCTTCAGTCCATTGCAGGGCAGGATAAACGTATCAGCAGTGAATTGTCCACAGGTTATTACTTTAGGCTGCTGCTAGTAATGGCAGATGTTCAGGACCAAAGCATTTGATAATGGCACATAACATATCATCGCTGTCCAAAGAAAAACATCTATCTTCATCATTGTGCATCATTTGAAGACAGCAGCTGCCGTTTACATTGTGTAAAAATTTCATTATGAATGGACCAACAGAAATGGCCTAAAATTGCTTGGAGAAACATCATGTTCCATTGACTTACATTAACATTAAATTTGATTTCTGCACTCTCCTGTAAAGTTGCCATTTTGGAGATTTCTTTGTTCAGCGATCATATATCAGTGATCTGATTGATCAAATTCAACATGATGCCAACTGAATCATGTCACCATAAAGAATTGGATATCAAACACAGTTGATTATTATTACTCTGATTAGTCTGATGCATCTAGATATTAAACATCTCTAAAGAGATTTATGTAAGTGTCAAGTAACCTCATGAAAGCTACCCTTTAATAAAATGTTGGTGTAATTGCCCCACATTGCCATACATAGTGACGACCCCTGCTCTGAATCAGAATGGACATCATGGATATCAGTGTTTGTGTGTTTCTATAGAAAGACCTCTTCTGAACTCCTGACCAGACAGATGCCAGTAATTTCTCTCATCTGTGACACTTTAGCCTTGACTTCCCTCCAAAAAACTTCCTCACCCATGAAGGAGTTTTCACCCTTAAACTCATCAACCTCTTTACTGTACTAGCTTACACAAACGGTGATGTGATTGGTATAAATTGAGGTGGTTATGAGAATTTGTAAAACCTTTTATTGAAAGCCAGTGTTTCCTGGATGAAAGCTATGCATTTAGTCTGCCTGGTTTTGTATTTACTGATTAATATTAATATAATCCCATACTGTTAATGTAATAAAACACTCAGTGAATGATTTGTCATACACAATGTTTGCCCCATACAGAAAACACAATAAAACCAAAACAGATTAAGTCTGCCAATCATTTATATGAAAGCTTCCATTCTTTCCAGAAGACTTTCAAGCTTTCAGTTTGTCCAAAAATATCGTTTGTATATTTTACAATACCTCCAAACTCTTAGATTATGGTTACTTTTTTCTGTTTTCTACAACCCAATAATCCCAATCACATTCTATGTTAAGGTCTGGACTCTGAGGTGGCTAGTCCTGTTCTGAGGACGGCAGCTCCTTCCTTGCTTGATCTGTCTTATTCTCTTTTTTTACTTAGAGCGTTTTGACAGCTAAACGTCTTTTCAGATCCACAGTGCTGAGGCGTCTTCTCACAGTGGAAGGGTATTGACGGAAACATCTGTAGATTTTTTTTCCCAGATGTAAAGCAAGGGTCCTAAACTCTAGTTTTGGAAGCTTGGATTGTCTCATGTGTAAACTCATCAGAAATATCTAAAATACTTTGTATCTAATAGCTCTTTCGACTGCACATCAAAAATTGAAGGTTGGGTCATTTGACTTTTGCATAGTAATTGCATGTATCTGGTGCCGTGTGTACCGGTTCAGTTGTTTTGGCAAGCATTCCTTCCTGACCGCTTAATTAAACGTTTGCATGGCTATTAGCTTTTACACAGGTCAGTATTAAACGTGTAAACTCTTGCAGACTCAGGCTGGTCTGTGAGAGAAATCAATGGTTCTGAGTGCCCTCCTGCCTGCTGGGTCTGAGTGTGTGTGTATTGATGATATGTGTCTGCCAATAACTCAACAGCCGTCCATCATCTGCTTCAGTTCCTCTTAGTTCGTTATGAATGAGGTGCTCCTCTCTAGTTTAGGAAAAGACTGACGTATCAGTTTGCTATGACTGCCACACCATGATCATATGAAAATGTCAATATTGAGTGTTTTCTTTAGCCACTAAATCTATTGCTTAAGTTGAATGTAAATTTTATGCTGATAAAAATAAAATATTTATTAAATAAATAATTTTGCCGCAAATTAACTGCTTTTCCTATTCCCCTAATAATGATGCGATGGTAAACCTACTGGATCGAAAGTTTGTGCATGAGGCTGTTCTGGTGCCTGCATTAAGATGCTGCAATCTGCTCCTCAACCAAACAATCAATCAGCCAACCAGCCTACTAACCAATCAAACAGAAAATATATTCAATTACAAAAAAATGCTATTGTATTTGTTTTTATTAAATTACATGTTTATAAGCCATAACAACAGTTCAGTTTTAAATTTAACAAACAGTAACAGTTCAATTTAAAGCCTTTAAGTTTCATTACATGGGAATGATGCTTTATAATCATTTTATGTATGTGCTATGAGGTCGGTATGTAGATGTTACCAAGCAAACTATGAGATCCTTGAAGTTAAAGCTTTAGCATTAGTTCGAACAGTGGTTCTCAAACTGGTCCTCGGGGACCACTCCATGGCCCCTATTTGTGCCCCAAGCTAACTCACAACACACATAAGGATATAGCAAATATTTTGTCCAT
>CM067500.1:21373407-21387913 GCA_034552555.1 Semaprochilodus insignis | reverse complement strand
ATAGAGTCTAAAAACTCCCGACAGATTCTTGTGAAAGACCATCGCAAACATGCAAAAGGTGGTGTTAGATAAAATGAATCGATTATAGATAATATCAGTTTATGCTACAAAACTTTTGTTTTCTCCAGACGATGATAAAATTGTAGTCCTGTGTCAAATAACTTTAGAAATCAGATGCTGAAGGTCTTGAAGTGCCTTATACAAATAATTCCACAAAATATTAACTTCCATTAGCATTTAGCACTTAAGTGTAAGTCTGCTTATTTGGATGAGTGTTTGTGAATGTCACTGCATTGTAAGTGCCAAATTTCACTGATTAAACACAATCACAGTTGTTGTTTTTTTTTTATTGTTCTGACACAGGCTTTTTAGCTAATTGCTTTTTTCCTAGTGCTTAATTTTAAGTCAGGACATGGTTACCCTTTGGCCAAAATGCTCTTACATTTTGGACATAAGAGCATAATCTCAAGCACTTGATGTGAAATCAATGGAAATGCATTTGTCAGGCTGCAACCCTGCATTTATTTTAATGATAGCTTATTGCAGACCATCACTTATGTCAGATAGCACTCCTTTTCTCTGTAGTTCGTATGCAGACCCCATGGTGAGCCATTCTGTGAAATCTTAACCATCTGCTGTTGTTGCTGTCTTTCCGAGAACTGCAGAAAATGACATTAAATGTTTAATCGTCTCATGTCTTTCGCTGCTCTTGGCCTCCTTCCAAAGACCAAGTGGAGGCCAATTCAACTCTGGCATTCTGTTAATGTCCGTTCAGTGGTCAGTGGATGGTTGTTTGTTACTCTGCTAAGTGATTGTGATGTGGAGATTTAATGATGCTTCAAGTCTTTCCAGTAGCAAGCACATCATGGACCAGCAGTATAGGAGAATAATGGAAAAGCATTTATTTATTTATTTATTTATTTATATGAAACATAAGATGCCAGCTTAGTCCGTGCGACACGCTCTAAACCATTTTCAAACCCAACATGCCAGTGACTTGTCAGTAGTGATATCTTTAATACAGATGTATAACAAATTTCTGCCCGAGGTTGTAGAATTTTTGAGGAGTCTGTTTGTTAGAGCTCACCCAGTAATTGTGGCACATGTTAACACAGAATCCAAGAAACAGGTAGGCAGGGTCAAAAACGAAAAATATTATAGCATAGAATAAAAAGGCAGATGGCCGGCACAGGGCTCAGTAATGTGGCCTGACTTCCAGTCCAACAGGCACTGTAAAGAAAGACCGAAAAGATATTACAAGGCATCAAAACTGATTAGGACATTAGCTGGAAGGAGTTTGATGGTGGATTGTAGACATGGCCAAGTTGGACTTGAACTAGAATAATCTAGGCAAAGACCAAGGTGAATTTAGAAGAGTTTAGGTAGCACTGAAGTGGAAGTCAAAAAAGGTTTTAGGTCTATGGTGGAACTTTAAGGCTTGAGAAAGGTCAAAGTGGAAGTAGAATGGTCTATATAGAATGAGGGAAGCTTGAAGGACCCAGACAGGGCTCAGGTGGATCCAGAAAGACCCAGACAAGATCATATTTTAAGATTCCAGGGTGGAAGGAAAAGGTTCTAGACAAGACTATGAGCAGCGCAGCCATAAAGATCCAGAAGATCCAGATCTTGTCAAATGTCAACCAAAAATAAATTAAAAATCCAGAGCTCCAGAATGGAACTAGAAGGTTCTAGACAGGGCAAATGTAGTGGAAGAAGAACATAGAAAGGACCAGGGTACAGCTAAAAGAATCTAGAAAGGGCAGGATTGAACAAAAAGGATACTGACAAAGATCAGTATGCTTGAAGGTACTAGAAAGGACAAGGATGGAACCCTAGAAGGTTCTAGACAAGGTGGGGTTCAGGCCAAAGCAGCACAGACAATGTGGGAATAAAGCCAGGAATTTGCTAATGAGGCAGGAAATAGTGAGAAGCTGATGCTTCACTTACATTTTAATAATGATAGACACTTGTGTCATGTTCTGTGTTGTCATTGCTTTGCAGAATCCAGCTTTAACACTAAAACACATTAGTGTAGGATAAACAAATAGGCCCCTATATTTCCATACTGGCAAGTTGTTTGGGAAAAAAACAGAGGTACAGGGTTCATGTATCAATTTTTTACCTGATTATGAGCTGGCTGAACATCTCTACCTGTCCTCAGTCATTGAGCAATTCCTTGAGGTTTCACCCCGTCTGCTCACTCTTTCCCCGGCACTAGTTAATGAAGAGTAACTCTTTTATCTGCGTCGGGTTTTTAATATCAGATGAGCAAAATTAAGTTGACCTCCCTACGAAGCTGCAGGACATGAGTTAAAAGCACAAATGGCCATCTCCTCTAATCTCTCTCTGTCTCTCCTCTTCACTGCTGCTCCTCTCTCAGAGCGATAAGACCTCCCTGGTGCTAACGCTAACACTGAGGGCTAATAAGAGCCTTATCTGCTTTCTATATTAGATATTAACACCTCCTCAAAGTAAAGCCTCCCGCAGATACCTTCCCTTATAATTCCACATTCTTTTTCATCAGTTCAAAACGTTAAAAAGCTGTCCAAAATTTGTGGACAGTAGCTGATTCAGCGTTTGTTCTAAAATCAAAACAAATAAATAAAAAAAAAAAGAAAAAGAAGTTTATTTAATGATTTTAAAGTCACTCCTAATTATTACCTGGAAATCTATACAGTGAATACTTCATCAGAGGCATTAATAACATATATAATGCATTGCGAACGATACAGTAGGTGTAATGAGGTCTTGCTGTGTTATTCTCTCTGCTACTGATTCCTGGAGGATGGCAGTGTGTGATCTACACTCTCAATAATGGACAAACAGAGCTGCCGTGATATTAAAGAGAAGCCTTGGTTAGAAATAATGTGGAAATCTCTGGGTGCAATAGCACCGTGTCAGAGAAAGGCAGCTTATGTGTAGAGAGGGTCACCATACAGCTAAAATAATAATAGCATTGTAATACTCCTTCAGAAAGGGTTGTATATAAACAGTGTAGCAAAACTCTGTAGCAACATGACTGAATGCCAAAGTAATTTTACAGCCACACATGCTAATGTTACCTACGATTAATTACTGAAGCTAGTTACCACCAGTTAGCACAATGTTATTAGCTCTCTTAGCTATTAGCAGTGTTTCATTTTTGACTGAACCATTTCAAATACAGCAGTTTCTTATAAAAGCATTTGGTGTGAGATTTGTTGCATGAAGAATTTTGAATAATATATTTACTTCATGCTGGTTTTTGATTTTATCATAGCTTCGTATATTATGGACACTGCTTTATTCTGGACAGTTATTTTGTTATAGGTTCATTCGGGACATCATTTTTATATATATATTACTTTTATCATAACTCAATTTTATAATTATGTTCAAGCAATAACCCTAGCGTTATTTTGGATATTAATCTCTTGGTGCTTTTATTCTAGGTATTTATTTTATTGTGACTTAATTCTACTAATTGTTACTATTGTTTCTATTATTATTTCTACTAATTCTATTTCAGTTATTTCTACTATTTTTATATACTCCAGTTTTCATGCTATAGACCAATATGGATTGGATTTGATGGTTACACTGGTAGTTGCATGCACATTGTGGTAGCAAAACAAGTGGAGCAAAATGGTTGAGATCCACAAAGTAACATAAAAAAAAAAAAATGTCTTGTTGCGCTGACAGATGCCAGAATAGGAATGGAAAAACAAATGGCTTTCATTTTTAGAGAATACCGTCATGAAAGATGCCCACTGAGACAAAGCACAGACATTTATGGTTGCCTTAAAAAAAAAAGCAGTGTGCCTGCAGGACTGCAGCACAACCCTAACCTGCGATGAATAGCCCCACTATAGAGCATGAATTTGTTTTGAACAATAGAAATAGATAATATTCACATATTCAATCCATAGAGGGCATACTGTATTAGCCCTACAGCTAATAGCTAGCTGTATTAGCCCTACATTAGCATTGCAGTATGAAATAACTAATAACTAATGAAATAATGTTTTTGCCTATGCTTAGACAGCAATAGCAGCAGTATTTCTGGCGATTTCCTTTGTTCTAACACAGATTACCCAATGAAAGAGTATATATACTAACCCCACCATGCAAGTGCAGTTTGCCATCCATACGTTGTTTTTTGACTTGTTTTTAACGGCCCTTATCTTGTATATTGCTGCTTATGTCCTTGTCACTGCTAGCTTGTGAGTCCATAATTATAAACAAGTAAATAAAGAAATAAATAAATAACCAATAAGTCTCTGTACTCATGCTTCTGGATATGACCAAGAGATTTGTATGCGTACAGGTGCCCAGCCTCTGTAACTTGGGCCATTTAGTTGGATCCTTGACCCACAGACCCACCTAAAATAAACCTCACCCTGTTTCTAAATGTTAGCTTATTAGTGTATGACAGCCTGCCTTCTGCTTTCAGTTCAATTCAATTCAACGTCATTATACCAGTACAGGGTTGCACAGTATAACGAAACACGGTCAGGCTCCTTCTCCAGTGCAGTTACAAGAATATGTGTATGTATGTATGTATATATGTGTATGTGTATGTGTGTGTGTATGTGTGTATGTGTGTATATATATATATATATATATAGTGTAGTGCAAATAGACAAATTAGGACAAATAGACAAAGACAATGTGTGCAAACCATGTAAATAACTTGAGAAGGTTTCTGAATGATCCATATTCCTATATTCCTGTTCCTGAGACCACTATGCTAACTTTTACTTTCTGCCCACAATACACGACAAACACAAAAATAGTTCATAGAACATAGTTGCACAGTGCTAGTGTTATTCATTACTGTACATGTCTGTGTGTGTATCTGCAAGAAAATGTGTTTTATATAGTTGAACCTATTTGATTCCATACTTTGAAATGCTGTAATGTGTATCAGCCAGCATTCTGTGGCCTGTTCGAGGTCTACTAATAGTGTACCGTTAATCTTAGCCGTCTTTCCATTGTGCGACAGCATTAAAATGCACTTTTGCTATCAGACTGATCTACAGTAAACAACCAATGTCTCTGCGGTGCCAGCAACGGCAGACTAAAGACTGATGAATTATCAAAAGGCTGCTAGCGACTTACAAGTTAATTATTCTTGGAAAGTAATTAATCCTTGGCTATAGATAGGAGCTGATCTTTTTCTCTGTGGTTAGGTGAGTGTGTGTGAAGAAGGAAGAGTGTGTTTGGGTGAAGAAAAGCCGATGATGTGGAATCCTTATCATCGCTCGTGGCATCTCATGTCAGATTGTGTTGGCAGCGGGGGAAAAAAAGAGCAAAAGATGAAATATTAACTGAAAATATGGCTGGGAGAGATGGAAAATAAATGGGTTTGGCGTGGCCAGGGCGAAGAGATTTTGGAAGATTTATCACGTGTGGATTGAAAACGATGGAAGCGGCTAAAAAAAAAAAAAAATGTAGCATCAAAAACAGCTCACAGCAAGGCCAGATTGTTTATGCAGAAAGTGTGTGTTTTTTCTTTGGCCAGGTAGTGACTGATTAATGAGTGTCTCACCTTTGGATCCACGTCACTTTGCAGCAGCTATTTCTCATGCTGTCACACACTTGTGAGAATCTGTAGATTTTCTTGTAAAAGCAAGACAATCTTAGTGCTTTCATGCAAGAAAAAGCTAACATCTGTATTACAACAGGAGACAGTGTGGACAAAACAACAAATTACCATCTCTTGACAAATGGAAAAATATGAAGATTTGTCCGAAACCGAACAAAATTAAACAGGCCGAATACCAAATATGTTTCTACCGACCACAGTGTTCTGTTTCATTAATTTTGCCACTTTTTTCACCATTGCATAAATTAAATAGGCTAAATGCCAGATGTCAAGTGGAGGTGGCCCACACATATTTGACCCACCTATCTCAAAACAGATCTGGACATGATTGTGTGATGTGAAAAAGACTGCAGTTGGCCATTTTATCAAGCCACAGCCATTGTTGTTAAAAGTTGTGAGGTGTTGATAACAGAAATGCAGGGAAAAATTGTTTTATTTGATTTTATTTATTTATTTATTTTTTGTTAATTTCCAGTGGCTACTAGGTGTCTGCCATGTATTGTGTATTACTTTATTTGTATTTATTGTAAAGTCATTTGTTGTCAGAAACAAAGAACTAGGACTGATGCGCGCAGAGCTAAAAGTCAGATGGGTTTTATTAAACAATCGGGTAATTGAACACAGCAACAAAACACGAACAGACATGGAGGGAGAAGTCAAGATCGGAGTCAAGGGACAGGTTAAGGTCAGAACCAGGGTAGTCAGGCAGCGAAGTAACCAAGATAGAAGGAATAGGTAAAACAGAATGGTCAGAGAAACGAAAAGAAGGTCTATAGCCAGAGAATAGATCAAACGAGAAAGCCGACAGGGACAAGGAAGAAAGCGGTAGTCAAAAACAAAGGGAGTCAAAAGCCAGAGCAAGGAGAAACAGAGAAGACATGCTCAGAGTTGCAAACAAGTGTGGAAGTGTTTGTGAGAGGCATATATACTGGAGTTAAATTGGATACAGCTAGGCTAAAACTCAGGAGATCTAGAGCGGAGCTGATTGGACGACAGGTGGGTGTGACGTCATAGAGCGATGCCCTCTGGGAAGTTGAGTCCAGAGGAGCGGAGGCACCGGGGAAACCCGGAAGCGTGACATTTGTTTAAACATGTACGTTTTTATGTTTATTCAAATATGATCCAGTCCATCACTTTGAAAACATCTCCCCCGGTTGCTCTGTGTGGCTCTGTAATTGCTTGCTTTCTTAACTGAAAGGTTAAAATCCATCAAACCTTGCGTTGTCCATTTGTATAGAGCTGGAGGTTTTTATGTGACTGGCTAAAGTAATAGAAAAGAAAAAAATGCCAGAGGTCAGTATTGATTGATCTGGTAAACTCTCTGTAATTACCTGCATGTGCAGAAGTCCATGTTAGGGTCAGTATTATCTCGGCCCGGTTTCATGGGTCAGCGGCTCACTTTCGGCGACCATAAATTAACAGTGTTGTAAACACCAGCTTCAACCTTGGGGAGAAGACTTATGGAGGCTGAATGGCAGGAAGCAACGCTTCGATACTTCAGCTGTCCTTCTCTGGATCAGACCGAGGTGAATTAAAGCTGATGCTGACACTCACTTTATGCAAAAACAAAACTCCAGGTTAATATATAAGCCTATTAATATACTACTCAATATTGTCCCTTTTGGTTTGTTTAGTGTTGGCTAAGGTCAGAGAAGGTTGGACATTGTGGTTGCAGTGTATGTCTCAGTTCATTTATATGATGACAACCTGAAGTTGAAGTTTCGACGTGTAAAGCTGTTGAATATTGTATGAGCTGTCTTTTCTGATGTATACAATTTGAATAGACAAATCTGTATAAATGTTTCATAATTACAGTCCCCTACATGTGAAGATACACTGTGCACATGCATAAGTTCTGGCCTATAAAGCTCTGGCCAGGGAAAAAGCACGAAACCATGATATACTAATACATACGTTAGGTTATTGCCACATAGTGTATCAGTGGTAACTATGCTCAGTGCAGCAACATACACATACAACACTTGATACAGTGAAAAATATATCTCATGTACTCTTCATCTTTTGAAAACATCAGCCCTTTACATAATGTCAGCATTTTTATGATGAGTAGACCAATAAAAACTGTCACAAATTCTAGTACATTAGCATTCTTCCCCCCCTTCCCCGTCTTTGGTGACGTTGACGTGGTGTTAGAGGTAATCATCGTAACATTCTGCGTGTAGTCCTGCATCGTGTAGCCATTTGGCAATGTTGCTCACACTAAAAGGATGACTCATGGAGGGCATTACTGCTTGCTGAATGTCCGCAAATGTGGCTGTTGGGTCACTCCATGCATGTCGGACAATTTGACCAGTATGACTTGCAATAAATTGATAAGACCATCCTGCTTTCCAGAGCCCTTCCAAGTGCTCAGACTACTTTCAAACTCTTCTCCGAGGCATACTTCGCTTGCAAAGTAGGCTACCAACGCAACAGGAGTCAGAATGGAAAGCACACGCAGCAGGACGACAACCTCGGGCACAGCGATAATGCCCGTCCTTTGCTTAAGTCACATGTGTGGCCAAGCGTGAAACTTGAATCATTTCAACAATTAGTTTGATGATGAGTGTGACTTCATGATGGCACTATAATGAGATTTCATCATGACATCATAATGGATCTTGTGATGACTTCAACTGAGGTAGTTGAATTCATTTTCAGTTGTTTTTGGACAGCCATTGCTGCATCCAGTCTGGGTAATGTTCATATTTGTCATCTCTTTAAGGTCCAAATCAATGACCTCCCAATGGAATAATCACCTTAATGGCTGATCAATGATGCCCTGAATACTGCTCTCCCCCAGGGACAGCTGAGTGTGTCTGTGTGTGTGTGCGTGTGTGTGTGTGTGTGTGTGCGTGCGTGCTAACAGTGCTGCAGTGCTTGGTTGGGTAACGCTTGCCAAACAAAAGAGGTAGCAGTATTGATTAGGCCAGTGTGTTATTCTTACTCCCAAAATGCTCCAGTAATCACTCACAGCTCAGCTACTTTAAGGAAAATGGCTTTCTTTTAAACTCAGTAATAATAATAATAATAATAATAATAATAATAATAATAATAATAATAATAATAGGAGGAGTTGTTGTTGTTGTTGTTGTTGTTGTTGTAGTATATAGCAGGCTTTTGATTGGACCACCTATGGAACAGCATCTTTAATGCCAGGTGGACCACTAGCTCAGCAAGGTGAACCATCGTGGTCACCAGACGATCGCAATAGTACTCATGGCACTTACAGTTAACCAATAGCAACAGAATCTAATTTGCCTAATTAGTTCTGTACCTGAACAAACAGGCTTGTTAAGAAGGAAGAAAAACACAAAAAACTCCCTCAGGCCACAAGCTCTGCATTTTTCGTGGCTAAATTTGAATCATTAGTGAGTCCTTTTTTTTATGTGCTCGAAGATAAAGTGTCCATACAGTATACAGTGTTGATAAAGTTATCTGGAGGTGTTAATATGAATCCATATCTCAAATGCAGTGATATAACTCTAAGGCACACAGGGTTCGCAGAGACAGCAGCCTTTTGAAGAACGTATTGGTCTAATTTTCATAACCCAACAGTCACTGAGAAAAGAATGAGTGCATGTCTGTATGTATGACAGAGACAGAGACAGAGACAGAGACAGAGACAGAGACAGAGAGAGACAGATGCATATATTCAGCCTTCCAAGGCCGGTGATGGACATTGACAGCATATACAATAACCGCCATCAGAAGGGCCTTGCAATGTATTGCAGAAATCCCTGCCGTTAGTGGTATACACATGTGATAAGAGATTATATACCATACGTTTGTATAACATAAGTTTATATACCATGTTCCATTTACCACCTGTTTCTGTTTGGTTTTAGATTCTGCAATGAAAGCACTGGTATGGCACATTGGCCAGTATTTGTGTATTCATGTTGATTACATGATTATATCATAATGGATTTTAGTAGTGAATGATATACCAGTCAAAATTTTGCCATAACCGTTATGCCAGTGTACCGCAAGTACGCTAATGTACTTGTTATGCTACAAGTACATTATCATTGGGTGACTGAATCAGGGATATTTCACATTTCAGATAGGAATGATAATGCAGCAGTTTCTTGATCACTGTCTAGTCTGTTTTGTCTGAAGAGTTGTATGTTTTGTTTTCGAGCCAGCTGTTGTTTTTAAGGTTAACCTTACATGGATACCACCTTACATGGATACCATGAGTGATGAGGCCCGGCTGAGGAAGTGCTTGATTCCCAGCCTTATCCGTGCTGCAAGCTGTAGACCAATTCGTACTGCCGGCATGAATGACTGTGACTCCAAATTCTAGCAGTGTCGGGGGGGTCAGAGTGGCAACGCTTACATGAGACAAATGACTTGAGTAAATCAATGAAGCAGAAGTTGGATTTTCTTAGAATTTCCTGTTCTACCTTAAATGATGTTGCTGTTACATTCAAGTGCCTGTACAGGAGGCAGAATATAACCGTTTTGTTTATACAATTTTCTCAATGAAAATATTTAGTTTGTCTGTTAAACATGGTTCTCCTTACACAGTGAAGGGACATACAAGAGTAATAAGCCACCTTTAAAAGTGGCTTCATTTAAAACATTTTATATATATATAAAACATGAAACAGTCAGAAATTTGAATTACAGTGTGATATGAATTTTTGGTCATTCAGCAACTAATGGCTCCTAAGATGACATCATTACAGACCTCATGACATCATAATAATAGAGCTCTTGATGACATAGCGAGGCCAGAGCACACGTACCAGACCAAAACGCAAACAAAATGGAACAATGTTTACAGTTGTTTTTAAAATGTCCATAACAAGAAGCTGACAAGACAAATGAACAGATCAATTAAGGAGTGAACACTGCAGTCTCTTCAAACATGTAAGGACAGTGTATGGAAATGTTGCATTTGTTTGTGTTTGTTTATGTTTGTCTGGTCAATGTATATTGTCTTGTTCTGCACCTCATGATGACATCATAATGGATCTAACTAAGACACAGTACTAGATCTCATTATGATGTCATAATGTCATACTCAGGCTGTGATTAATCCAAATTTAGGTACTCTTGACAGTAATTAATCCGGGTTTAGATACTCAGACTGTGATTACTACATATTTAGGTAGTCAGGCTGTGATTAATCCTGTTGTAGGTACTCTGACGGTGATTGATCCGTCTTTAAATACTCAGGATGTGATTAATCCCGATGCAGGTACTCTGACAGTGATTAATCCAGGTTTAGATACTCAGACTGAGATTAATCCAGTTTTAGATACTCAGACTGTGATTAATCCAGGTTTAGATACTCAGTCTATGATTAATCCAGGTGTAGATACTTAGGCTGTGATCAATCCAGGTGTAGATACTCAGGCTGTGATTAATCCAGTTTTAGATACTCAGACTGTGATTAATTTGTGTTAGATATTCAGACTGATTGTTCCAGATTTATATGCTCAAACTGTAAATATTAAACGTTTAGATGTTCAGGCTATGATTAATCCAGGTGTAAATACTTAGGCTGTGATTAATCCAGGTTTAGATACTCAGGCTGTGATTAATCCAGATTTAGATACTCAGGCTGTGATTAATCCAGATTTAGATACTCAGACTGTGATTAATCCAGGTTTAGATACTCAGGCTGTGATTAATCCAAAAGGCTGAAACCAGTCCTGCTTCCCTTTGCGTGTAATTATGCAGGGCTCTATATGTCACATTCATATAGTATTTCCACATCTTTGCTTGATTTTAATCTGTCCTGTCTTGTATGTGAGGTAAAACAATGGTAGTTTAGACCTGTGGTTATTTTCTAAAGTTTAATAATATTAGGCTGCAATTACATCCCTCTCTTTCTTTATCTCCTCTTTTTTTACTGCCCAGCAGACTCTGAATGATTAGCATCCTCCCGCAATTGACATCATTTGCATTGTAATGAAAGGCAATTACAGCCCTGGCCAAAATAAACGGCCGTTTTGAAGTGTCTTCCCCAAAAAGCCAGGCGTCTCTCTCAGCTTTGCTGCTATCGCCTGCCGTGCGCAGACCGGGCCACTTACTGCAGCCTGCTGCTAATGCTAATGGCTCGCTGAAGTTTTAGCTGTAGAATTAAAACTGGATTGCAGAGATAAAGCAGATAATGCTGCTTTAACTAATTAGATTGTTGGGAGGTTGTGGCGCTCAGCAGTGTACACAGCTTGACAGAAGTTGGACTTGACTCGGACTGCATCTCTGTACTGCTCTAGGAAAATAACAGTGTGTATAATAATTATATAAAAACTAAATTCATAGCAGATTTTGAAAAATGCATATCAATTACTGGTAACAATTTACATTAAGTGTTGACTAACTAACATGGAGTAATACAGTAACAATGGTTACAATGCTTAGCTGATGTTGGGTAGAAATGTAACAACTACATGTTTAACCCAGCAGTTATTATTCAAATAATGCATAGTCGTAACAGAATAATTATTAGCAGTTACTAAATAATTCATAGTAGATACGAGAAGTTATAGTTGCTGAATGAATAGCAATAGGAGTTACTGAAGTATTATTCAGAGTACTAAAAAAAAAAAATCTTTTTTTTTTATTTTTAATTTTTTATCTTTTCAATTATATCGCAAAGATACAGATATATCAAAGATAAAGTTGTGGTTGTGTCCACTCTAAAAATAGTATGTGTACTGCTGGACTAGACGAAAAGGAAATTCTCAAACTGAGCCTCCACTGATGTTCAACTGGTATCAACTCCTCAAATCTCATTCAGGGTGTGTGGTAGCGGTCTGCCCGTTTGATCCCTGGTTTCGAACTTGTCAGAGAGACGTCTAACCTGACACAGAAAGAGAGAGAGAAAGGGAGAGAGATACAAAGAGTTAGCTGGCCTACTAATCCAGACTGACATGCTTATAACACTCCCGCTCACCTAAGCTTTCATTTCAGGATTATTGCATTAATCCCAGCTTGTTTATAAGATCCACTAGCTATCGAGAGAGTCAATCTGTATGGTTTTATCTGGCGTTTTTCCACTGCAGGGGTGGCCCCGGACCCCCTGTCTCTACGGCCTGGAGCGCAAGATAAGAGAGGGATGAATTGCAGGCTGGAAAAAGGGAGAAATGAGCTATGCTTTGGCATGAGGGACACACTTATCACACAGACCGAGCGCCTGTCCAGATGACCTGTCGGATTTAGTCTGATTGGGGTGACCCTTGTGACCTGGCCATGCTTTTATACGGAGAAAAGGCAGATTTAGCCTTAGCTGGATGCAATCCTAGCAGGACAGCATTAACACAGTGTAACACGGATTGCTGGGGTGGAAAATACTTGAGTAATCGTATTTCGTTATCGAGTAGCCATTAAATATTTCCACCTTATCTTAAGCAAGTGGACGTTGTGTTAATGGAGCAATGTTTTAGTTATGCTAGTGCGTTTTTGGTCCAGTTTAAGAGGTCACGGTGTGTTATACAGTGTCAGAAACCACATAATCGAATCCACATAATAGAGGTTTTTGAACAGCTCCACATATTTTGAGGCAAGTGTAATGATTTAGGCACGCAGTTAGGACTACTGACAGGCTGTAATTTTCCATTACTTGTTAACTATTTTAGACCTGTAGCTCCAGTGCAAAAGCTAATTTGGGCTTATAGACTACATTTGGGCTGGGGAGCAAAACTGTGGATGTTACAATCTATTTGTGTAATAAAACTGTGCAGTCGTTTCAGATGGTAATAAACTCAGATCTGGAAAACAGGTGCAGTTGAGTCCTAATCTAGACGTTATTTCTCTGCGATGTCCTGAATTGTCCCGAATGAATGATTCCTAACAAATATAGGCATAAACAATAAAGTTACAATGTCCTTTATGGGCTGCCATAAGTAGACATACTTGATGGAGTCTGGGATTAAGTTGCTGGAGGATTTTTTTTTTTGTTGTTGTTGTTTTTGTAATCTGGACATAAATTGTGCCCTATTTCCGATTAAGAATAGGATTATTGTAAGCACTTCCATGACCTCGTTTTATGACTTTTGCCTTTGGTGGCATTACAGATCACTACATGTTTGTGTTGAATTTATGTGTGTTGTGGAATTTATTTGTTTAGATGTTTATTTTCAATGTTTTGCCATTTTTAAAGTATGAATTTGCAGCAATATATAGATTAACACAAACGAAATTAATAAACAAGCACATTTATTTGCATTATAAAATATCTGTAAAATTTTCATTGTGGAATATATATATATATCATTTATTAGCCTTGAGGACACTCACACTCATCACACTCATGAGAACACTCATCAGCAATCACCTGAGTTTAGTTCTTTCTCTCACTCTCTCTCTCTTGATCTCTCTTGATCTCTCTCTATCCTGCTGTCAACTCTTTCTTTCTTTCTTTTTCTTTCTTTCTTTCATCAATGTCTTTCACCTCTCTCTCTCTCTCTCTCTCTCTCTCTCTCTCTCTCTCTCTCTCTCTCTCACTCTTGTGTGTGTTTGTGTGTCATAGAGGAGGAAATTTTGGCATGAAACTTCTTCAAGTTTGAGAAGTTTTAAATATATATTTACACCCTGTTGTTACTCCTGGGAACTGTTTTCCACCAGCTAATGAGGCTCTGGAGCACGGTTCACTCTGTTATTTCTGGCATGCACCAGCGTCACACTCACACACACACACACACACACATACAGGTTTGCCATACGTTGTGAGGACCATGACATATTATTTGCCTGTGAGGGCCACCTTTTCCAGACATCTGAGCAAAAAAGTAATAACACAGTTCGCCACTAGATGTCAGTAGCAACAGCAACCCGATTTGTTTTTAGCGGTAACTCAAAATCCAAGAACAAGTAGAACGCTAGTAGTGCGAGGACCCGCTGCTGATTGGTGGGAATTAATTCGCGTTCTCTGATTGGACAGCGCTACGCGGGATGGTGGGC
>CM067500.1:21354174-21368934 GCA_034552555.1 Semaprochilodus insignis | reverse complement strand
ATATATATATATATATATATGTATATATGTAGTACTTTTGGCTTAAGTTATCTGCATGTAGATTATATCACCAATTAAAAAAAAACAACAACAAATAATTCTGGATAATAACTTTTTAAATTTTATTTTATTTTATTTTATTTTATTGCAGCTTAATTCTGAATATAATTAGTGTTACTTCTTCAGGTTCTACATTTTATTGTAACTTTAGTTAGGATGTTGTTTGTTTAAGCTTATTTCTGGGTAGTAATGTTATTATACCTTAGATATGTTGGTTGGCTGCTAATATGAGTTTACATATTAAATATATTAAAATAGCTTATTACCAGTGTACACAAGTATAGCCTCACTGCTTCAGTTATTTTCACAACGTATTAAAATGTAAAATCACCTAATTTCTCTTTACACACAAACACACACAGCATACACCTGTACATGTACAGAGAGAAAGAGAAGAGGATAGATTCTGATTCACTCACAGCGGTTAACACCACTACCCAACAGGGACCTACCACCCTATATGGGAGACGGGGGTTCAAATCCTAGTCTAGGTAGCAAATGCTGAGCTATACCAATAAGAGTCCTAGGGCAAGACTCCTAACACTGCACTTGGCTGCCTGTAATATGAATAACCTTGTAAGTCACTCTGGATAAGAGCGTCAGCTAAATGCCTAAAATGTAAATGCAATGCCACACCCTGGACACACTTGTTCTCTTGCTCTCTCTGTTCTTAATAACATACCTATTATTATTATTATTATTATTATTATTGTTATTATTATTAAGCTATTCAGTTATTAATCCTGAAGTTCATTATATTTGTACCAGTGACAGCAGACAGGTAAATTTTAGTAATGGTAGAATAGTGTCAATTTTAAATCATATTAGATTAAAAGATAATACCAAAGAAAAAGTAAAGATCAAAAGTAGAGATCAATTTTGTGAGGTTAGTGGGTGCTAGGTTATTTAGGGCTGTTGCGAACGAGTAACAGAACTTTAAAATGTATTCTGAAAGATACAGGCAGCAGGTGCAGTTCTTTCAAAACACGCAGCGATATGCTCTCACATGCGCTCTCTTTTTAGAATTTGTTAAGATCTGAGTTTGTATGAGTAGAGGGTAGATTTCATTCAAAGGCGTGTAAAAAGAGCTTTACAGTAATTGACTCTGCTTGTAACAAACACATGGACAAGTTTCTCTGTGTCACTCTGAGATAGAAAAGGCTGATCTTACAATATTCACTATTGACAAAAAGTTACTTTACAGATTGGGTTTAGATGTGGGATAAAACAAAACATAGACTCATAGTTTACACACAGACTAGACTCATAGTTTACACACATCACACACAGTTTACACAGGTTACCTACTTCAGGTTTGGTATTTGGACATTGCTTAGCAGTAACAAAGCAAAAACCCTAAAACTGAACCTTGTGGGGCTCTAAAAGTAATGTATTTATTTATTTATTTATTTATTTATTTATTTATTTATTTAGAATGAGTGAAACCAAGNTACACACAGACTAGACTCATAGTTTACACACATCACACACAGTTTACACAGGTTACCTACTTCAGGTTTGGTATTTGGACATTGCTTAGCAGTAACAAAGCAAAAACCCTAAAACTGAACCTAACTCTAAAAATATTTTATTTATTTATTTATTTATTTAGTTAGTTAGTTATTTATTATTTTGAATGAGTGAAACCAAGAAATGTGTATTCATTAAATAATATTTATACCGTTCTCAAGCTGTGCAGAGAGTCCTATTCACTATTCAGAATGGTGCATTAGAATTATATCAATTGTTTCAAAAGCTGCACTGAGGTCCAGTAAGACCAAATAAAAGTATTTGGTCCATCAGCACTAAGCCTGAAGCCATTCACAACATAAACCAATACTGTCTCAGTAGTATGGTTAGAATGAAAACCTGATCAAATCAGGTTTCAAATCACTTGTTTGCTATTAGATACATATTTAATTGTTTTAAAATAAAAGAAGGGCAATTGAAACTAAAAATATTTTGTATAAAAAGATCTGTGCATCTATGCATTTTTTTTTTTTTTTATGCTTCACCAAAGCAATTTTATAGATGTCTGCACAGGACCTGTTGGAAGAGGACAGTTAACAGTTTTGTTTTGAACACAATCAAAAACCATATTATAGAGTCAAGGTTACATGTGGATAAACTTAATTTGTTTATGACAGTTGTAAGCTCCAGAGAAAGATCAAAGGTCATTTCTGATGTTGGAAACTGTCCTGTCAAGGCTATTTTATTTTGAAAACTTTATTGGTGCAAAGTGGAACAAGATAAATCACGATGTAGCACACTAACAGAAATGTTATGGTTAATTAATCCGTCTGTGGTGGAGAAAAGGACTTTGGTATTATTGTAGTGTTTTAATTACACTAGAGTGATATGACTGTCTGGGTATTTGCATAGGATTATTGTTGGTGTCCTGAAAATATCATAAAGCACCTGTAGTTTAATCATCCTCCATAAAAGCTCTGATTTACAACACTTTCTCTTAACCTGCCATGTTTCCTCATTCATCCATGGACTTTTATAACGATGCTGTCCTGAGAAAAACATGTATCTCCATTTTTCTTGATTTTACTGTTGTACGTCATCTGAACACAGCAGTTGCCTTTACATTGTGTGAAAATTTCATGGTGAATGGACCAACAGAAATGACCCAAAATCGCTTGGAAAAAAAAACTGACTTACAGTGAAGTTAAATTAGGTTTTTGCCCTGTTCTGCCATTTTGGAGATACTTGTTTTTCTTCGGACAGTGATGATAAGTATGTGAGTTTCCCTTCCGTTTGACCAGTGTGAGAATGTCAAGAGACTTTTCCTTTAAACTAGCATTTACATCAGAGTCCAGACCATTACATGACGGCCTGTATTTGATACGGTGTTATGTTCAAACTTCACAAGTGTCCCTGTAACACTTTTCAAACAATTATCAGACACTTTCTTTCTTACTTCTATAGTAACTTATTTTAATTTAATATGAAAACATTAGATATGATGGTGTTTAAACCTTTAATGATTATCACATCCAGGATATGACCTGGCTTGTGGTGGAGCTCCCCCCATATGCTGCTTTAAATGAAATGTATCTAGGTTTTTGTTTTGTTTTGTTTTTGTTTTGTTTTGTTTTGTTTTTTTTCTTTGTATTGCAGTGCTGCCTGGGGTTTATCAATATCTAAGTCCTCAAAGAAAATAATTTCGTTATAGCTTATGAAGATAATTGGTATTAATTCTGCAAATTCTCCCCAAAAAAAATACTATTTTGTTTGGGAGGTTTATAAATTACACTTAATAACACTAGTGTTACTAAAATGATTGATCACAACATACTCAAAAAACTAAATGAATGTGTAGTATTTACTGTATTTATTTGAAATCAGTATGTAATTACAGTAGCACAAACATCCATTCTGCAGCATATACGTGCACATACAAAGACATAATAATTGCTGCTTTGCCACGCAAATGTATCTGACTTGCTTTATTCAAGTCACACGTCATTCTGCATTTGCATGTGTTCACAATCATAAATCCAGCCGTTCTGACACTGATCTGCATGATGCCATCTTTCCGGAAAGCTCCGGATCTAACACCCCGGTTTTATCTTTCTTCGCCGCCGATGGATCTGTTGACACTTCCGTCCGCATATGTCTGTGTAATGATATTATTTTTCATTTCCCAGGCAAAAAAGAAAACACCATTACCCAAAGCATCCAGTCGTAACGGAGCATTCTGTGCCTCTCTCTCGTTTTCCTTCTCTTCTTTTCGGCGGAGCTCTAATTGAATTACGCATCCACATGACGGAAAGTTCCAAAGGGGCTGCTGTACTGCCTTCTTCCTTTTTCCTCCTAGCGTTCCTGTCTCTTTTGAAAGTTTGCTGTCTTTCGATGTCAGGTTTTTTTTTTTTTTATTCTTCCTTTTCCACCTTGAGTCTACCGCCTTTTTATGGCCGACATTGACATGAGCTCTCTGCCTTCTTCAGCCTTGGTATAAAGAGAGAGAGAGAGAATATGCACAGACCAGAAATGTGCATTGAATTTTCTAGCTTTAAGAAATGGACCAAAGTATGTCACCTGACTAAAACCCCCCTTGATGTCTGACCACAGATTTTTGTCTGTTCTGTTGTGCGTGTTTATAGGTAACTGTGTTATACAGTTTCAGAAACCACACAAGTCAGGCAGCACTGTGACTGAGCAAAGTAAGCGGAAACAGCCAAAATCATAACATTTGGATTATTTAATAAATTAAACACTAGTTGCTGGATTAATCAATCAAAGAAACAATCATAAGATGTAGCCCTATTGGAATCCCTAAGGGCATGGGGATGGAGCTTGAACGCAGCGCTCTGCTTTCTGAGCAGACTATGGGTGGACAGCGCTGGGCTAAGTGCTCCCTCTGGGCCTGACCGAATACCTCCGCTCTGAAAGTCCCCAAATAAAGACAGCAAAGGAAAATTGATTTGCACATTATTCCCTTTGAGGAGCTCTGGCAGGGCCAGTGGTTTTGAGGTTTTAGGGCACTTGGCCCAGAGGGAGTTGGTGGTGAGAATTACAGGTCAGAAATAGGAACACTTTTTGAATTATTATGATATATCACATGTTAATGTTACACACGTACTTCATGTGGGCAGAATGGATGTTTGTTCTGGCAACCTTGCCTTTTGTTAGTGCCGCCATTAATGGGAATATAAAGGATTGACTTTTCACACAGCAGCTTATCATGCTTTTAGAGTAGCTAGCGTGTAATTACTGTCATAGCAAAACATACAAATTTACACTTTACAGGAATAATGGAAGGAGTGTTCTTAAGGGGTTCATAGAAAGTTCTTAGAATATGCATTGTTGAGGTTTGACCCTTTTTAGCCTACAGGAATTGTAATCTGCCTGTCCCTAATATAGTTACATTTAATACATATAAATCTATTTTTATCCATGGGGAGCCATTGTTATAAGGCAAAGTAGTCTATATTTACATGGCGTTTGAGTTTTTTTATAGCTTTTGTAGTTAAACGTAAATAAAATAAATGTGCAATGAGCCGGTTCACGTCTAACCACTCTGAATGACTTTGATTACATCTAAATCACTGAATTATTCAGAAATGAATTCTCTGTCAATCTCTTCAGAATTCAAGAATATAATTCTGATTTACAGATTTACAATATTTTTTTTTTCCCGATAATGTCTGTTAGATCACGTGTTGAGAGCACCTCACATTTTCAAATGGCTTTAAAACTAATTCCTAACTGCCTTTCTTATACTCACTGTACTTAGCAAAGTCTATAGAAATGGATAGAACAGCTTGTGGTCAGGCCAGTGTTTACAATTGCATTTATAGACCCCTGTGTATGTTTGTGTGTGTATGTGTAAGATTATGTGCCATTAAGTTTGAAGGGTCAGTCTACTGGCCCGTGTGGTGATGTTTGAGTGCTTTAGAAATAGATTGAGGCTACCAGCCTGTGTGCAGAACAAACCTCAATAAAGTACATTAATCTCTCTCTCTCTCTCTCTCTCTCTCTCTCTCTCTCTCTCTTTTTGTATTTGAATGTGTTTGACAAAAGCGACTTTGACAGCTCTGTTTCCCCATTGATGGCTGAGTGTGTGTTTCAACTGCACAGCGAGAAATGGAAAAGACCCCCTGGGCAAGCCCGCCATGCGGGAGTACAGCCTTCTGCTAAAATAAATGAATAAGGAGTGATCCGTTCTCCATGTCTGCTGTCAGACGGCCACAGCGATAGTGTCTGCTCTGACAGATTTTAAAATGTTCCGTTGCGTTTAATAGTCTCAGTACGTACGAAGGCAGCGCCTTATTTTGTGGCAGCACAACAGTGCTAGCTGGAATTATCGTAGTGCAAACTAATCTGTATGCAGTGGCATTAGAATGAAGTTTGTTGCTGCAGCTATTATAATGTCAATGTTTGAAGGTACACTTCAGGCTTGTAGTAGAGTCTAAGTCTGTTTATTCTTTCTAACAAGTCAGATGAAGTCACTGAAAGCAAGCTTTCTATCAAATAAGTTTTCAGATCTAATACAGCTTAATGTGCACGCAGTATAGTTTGCATGGTGTTTTTGTTAGCCACAGTGATATGAGCAATAACTTTCACACATAACATTTAGAATAGATTTAGCTTCTCAGAACTTTCTGGTTGTTAATTGTGTCTGTATGATGATCGAAAGCATATACTGTTATTTAAAAGTAGAAAAGTGGTGGTGTTGCCCGTGTGAGTAGCCACATGGATATGACATGTAATTCAGAGCTGAGGACATCTTCCTGACTTTGTGGGTAGGAATAGTAATGTTCTGGTGTTTTTTGGTTTGTCTTTTTTTTTTATTTTATTTATTTTATTTTATTTTTTTTCAACCTCACTAACAAGATAACACCTCAGAATTTATACAGTTGTGGGCATTCCCAAGCCATCCCCTGAGGTAACGCCACATCATAATCAGTTTACATACTGCTGTCCCATGAATGTTGGTATGTCAGTGTATGACTTAAGATTACAGAAGCTCCTCCTCCTCCAATGAGGTAACCCAAGTCATGAAGATGGCTGCTATAGTGTATAAACATTAGCTACGATTAGCCAACAGCCACGATTGCAGACATTCAGCTAGTAGTGATGCCCTCCATGAGTCATCCACATCAACATCGCCAAAGACCTCAGTGGTGTCATGTCAGACTGTCATGGAGTAATTCATCAGTGATGAGTCCTTCTTTTGTCTTGGTGGAGACGACCAGTTAATCCATGGGTGGAGGCACTGTGGTCAGCGCCAAGATGAGCAGTTTGTTGTCATGCAAGGAAAGGACTGGTCACTCCACCTTCACACCTACTGCATAATCTCCATGAACTGTGTGAAAATTTTCAAGATGCATGGGATGGATTATCACAGGACACTATTAGGAACCTCTACAACTCCATGCCAAGATGCTGGCATGTTGCATTAGCAAACATGGTGGCCTGACGTCATACTGAGAGACACTACTTCTTTATATGTAGCTTAATAAATATTCCCCATGTCAGTCTAGATTTATCATCATTTATTGTACAGACAGACAGGCAGAGAGAGAGAGAGAGAGAGAGAGAGAGGTGGTTTAGAGAGAGTGAGAGATGATAAAGTGTCATTTATGTTCTACGTGTCTGTTCAGAGGTCACCTGTGCCTGCCCGGCCCCGACACTGTTACAACCTCTCCCTTAATCACAGTATTAATTCCCCTGTCCGCTTCACACGCACACACGCTGCACTTATCCATCCATTTCCAAATCTGATTTAGCACAAGGCCATTTATCAAGGCTGAGAGTTTCCATATGTAATCAGTGGCAACAGTACAGACGCTAATAGGGCAGGTGTTAAGGGAGAGAGCCTGATTGAGAAGCGTAATAATAGCGCAGTTCGGGAGAGAAACTTTCTGATGCTGTCATAACTCATGAGAGCTTTCTGAGCTTGTTTCTGTATTCATTTATTTATTTATTAGAAAGCTGCTTAGTGCTACTGTACCGTGGCAACAGGGTCTTCATCTAGCATTAGCAACACCAAACTATTTACTGCTATTTTTGGTGCTATTTATTGAGACATTTTTAAAAACGTTCATTAATGGACCAGGTACATTAGTTTCACCTTCATGGAGTAGAGCCATTAACAAAGCCAAGAGCTATTTAACCCCTCAGATGGTTATTTGAGTTGTCATGGTTTCATGTTAGACTGTTGCCTGTACTTCAGAAGTCTAGAGGAACACCTTTATAAGGGTCACAACATGCAGTAGTGTGTTGTTCAAATCAAGCAGCCCTACTTCTTACTGTTAGTATTAGCCAGACATGTGTGTGTGTGTGTGCGCGCATGTCTGCACGTGTGTGTATATGCATATGTGAGTGTGCATAAGTGTGTGTGTGTGTGTGTGTGTGTGTGTGTGTCAGTTCTCATTATCTCCGCAGACTGAGAGATAATTATGATAGTCACACAGCCTATTTATTTATGAGAGCCTCCTGAGCACTCACTGAGTCTGTGTTTCATCATCCATTATCCTCTCAGCCTATCATTTCCACCTCCTCTCCTCTTTCCAACCTCACTTTTTCTTCCTCTCTCACTCCTATCTATCTATCTATCTATCTATCTATCTATCTATCTATCTATCTATCTGTTCTTTTACTATGTTGGAACAGACAGAATACCCAAGTAGAGCCACAGTTAAAATAATTTGCTAGCAAAGAATATGAACAGATTTGTTTTGTGTTGTAGTATGTTAAGTATTTGGTCTGTGTTCTGAACACTGACAGTATCCTCTAGATGCTGACTATGTGTTTTTCAGTGGGTAATGTTAAAAGGTGTATTGTGACATGATTTATCACAATGGCGATAATTCTTATTATATTGCTCAGCCCTGGTCGTGGAGTGTGAGAATATGTGCTGCGGTGAGGTGTTGTAAAGAGTGTAGTGGTGCAAAAGTATTAGTTCTCTCCTCTTCACTGCCCTCCGCCGCTGCCACAGTGCCAAGATCTGTGTGTATGTGTGTGTGTGTGTGTGCGTCGCTGTGACTGCAGGCCATCACAGCACTGCTCACTCGAGAGGAAACACCACAGCTGTGCATCTGACAGCTGCCTCAACCACACACACACACACACACACACACACACACATACTCAATCTCCCCTAAATTCATACATGCCTTAAGAGTCGTCTCTGATCATATACTCTTCTGGATTAAGCGTAAGCTTCCTCAGATTGATTCTGACAATCCCCGCCCCCACCACCTCATCCTTTTCTCTATTTACTTTCTTTCATCCAGGGCTGATCTCTCCTCCTCTTGTTTTGTGGCCCATGAAATGGGGCTCCGTTATCCTCCAAACAAGCATAATCAAGGAAATTAGATGATGTCACATGGCAGGAAGTTATGAATTTTGGGGTGATGATGCATGTAAACTCAAGTTAATGGTCAATATTCATAATTTCACTCCTTGCACTGATTTTTAAAAGCATTTTTGCAGCCATAGCAGTGGTTTGCACTGGGGTCCCAACATATTTCCAAATCCAGTCTTTGTGCTCTTTAAATTAAAAAAAGAGTTTCAGATTCAGTCTCAGTAAAAAAGAAAAGTTTTATGCATCTACATAAAGCTACACACAGCTCACAAACGTTTGTGGCCTTAAATTTACACAGAGAAATGCAGCCAGTCCTTTAGGTTAACAGACGGAGGCTAATGGTGAGTTACCTAGACTAATGTTACTAGCCTAGCTTTTTTCACCTTCTACTACACCCTTTTTTTTACATTATCATCTTTCAGTGGTTAACCTAGGTGAAGATTTCAAGAAATATAATATTGTAAGATTTTCTGACCCTTGTTTGCAACTGTAATAAGCTTAACTTTTGCATTTTTTTTACTTCTATGTTTAAATGTACATGTCGTATAAATTAATTGATAGCAAGTGTTCCTCTGAGTACAGTTTATATATGGTGCCAGGGCAATGTTGTTCAACTTAATAGCAACTTTGCTATTGATTTTCCTTCCTGCTCTTTATTATCGTTGCTGTGTTTCCAATCACCGCTGTGTTGTCAGTCATCCACATGGGGGAACAATGCAATGCGGATACAAAGCACTAAACAGTTCCTGTGCTCTATGCAAATACTCGTAATCACCTTCCTCACCAGACCATTTTAATTGCACCTCCTTAATTTCATGAATAAATCCAGCCTATTGAAAGGATCTCGGGCAGCAGTGGTAGACTTCTTTAGTGTAGACTGTGTGGGAGGCAGGGAGGTGTGGGTAATTATGGCAGGCTATAGCACAATGGATTCGTCATTATGCTGGAGCCTGAACACCACAGCTGCTCTAAAGCATGTCTAAAATCTGCTTAGCCAGAGGTCTAGCAATGTAAACGATGCGTTCAGAATTTTCAAGCGTTCAGTTTCGGTCAAGGGTGGAACAGAAGGACACACATTTGTGCTAGTTACGTGATAATAGTGAGCTTAACACCAAGCTAAATTCTACAGCCATGACTAAAATCTTACAGCAGAGTCTTTACAATATAACTGTTTGAAGGAAAGTTTTCTTGAAGGCCAAGAGTGTGCCAATGCTACATTCCTCACAAAACACCATCTCCAGCAACCGTCATCATTCTCAGTCTCCATTTCTTACTAAAGCCAGCATGGTTCTCCAAACACCAACATACCACAATAGAAAAACACAATTCTCCAACAAGTACTGTCCACCAAATATAATTCTCCTCCAGCTACCTGCATTTTACACCCTACTTGTAGATAACATTCTCCACAAAATGTATATGCTGCAACAACATATGTTTTTATTTTTATTTATTACTTTTATTTATGTATTATTTATTACTATCATTTATTATTTATTACATTATTATTTATAACTGAAAATTATGTTCCCAGAGGAAAACTTTGTCAGCATTTTATCTAGTGATAAGCCTGTTCATCTCACGTCCTACTCTGCGAATAGTGGGCTAACTAGCACTAGCTCTGAACAACCTGATGAACAAGATATTTCCAGTCATCTAGCCTGGACATGACAGGGGAGCAAATCTGAGATCAAAGTTTTGTTGTTGTTGTTGTTGTTGTTTGTTTGTTTTTTTAAAATGTTTTTTAGTACAACCGACCACACGGCAACACACAGAGTGTTATTAACTGATATATCGCCGCTGTCCAATGAAAAACATGTATCTCCATTTTTGTCCATTTTTACTTTTATGCATAATTTGGCCACAGCAGCTGCTGTTTACACTGAGTGAAAATATCATGATACATGGACCAACAGAAATGGCCCAAAAGTGCTGGGAAAGACGTATGGTTCCACTGACTTCTATTTAAGTTAAATGAGGTTTTTGTCCTCTCCTGTAAAGTTCCCATTTTGGAGATACTTGTTTTTCTTTGGACAGCGATGATATGTTAGTTCAAAGTACACATTTAAATTAAAATAAAAAACAAAATAAAACAAAAAAACAGTTTAACATTCTCTGTTTTGCTTTTGTCATCCACATGTGACATGGGATTGTTTTCCTCAAAAAAGTGGTGTGGTCATGAGAGTCTACTGTGGATGGCGTATTGCCGATTTCATTTGTGCTGGGGGTCTGAAGATGACAGCAGCTTAGGTCTAGCAATTTGACATAGAATTTTAGAACATTTTCTCAAGAATGGAACAGAAGGATGGACATGTGTGCTATTTTCCCCCCTGACCGACACTTACAGGGAGCCATTACAGTGAAAAGAAGATTTTTGTGTGATTGTGTAAAGTGGTTTTGACCAAAAGTCTGCAGATAAATAAATGACCTTAGTGCCATTCAAGAAGATGTGTGTTTTGCCATGAGTCAACCTAATCTAAAGTCACAGAGCTTTTTTCTTTGCCTTAGCATCGGAAGTTAATTGTTGGTTTGAATACTTCTTGAGGTTGGAAACTTTAAGATAATTAGTTGAAATACTTTGTGTGTTGGCCATATGTGCTTGTGAGTGTGTGCTTCAACATATCCACTTACTGCAGTTAACCACAGCTTGTTCCGTAAAAGAAGCCCATCTCATCTGCAGTACACATGTTTATTTCCTGATCTGCGGTTGGACCGAGTCAATCAAAAAAGTTCCCTCCTAACAGCTTTTACATCAGAGCCACTCCATCACTGATGAGTTAAGGAACCACTTTATTTTCCACACTTTTGAAGTAGACCACTTAATAAAACCTTTCTAAACTCCATTACAAGTTTAAAGTGCATTTACAGGAAATTGTTTTACCTCTGTCTGCACACAGTTTATGGATGTGACACTGAGACGTGTTCGTAACAGAGATTACAATCAGTAAAAATTATGTAATTTGTAATTTGTGTTACGGTCTTTATCATTACTAATGCTCTAATTAATACAGCACTAGCTTTCTATTGACCCGAGTCAGGAAACAAACTTTTGCCTTTTATCTCTGTTGTTTCCTTCAAACACGTTTTTAATCATCCATCAAAAACATTCTGAACAAATCACCAGCACAATAATATTAACTGTTTGGCTTTACGAGTTTGCAGGATACAACCTGACCCTAAAAGATTAATCAATGTGAGTGACACAAAACAATTTAGAGACTCACAGACAGCAAACACACCAACTCAGCCTTTGTTTTCTTTGTTGTTTAATGGAGATTGTTGGTTGAATATAGGCTAAGGCCACAGTTAGAAAATGATTTTGTATTGAGTCTTATGCACCTTGCTAATCAATTCTTGTCGCTGTTAGCACAAAAGGCTTTCATTTCAGAAGAATGTTGCTTCTAAATGTTACAGTAGGATTACCATGCTCTGATAATAACCTCACTGGTATTTAAGTGGTGATGGCTGAAGTACATGCTCAACCTATTTTCTCAACTTGTAATATTTTAGAATTGGGTGTAGCTGAAACATCAGATAAGCTGATGATGTTATGGAATACAACTGTGTGCCTTAACGCAAAGCAGTGTACAGATGTCATCTCCCCAAAATAGCTTCTGTTTCATTGCTTATAGCTAAATTTCTCTCAGCAGCTGTGATTTTACCGTCTGTAAAAGGCACATTGAATATGAAATATCAGTGGTGAAGAGAAAGAAGAAAATGTTGGGGTGTTATCACACTCTGGCCAAGAAAATAGAGTCTGTGAAATCATGACATGCACACTTTGTTTATTTCCCAGCCTGTCTACACACACATGTACCTCTAATCTAGAGAGTTTGAACAGGGTTATTCACATGGCAAATATGCTTTTAGCCTGCGATGAGTTGTGTGGCTCGTCCAGCAATTGTGTCGGCTGTTATTGTTAATGTCTTTGAAGCTGCAGTGCAAATTCTGTGCGTGATTTTAAAAGGTCAAAGGAAAACTGACTTAAAGCTGGCTGTAAGGTGTTTAAGGTGTTCACTTTAGTAAAGTGAGTGGGATATGTAATCAGCCACACTTCCAGTAGGCTGTCTTCTCTGCAGTCCTCTCACATTTAGTTCAGTTTAATCAGAAATGATTGAAACTTTAGGTGATCTGATGGTGTGAGAGAGGAAACAAGCCAGTCTTTAGTCTTCAGATCAAGCTCCAAATTAAGCTCTTTCTGAAATTTTCAAACAGGCCTGCATGCTTGAACATGAACAAAGATTCACTGTCAATGTCGACTGCCAGTTTATAGTAAAATATTTCTTACCTGTGCACATGCACGACTGGGCTAGTTTAGCTTTATTGTATCATGTGATGACAGAAGAGGTTCTTAGCTTTGTCAACCTACTTATCAGTAGACTGCCTGCAGGTCTACAGTAACAAACACTCACCTTGTTTACTTGCCATTGCCATCTTTGAGTGCCACTGAACTGTAGTAGCTTTGAACTATATTGATTTAAAATTTCAGCGGATGTAATAATAATGAATAATACTAATAATTTTTATTTAAAGATCACTTTTCATACCATTGGCAGCTCAGAGTGGTTTACAGACAGTTGACATCAGTAATAGCAGGAATTACACGTTTTAATGACCTAAAGATGCAAATCAAATTTATAAATACCACCATAATATAGTTTTAATTAGACGCTGAGTTAAAGAGATCATTTTTTTGTGAGTACTGAGTACTGAGCTTGACTGTCTAATAGAAGGTGAAACTGAGTTCCACATTTAACTAATGTAAGCTTGTTTTATGTTGGCAGAATGTTGATTAATAAGCTGACAGTTTACCCCGGTTGCTTGTGAGAGGACGACTGAAACGTCTGAGGGAAAAAAAACAAAACAAAACGAAACAAAAAAAACTATGATGCTGCCGCTTTGTGCACTGTTGATACAGGGCGCGCAATACTATTGTTTTCCGTTTAGAAAATAACAATAAAAAACGATTACTTATTATTACTTATTATTAATTATGATTACTACGAAGTGCCATTGACCACTCTACGGACCACTTGCTCCCTCTCAGTATAGGCCTGAAGATGACCAGACGGTGAGCTGTGACCCAGTGGTTGAGAAGCTGTGGTCTAGTGTATGCACACTGACAACCTAAAAGTGAACAATTTCTTAAGAGTGTGAAAATATTAAGAGTGTGATTCTTTACGTTGTATGATATCCAGTTAGTCTATTAGAAGTGCAGACCTTTCAAACCCAAACTGTCATCACTGTGTTATCCTTGTGCAGTTTGTATATGCTGAGCGCTGTAAGCAGTTGTAGCGGGGGGTGGGGGTGTAAATACGAGAGCTGTCTTTGCCCGCTGGAATCAGTGTGAGAGCTCTAGCCGCTCTTCCGCATGCAGAGCATATGTTCAGGACGCACTCATCTTCACTCTGTCTCAGCTGTTCCTTAACACTTCATTTCCTCAACTCTCGTGCTACTTTTGATGCTGTTTTCGTGCTAATTATTTGCCGGCAAGTTCCGCTTGGGCGCTTTGGTGTTTGGAGGGAGATTATTTGATTTATTTAACTATTTATGTTGCCTCCTGGTTTGGATTTTTTTTTTCCCCTGCTTTCCTACATCATTGTCACTAGTCCCCTCTCGCTCTACTTACCCTTTTCACCCTTGTCCTGTTCCTATCTTTCTTCTACTCTTTATTATTCTGCACTCTCTCTCTCTGTCTCTCTCTGTAACTGTAATAAATGCAGTCAGTCAGGGCAGATGTGTGACACATTGATTCTTGAACACTATTAAACATGCTGAAATCACAAGCGAAAAGCCCATATGAGCATTTTACCACATGGAAATAAACTCAGTAAAAAGCTTATTTGGCAGCACAGATGTGGTAAAATGCTCATATCGCT
>CM067500.1:21338096-21353674 GCA_034552555.1 Semaprochilodus insignis | reverse complement strand
ACACACACACACACACACACACACACACACACACACACACACACACACATCAGGAGTTATCCTCCTCTGTCAACTAACCGTACATCATTTGACAGCCAATGACACAGTCACCACACTTAAAATTTACACGTCCCACTACGTTTGTCTGTTCATCCATCCTTCAATGGTTTCATCCACCCATCCATCTCTTTATCCATTCTTTAATGCATGTTAATCCTTCCTTCCTATGCATTAATCAACTGTCTGGGGTTAGAGTTAGGGTTATCCATTCGTCTGTCCATCTTCCATCTGTTCATCCATCCATGTGTCCATCCAAACATCCATTTCATCCATTGAAAAACGCATTTGTCCATTCATCCATTTATTTATTCTTTGATCCATCAAGCCATTCATACACACACATTCATCCATCCTTTATTTCTGTTTGTTCATAAATGCATCCATTTTTACATGCATCTCTATCCATGTATTTCCATCTAGTCCTCCATCCATCAAATTATCAGTTCATCTGGCATTTTCCACTCATTCATATGTCCAAGTATCGTGACCCTTTTCCCCCCTGCATATCTATCTGTCCATCCATACATCCATGCATCTATTAATTGATTGTTTGCTGTTTTATCTGTTTGTTGTCTGTCATCCAGTGATCTAGACATGCATCTGCCCGGCCATTGATCCAACAATCTATCCAGAAGTGTAGCCTGTGCCTTAAACAGTTTATTTGTTTATTTATTTGTTTAATGTTTGCATAAACTCTGAAGTGGTGTGAACCTCAGGCAGTGGAATGCTGATCAGCCAAGTGAAAAAAGAGCTCTGATTCTCTTTTTTTATCCCCCTCCTTCTTCCCTCTCTCAGCAGTAGGATTATTTGATTGTTTAGCAGTAGTGCTAATGGTTCACATGGGACAATTGACTTTTTTTTTTCTTTTTCTCAGCCATCTGGACAAGTACAGAAACACACACCTATACACACATGGAGTAGTGTGTGTGTGAGAGAGAGAGAGAGAGAGAGAGAGAGAGGTGGGCATTCCACTATGATGCTTATTTAGGTCAGACTACCCTTAACCAGTAATCCACTAATGCTACAGAATGTGTGTGTGTGTGTGTGTGTGTGTGTGTGTATGCGTGCCTGTGTGTGTATTGTCAGACTTGTTCTGGTGGGCCATTTTTGTTCACTTCATTTTTTCTTGCCGTTTTGCAATCAGGCGACAATTTGATTCTGTGTGTGATTTATGTACTGTACTCTCTCTCTCTCTCTCTCTCTCTCTCTCTCTCTCTCGTTCTCTGTTTCTTCTGTTATGAAACAGTCTTCATTTAGTATTTCTGCTGAGGCAAAGCAGCAGGCCGGCTTTAATAAAATACCATTAATACCATTTATAAAAGCTCACAGAGACAGAGAGCGTGTTGTTTGTTCTGTTTGTTCGTTGCTCACTCTGAGATTACTCGCTTACTTGCTTTCCTGTGTACTCTTTGCCAGCGGAGCGTTTTTGCATGTGAATAAACCGCAGGTCCATTTAGAGTCGTCTTTACTCGTGCCAAGCTCATTGTAATACAACAAAGACTTTCACCACACATCTGAACTTCAGCCAGCCGTCAGGTACCAGCCGTCTGATCCTGGAACAGCTCCAGCATTAACGTTCTTATCTCAGCTTTTAACCCTTACAAGTCTAGACTTAATGGTGTACTTTAGCTGCAGTCTTACATTCTGATTTATGGATTTGTTGCTTTGCTATACTTAGGTATTGCAACTCAGTTTACGTTAAAGTAGTGGTTGTAGGAACACAACTACAGTCTGTTTATTTACAGTNACAGTGCAATACTTCTAGTGAACTTATACATGTCTTCTGAGTCTGTTGATGGTGGTTAAATAGTTAAAAGTTAAAATAACTTTTGTTTTTGGATGGGCTGTTTGCCTTAGAATGCTTTGCATGTACCTCTTCACCGTGAAGGGCTTTCAATATACATTTTAGGCCAAAATATTATCTCCCAATTATTCACAAGTGACCACCACTGACTGTTTCTGTAGAACAGAGCAGTGGCTGGTTAACCATTTAATTGTGCACAAATGTAGAAAGATTGGTGAAAGTCCCCTTTAAGTCAAGAACAGCCCATGGCTCTGATCTGTATATTAAGAAAATCGCCTTAGACGTGCAAACAAGCGGGCCGAGAAATCCGCCGTTTTTAACGCTTGGGCGGTTTGACCCGAACGTGGCTTTTTAAATGCCGCTGCATTCAAAAAACACCAGCGTTTATCTTTCAGCATGCTTGTGGAACGAATCGACCGGCGCCGCATGCTCTATAGCTCATTGAGAGCGAATGATGGACGTGAAGGTAAAATCAAAGCAAAGCGCTCAGGGTGGAGGAACCGTTGAATGAGGTTTTACTTTATTTATTTATTTTTTTTTCCCCTCCAAAGTGCAAGAACCATTGTGTTGAGATGAAGGGCCCTCATTTTAACATGAACCTGGCCTGGTCCCCAACCAGGCCGGGCTAGACTGAGAAAAAGCAAGCAGTAAGCATTTATAATCTGGCATGGTGGGGAAGAGCGAGAGAGAGCAAGAAAAAGCAAGAAAAGGAGCAAAAAAGGAGAGAGAGAGAGAGAGAGAGAGAGAGAGAGAGAGAGAGAGAGAGAGAGAGAGAGCGAGCGCGTGTGAGAGAGAGAGAGAGAGCGCGTGTGAGAGAGAGAGAGAGAGAGAGAGAGAGAGAGAACATATATATATATACACACACATATTATATATATATATATATATATATATATATATACACACACACATATATATAAAACCACCAGGTCACCACCAGCAAATAGGTAAGAGCCTCNAGAGAGAGAGAGAGAGAGAGAGAGAGAGAGAGAGAGAGAGAGAGAGAGAGAGCGTTTATGAAAATACTTTGGTGCTTAGCGCTGATGTGGCATTTTAATGCCCTTTTGTCAAAGCAAAAGACGCAGTGAAGTGAATAACTGAATAAGTCCTGCTCCCCTTTTTACTGGCGCAAGAAAAAACGATCAAACTCCGCTCATTTCACATAAGCTGAACTTGTTGGTTTGACAAAACCATGTTTTCTGTTGCCTTCCTGACACGCCACCGCTTTGTTGTCTTTTCAGCATGTCGCATATTCTCTCTTCAGTCTTGGTGAATATTAATGTGAGCATTTTAAATACATCACTAAACTTGCAGACTCTATGACTGTTGTAGACTCTATGGCTGCCAAATGTGTCTAAACAGGACAAAGCATCGTTTTCAGGATAGCGTCATGTGCATTAGGCATTAACACACAATCTAATACAACATTAAGAAACAATAGCACTGAATTCTCATTAACAAACATAATGCCATTTCAAGCTCACGTTGTATAACTATATGCGAATGTCTGCGCTTCCCTGGCTACACTCCATGTAGTGCTGATTTTCTGAATTAAATACATAAATAAGTATGATTTGTGCAGGAAAATGTCATGTATTTGTTTCCTGTAGAGGTTGTTGTCATTTGACTGGGTGTAATTAGCGATCAGTGTAAACACTGCTGTGGATTACTGCTGGCGTTTATACCTATGTGCACAGTGATGGAGTTAGCTGCTATTTTATGCCACAACACGTTTGAACATATGCTAACATTTCTAATCATGGATTTCAGTTAAGGGAGCTCTCTGGTTGAGAAAAGAAGTAACTTGGGTTAATAATAATAGTAATAAATATGTAATAAACACACAGCAAACCATTTTTTTAAAATAAGAGTATAAGCAGGAACAGGTCCTCTTGTTGTGGAGATATGTGCATGTATAGCAACCAGAACAGCCCTTATTTAAGCCAAATATGGCAAACAACAAAACACATATGCCTGAAAGCCTGTAGCTGGTGTTTCTTTCTAGAAAGTTTGTTCCTCTATGCTACAGTAACAGCTTCATGGTTGCCCAACCAGGGCAATCAAACCCAGGCTTTGCTTGCTGTGAGGCGACGGCACTACCCACTGTGTTACTGTGCTGCCCCAGAGCAAAACAGAAGTATGATAAATAGCCACAAACATGTTTTTCTTTTGAATGAATAGTTATAGTGCATCTATAGTACAAAATACCAGTATGATCTATTATATATTAATGGTGAACCATGACTATTACGGGTTTATCTTGGGTCATAAATGCCAAAACACACACACACACAAACAAACAATCCACATCTATGACAATGCCAATTTCTCAGAGTATGTTAACACCAAGCTGACATTACCATGATACGTAGAACTGCTTTCTTTGTTTATAGTTTGTATTTGTGTTCATTGGCACATCTAGACCTTCAAATCAAAGCGTCATTTCCTAATTATTTTGGTGGTTAAACTAATGAATTAGTGCTTCTGACCAGTTCCTGGAGAGCTATCCAAAGGAAGTTCTTGTTGGTTGTATCTCCCCACATACCACAGCAGAGAAAAGGGTGGTTCACAAACTTTTTCATTTTGATCATAACAATGAAACCAAACCAAAACCACCAATTACAGACATTCCCATAAGTCATTAGGCGTTCTCTGAATGCTTAGAAGGCCTTGAGGGTTCCCAGTGACTAATTACCCACTTTTTGATGATTGTAATTGCAGGCAGCTAGCAGGACTTTGAGGCGTGGGGGTGTTTCTGTATTTTTGGTCCCCATGGCCTGCACTGACTGACACTCCAATCAGACCGTTCTAAACAGGCTTGCGCTGACCTCCTGCACCTCTCGGCCTTCCCCTGATAACGGCACACTGACATTTCCATAGCAGGAGTGGAATTGGCCAGCAGCTGTTCAGAGAGAGCGAGAGAGGAGATTAAGAAGAGGGTGTGAGAGCTAGCGATAGCGAGGGATGCAAGGGAAGAGGAGAGAGAGATGGAAAGAAAGGAGACGTGAAGAGAATTATAAATATTGATGTGAGGCTCTCTCCGTGTAAGATGGGCAGTTGATTGAATTGAATTGAAAGAAAAAGCACGAGAGTGAAAGTGCACATCGATGAGTGAGGGAGAAGACAGACTGGAAATGGAGGTGAAGAAAAGCGAGAGAGCAGAGAGATGTAGAGATAGAGAGGCTGACAGTGAAGAAAAAGAGAGAGAGAAAGCAAGGGAGAGAGTGGTGAAGGCAGTCAGGCCTGAAATCAGGTCAAATTGTTCATGAGCAAACAGGAGCCTACATGTGCATTCTGCTAACACTACAGAGAGAGGGAGAGAGAGAGAGAGAGAGAGTACAGAATCTATAATACATAGTCTACAGTACTGATTTTCCATAATATGTTTTATAATATTCTCAACCTTCAACAAAAATAAAGCAGCCTTAATTTAATTTACCTGAATTGGACTGAGAGAGAGACAGAGAGAGAAATAGAAACAAAAAGGGAGAAACAGAAAGAAAGAGTGAGAGAAAGAAACTGCTAGAGGTAGAAAGAAAAAGAAAAATAGAAAAGAAATATATGAATTAAGAAAATAGATAGGAGAAACGGAAAGAGGCAAGAAACAAAAAGAAAGAAACAAAAAAGCAGAGCACAAGCAGAGAAAACAGACAGATAAAGAACTAGAAAAAGAGAGAGAGAAGGATTAAAATAGAGGAAAATATACAGGACCAGAAAAAAAGAAAGACAGAGAAGAAAATGAGAAAATAGACGGGTAAATAATGGAAATAAATAAGAAAGAAAGAAAGAAAATAAATAAATAAAAATGCAGTGAACAGATAGGGAAAGGGAGAGAAAGAGAGAGGAAGAGAGAAATGAAAAGGGAGAGAAAAACAGAGAGAGAAAGGGAGAAATATATATATAGAGAAAGAGAGGATAGAGGGATAGAAAAGGAGAGAGAAAGAGACAGAGTATAACACTGGTACATTTGGAAGGCTATGTTATATACACAGTTCAGTGGCTTTTCTTTTTATCAGGATCTGTATACTCGCTGGTTGTTCCCTTTTGGATTTCCTGTGTTCTACTTTTAAGTTTGTTTCCAGATATTGGAATCAAGAATGTCGCCAGTGTGGAATGAGAAATGCACTTATCTTTCTAATTTTCTGCGTAATTAAACTTACCCAGTCAGATTTGCTCACAGTGGTGGTGTTAGGAGCCAGACATCTAAAAGCTTCCTCATGTTACATTGAGTGGTTATGTACACACAGCCTGACTTTTCCCCGGAATTCCTATTGCATATGCAAACTAATGTGTGTCCTCACTGGGGCTTTTGTAGAATGAATAAAACATATTTCTGGCTGTATTTGTGTTGTAGACTACACAATCTCCGGTTCCTGTCACAATCACTGTACGGAAAGTTCAACAATCAGTGGAATTCTCCTTAACCCATAAGAACCCATAGTGGCGTATGTGTCATGAGCCCTTTAAACAGCCTGGAGAGTTCCTTATACAGCAGAGGGCAGAGGAAACATCAGAGTTTGCTTTTGAATGACTTACTTTTACGTTTTGAAGCATACTCAGTCTTGCTTTAACTCATTTGAGTGGGCTAGATGAAAGCTTCTTTTAGCTACTGTCAGCTCCCAGAATTTTCCCTGAAGATCTCAGGCACCGTTTGCCTGCGATAATTGCATTCCCTCTTTTCCCAGGCTATGATAACAGAGATACAGTTCTCCTCTCTCTTTCTGTCTCTCTTTTGTGTGTCTTTTTGACAATTTGTTTCTGTCAATTTAGCCGCAAATCTTTGTCGCTCACGTTGATGATGCTACGATAACAGTGACAGGAGAAGCTGTTAGCACCATTAACGCTGCGCCGCAGCTTTTGTTAGCAGGGCTGAAAGATTTGACAGAAATCTAGAACAGCGAGGAGAGCCTGGTGTCTCACACTAGTGAATGATGTAGTGCTGGAGTCAGTGGCTGTGTTTTGACTGCTGTCGGCTAGGGGTGTTATATAGCACATCAGTTCTCATTGATGAATCAGTGCTAGTGGCTACGACATGATGTGATGCACATTGTGGGAACTACACGTTCCTTTTAGCCTTTTACAGAGAGGAATCATAGCATTTTTTTTTTGTAGATTGTGAAGATATGTATCTTGAAATTGAGATGTCATTTTCTGTCATAGTAACATTTGGAACATCACCAACATGGTTCTTACACACTGAGATCCTATAGTGTGGATGTTCATGCTCTGCAAGTTATATGATGACAAACCGTAAAGTCTAGGGAAACCCCCTTGTGGCAATGTGTCTTGAAGGTGGGAGGACTTTTTTATAGACTAGAATGAAGGCAGCTAGTTAATGTTATTGCTAGCAAGCCAAATATTACAGCTGTGCTATTGGGATCCCCAATAGTTTTCCCCAATAGTTCTCTGATATTTGCATAAATCATGTTACTTTATGGTACTGTAGTGAGAGATGGACAAAAACAGAAACAAAAAGTGTGAATTGTTTTTTCTGTCAAGCTGATGAATGCCATACTATAGAATATAACAAACTGACAATGTATTTGTTGCTAGTTTAGACCTAAATGCCCCTTTAAATGCTCCATATTGTGGAATACATCCCTTTTTATAGGAAACCAGCAAGATAATCTGTCTATGTGTTGTGAGAGCATCAAAATGTAAAGTCTACTGCACTGATTCAGACCATAAGAGGACAAGCAAAGGAGTGTATAGTCAAACTGTTAGTTTGAGCTTCATACTTAATGCCATACACCAGGGTTGCACAAATCTGGCCCTGGAGGGACAAAATTAACAGATAAGTGTGATCAGTTGTGCTTGAAAAGGTACATCACCAAATGGTGCTGGACACTGGCCCTCCAGGACCGGAGTTGTGTTGTGAATTTTGCACGCCTGTTGTAGACGAAGGCAAAAACCACAGCCGAACATCTGTGTTCTGTGACATCACAACCACTACTAACTGGCAGTCTGGGCCATATGAATGCATGAACCTGTGATGCAGCACAATCGTAGTGTTTAACCAGAGCATGAGCTAGCATAGCTGCAAGTAACATGGCACATTGGGGTGGGCTAGCCAGCCGTTTGCCATTTTGTTTACAGAACTACAGCGAGATTTGCATAGCCACAATAGCACTGGAGGCTAATTTCCTCTGCTGCGCTGCAGGAGCTCTGAAAGAAAGAACAGATCTCGCAACAATACTGCTTTTTTTTCCCCCCCGAGCCGAGACAAAAGGGGACGTTTGAAAGGCAATACATCATAACGTGCGGCTGTGTAATTCCAAACAAGACAGAGTTCATTAATTCCTCGCTAGGCTATTCGGGAAGGAAGCAGACGCTGCCAAGCCAAACAAAAAGTTTGGGGGTAAACTTAAGAGCGGATACTGCTAAATGTAGCACGTTGATCCACATGTTTTTTTCCCTCTTTTTATTTTCACATAAATGGCTGCAAAATATCAACTGAATATTAAGTGGAAAGGGTGTCAGATTTGTCATATTCCCTTTTTATGTAAGTTTTTCTCCCTGTAAATTGTTTCCATACTATATTCTATAATATTCTATATAAAGTCCACAATTAAAGAACTCAGTTCTATAGTATACATTGTCTTCTACTATATATACTATACTGTGCTTTCTATACTCTATACCTCTGACTGTACTATACATGCTACACAAGGTACTGTACTGTACTTTGCATGCTATGCTATGCTATGCTATGCTGTTACTACTTATTACTCTGTCACCAGATTACTCTGTCTTGCCATGGTATTTATTTAAGTTTTAGGTGTGTTTTGTGTAGTTTGCATGTGCTGATATGGCACCAGAGGCCATTTTGTAAGAGTATCTGCAGTGTGTGATGTGCTGTGTGGTTTTCCTGTGTAGTGGAAACTGGCTGCAGTGGCAGTGCCATAATGAAACGCTCCATTAGGGAGAATGGATAGGTAATTATGCAGTGTCAGACTGAAGAGACGCAGCCATAGCTCACATGCACGCGCACACACACACTCGCTGGGGTGTATGATGTGTGTGTGTGTGTGTGTGTGTGTGTGTGTGTGTGTGTGTGCGTGGGTGCATGTATTTCCATGTTCTTCTGTGTGAATGTAAAGCTGCACAGATCAGGTTTGGCCTGGACAGATTCTTATGCATTATATCCTTATAAACCATTATGTAATATATAACAACATGCACTCTGTTTTGTTGTACTGTCTGTAATTTAGCATAGTGCGTGTATTTGTGTGTGTGTGTGTGTGTGTGTGTGTGTGTGTGCTCATAGGTAAATGTATACAAACTTCACTCATTTGACTGAGAAATACTCTGTAGAGACCAGCTGCAGTGGAAACTAAAGCTGTTCTTTCTATGCAATGCACTGTAAGTAAATGCATATATTCCCCAGACCCAGGCAAGTCATCAGTTGTTGGAATGTTAGAATCATTGTATTCAATTATATTAATATTGAACACAGTGTATGTTAACATTTGAACACAGTGTGTGCCTACATTTGGGCATAATTACATTTCCACATATAAAAATGGCTATGTTGCACAATAATACTACAGTAGGTCAGATATTCACTATAAATACTATATACTGTATATAGTTTATTAGCTGACATACAGGTTGTTGGGTACACCTGGGCAGCTGACATGTTTTGCTGATTTGCTGCGGAGAACAAACTAAAGTAGTAAAGGCCCAGAGATATCTGAAATATGGGCTTTCTTTTTTTATTCTTTTTTCTCTCCTCCTTCTCAGTCGTTTACTTTGATTTAATAAGATCATTGGGAGAGGCCAGAAGGAGTGTGTTCGCCTTCTCCTCCTTCAGAGAGAAACACTGAGTCAGCATCTCTCCTCCGCCTTCAGCTATGATCTCAGACAGTGTGTTCTCACAAGCAATAAGACTAAACAGCCTTGTGTTTGTGTGTGTGTGTGTGTGTGTGTGTGTGATGCCTGTGATAACATTTAGCCTGTGTGTGCTGGTTTTTGGCAGTAGGTTAGCATTTCGGAGCGTGACTTGGCAGAAACATCATCAGAGAGATTTTATTTGATCTGCAGACAGACGTCCCTTTGGTGGTTTTTTTTTTTTTTTCTTTTTTTTAACTGTTTATTTTGAATCTGCTCACATTTCCACCTCGTTTACTGAGATGTAATGTACTGACTGTAATGAGAGACTGAATACTGGGTTTGTGGAGGGTTTAACACACTCCCAGCACACAGCACTGCTGCAGATCTCTAAGAAAACAGTTATAAACTCAGTGGGTTTATATAAAACTGCTGATTATTTCCGTTTTTTTTGACAGTATGAAAGTGTATTGTGTTGATTTTGTTTTTACAGTATGGGCTCAGTAAGTGGGTATATTAAACCACAGCTGTACTGTTATTTAGTAACCACTGCCGTGCACAGTAAGCACCCTATCCTTTACTGTATACTTGGGTTTATATGCAAATGCACATTTTTTAGCGCATTGACCACATGAAGAAATATACATGTAGTTCTGTTAACTCAACGTATCTTGAGTTACGTATCTTAAAAGGCAACTTCTATGAAATTCTATGATAATTAGGTTAGTTATGTAGTAACTAGTTAGTTAATGCAGTATATGTACACAGTAAAACATGGAGTGTCTTTTTTTTATGTTGGAACTCATGTAAAGTGTTTACCTGTTCTCCTCACTTTGCGTTGTTTCAAAGGATCTATCCTTCTATCTGTTTAATTCACTGACTTTAACTTGTAGTATTTAGTGTTTTTAAGATCATTCATTCTTTAACATCTCCTTTGATCCTCCAATTCTTCATGATGTCATCGTTTACCACTTTGCAGGCAGAAGCATTTGGCCCTGTTCAAACTTATTATCATACCGACAGCCCCAATTGGCCTCTACCAGACATTACACTCACCTCACACACAGATCTGCAGACGGCACCCCCTGGAGCTGGACCATGACTTTCTTTTTTTTTTTTTTTAAATGACATTTCGCTGTGGGGAGATCACACCCAATTAGTGTGTGAACTACTGGAGGCTTTGAGTGGTTTAATCAGTGTGTGTGTGTGCGCGTGTGTGTGCGTGTATGTGTGCATCATGTAGCACACAAATTATGCAGAGGCATATGATTAAACACATGTAATGACAAATGTATTAGGTCAGTAAATGTAATGTAACTACAAGAGTTTAAACTGTAATGCATTTAATTAAAGTAGAAAGTGACTGCATTACTGTGACACCTTGTGTCACATTACACTGCTACATCACCCTCACACTGACTGTTGTATTTGAAATATCAATATATATTAATACAGAATGTAATTTCACACTTTTGATGGCAGTGTAGGTGTGTTTTGTATGTATATCTCAGTACGTGCATCTCTGTATGTGCATGTGTATCTGTGCGTGTTTGATGTGACTGACCCAGTGGTCCTGGACGTGCTGTGATTAATGGTACTATTACAGCAGTGTAGATGGTAAAGGTCAGTGTGTGAGCAGCTGGGGAACAGTTACATGCTAACATACACTAACACACACTAACATGCTGACACACACTCTAATCTTTCACTGTAGAGGAGTCTGTTTATCATGGTCATTCTTTCAGCTGATTTAAAAAGGTATAATGTTTGTAAAGCTGTGCAAACATGGACGACAGATTATATTGTGATTATCTAAGTATAAATTTTATGCAAATATATTAAACGTAAAACATTTTCTTTCGTTGGATTACATGAATATCTTTATTTGTTCATAAAATCTGATCTGAAACTCTACACTTATAAAATTGACAAAACGTATATTTGACCAAACCTCACCTACACAGTACTGTGCAAAAATCAGATGCTACCCTTGAAAGACCCACTTCCAAGACTCTGTTTCAGAAATCTGCAGGGATATTTGCCCACACCTCCAGTGTTCACTCAAATCAGTTTTACTCCATCCAAGTGACATTCAGGGATACTCAGGTCTGGTTCAGGTCATTTCATTGTTCTAAGAACACCAGGAGCTTCTTAACAGCTACACATCCTTTCAGACCCGTAGAGTTGAGTGGTCCTCTCACAGTGAAGGATGGACAGAAACACATGTGGATGTTTTCGGCTCTGAAGTAAGAGTGGAGTTTGATGTTCTCCTCTCTGTCAGAGATGAAAGCTTTAAGTGTCGTTTATCTGATAGGGGCATCTTTGGTGGTCTTCCAGGCCTTGCATGGTCGTTAGCAGCCATTGTTCCTCTGTAGCTTAACTCTAGTTCTGGAAATACATGAGGGGTCATCTCTGACTTGTGCACAGGTCTGTGTAGATGTTCATGAGAACAAATTTAACTGCTTTAGTGTTTCAGAAATGGTCAGACATCGCTCTGTCTCTCTCTTTCTCATTCCTCTCTATCGCTTTCTTTTTCCTCTCCATCTCTCTCTTTCTGTCTCTCTCTTTTCTAAAGTTAGACTTTTTTTTCATCCTCCTACAGGCTGCTGCCGGACTGTGAGGGTTGTTGGGGGTGTGGATGATAGCATGCCAGGAATGTGCTGTGTGTGTGTACATCACACTCCCACCTTCATTATTATACAGTGTTTACCATTTCACTACTGACACACACGCGCACACACACACACGCACACTTTTGCTTTATGGTGTCATAAACTCAGAGATTCATGAAATATTGGCAGAAAGGAAAAATGTGAATGAAGTTATGTTTCCATCCATTACAGTTTTGAGAAGAAACCTTCAATGACGTAGGCTGTTGTGATTAGGGTCTACATTGAAACAAGCAAGATGGAGAGATATAAGAGTTACTGCTGTAGCCAGGCAGGACGAGCATTGGCCCACCTAATGAGGGCTTAAGTCTCTGTGCCACCCCAGCGACGTCCCCTTGCACCTAAGACCTGTAACATACCAGAAGAGGGCCATGGGAGAGCCATTTTTAAATACCAGAGCCATTTTTAAATGAGCTTTGGATTCAGCATTTCAGAGTGTCGAAAACATCATTCGAAGCGCTATGTTTCATGATCGGACCAGCCGTAAGATCAGGTGTTTCCAATTACTGTGCACCTGTGCCAACTGATAATAGAATCGCCACTGCGTTATAGGAGCTGTTCGCTTGTCCGCAAGTGTAGGTTCATGGGCAAAAGGTTTGGCGCAACAACATTTCACGTTTGTGTATATACTGCATGCCAAGCGATAAGATCAGGTGACATGTAATCATGTGACTAATAGCTTGAAACATCATTTTCCATTGTTTTCCAACATTTCCATTCTTTTTATAATTTTTATAAATTGCTAATAAGCTAAATTTTGACAATTTGCTAATATCGTGGTGGATGGAAAACCCACTTCTATTTCTGTTTCTCTCTTTTTTTCCTTAGTTCCTTAGTTGTCTTTGTTTCTTTTCTTTTTCTTGTACTATCCATCTCCCTCTGTTTCTTTCTTTCTCTCTCTCTCTCTCTCTCTCTCTCTCTCTCTCTCTCTGTAATCAGTCTCTCATGATCAGCACTTGATCAGCTGATGTACTGAGTGTAGACGTTTGCTGTTTAACTGAGCTGCACTGAATGAATGAATCCTTGCATTCAATCAGGTTGTTGCCAGATATAGCTGAAATCCGCATAAACACCTTGGCTCCAGCCTTTGCTCTTGCTCTCTCTCCCTCTGGAATCTGGAGCCGTGTCATCTGTATGTTCTTCTCGTTGCCTTGGGGAGCTTTTGGCTTGCTGTTTAGCGTTTAGCGGTTAGCTTGCTAAGTCGCTAGCATCCGGCCTGGCCTTTGGCATTCTGCGATCGCCAAGGAGACGAGTTTTGGCTGGCAACCTTGGCTATAGTTGACAGACTCAAGCAGTGGATTTAGGGCCTAATCTCCAACCCCCGAGGGATCGAGAGAGCGAGACAGTCATGACAGAGTAACTGCTCATCCCTCCACACGCTCTGAGGGAGTTTAACACACCTGATCTGAGACCAGTTTAGATAGGATGAAGACGGGCCCGGGGATGGGGAAAACCGTATGACCTCAGAGAGAGATTTTACCTTTTAGAGACTTCAGTGGCATTAATAACAGTGATGGGACAGAAACCTGTTTAATTCTGAGGGATATAGGAAGATTGAGAATGATCATGTCTGAGTGAATTGTAGCTGTTTTAGTACATAAACCTAGACAAACATTATACGTGGAGCTCAGGAGTGAAAATGAACTGCCAGAAAAATGTAGCCTATTTAAACTGCGTGTTTGGCTGCCTAAGACTTCTGCACAGCGCTGTATAAGAGAAGGAAGAAGGGTAAAATGGGGTAGTGCTAAGTAAAAGTGAAGTGAGAAAATCCTTATGTATAAGGATGTAATAGCAGTAGTGAAGCATGGCTAAGCTCTGGTCTCTAGTGTGATCTGAGTATTACACAAAGCCTGTCACTAACTCAGCTTACCACACAAACTCTCTCTCTTTCAGACTGACATACAGAGAGAGAGAGAGAGAGAAATAAAGGGAGAGAAAAACTTATCATCATTTTACCAAATTTGGACTTAATAGAGTATAATCATTTAGCTTTGAGTGACCATATACCTTTAGTATGTTTATTTTATTAAATAAATTATTTAACCTTCCATTTAATTGTTAGCAAAACAATCAAAATGTCACTGAAACTGGGAAAGTGTGTCAGTAGTGACTAGTTTGGTCATTTGAGCATGGCCTATAACAGGTAGCTATTATAATTTCACTACAAGACAAAATTGTTTTAAGTGTACATACAATGTAATGTGCAGCACTGATCTGAATAAGTTTCTGAAAAACGGATTCACACAAACCATCTAATCTGGAGTAAATCAAAGCTCGAATGTTAACTTCCAGCATCCACTTTTTCTCTTCCCTTTTTATTCATTCTCTCTCGTTCTTTCTATCCGTCTTCCACTTCCTTTGTCCCGTCTCTTTCTCTCTCGGTCACATTGTCACATTAGAAACTGTAGAGGAACACGAGGTGTCATTTTCTCGTTTATTTACAAATCGTCTGTCAGCGGCGCAGACGCTCAGCATTACTTATCTGTCAGATTTGTGGCGTGGGGTGTTGCTAGCGGAAACCGTTATGTTATGAGAGAGATGGGAATTTTTCTTTTAACAAAGGATCCATCCCTTCTTCTCAGCATCAGTCGCGATAAGAATCGACGGACGAGACAGATAGAAATCCTCTGTCTTTCTTTCCCTCTCTCTCTCTCTCTCTCTCTCTCTCTCTCTCTTTAATTAAGCCGGCTTGTGTTGTAAGGCTTTGTTCAATAATGCAGGATGCTATCAGTGAAAGGCTTTGAATAACAGTGGAGAACAAAGGGCTACCTGTTTTAATTAGGCTCAGATATAACATATGAGATCGGTGCATGCCACCGACCCAGGCCAAGGATATGCACTGAGATAATGAATGAAAGTGGGAGGAAAGGAAAAGAAAGGTAGAAAGGAAAAGAGACAGAGATGGAAAGGCTAAAATGGTGAAAGGTAAGGAGAGCCTGATAAAGTAAGATCAGAACGAATAAGGAGAAAGATGAATGGGGTGAAAAGAGAAACAGGGAGGGGGAGAGGGATAAAGCTAGAGCGAGAGAATTACAGATGGTTTTAGAAAAGCGTTGCATGTGACATCACTCCACAGAGTTCAGCTGAGAGCCAAACTGGACTTCCGTACACATACAGAGTCCACTGTTACTATAAAGAGTCGTGGCAGGACAGGGCTATCACGCAAGGCTGCACCCACTGTCTCACTATCTCTCTCTCTCTCTCTCTCTCTCTCT
>CM067500.1:21296944-21318152 GCA_034552555.1 Semaprochilodus insignis | reverse complement strand
TATATATATATATATATATATATATATATATATATATATATATATATACATATACATACAGGGGTATAGGGTGTAGTATACAGGTAGTGCTCAAGACAGCAAAGAGCTTGTTGAGTCCTTTGTTGTGCCACAACCTCCAGAGAGCTTAGCTTAACTCCTACAACAGAGCCGGCATTCCTGATAAGTTTGTTCAGTTTGTTCAGAGCAGTCGTGTTAGTGTTGTTGTCTCAGCACACAACAGCACAGAATATAGCACTCACTACAACAGACGAATAGAACGTCCATAGGAGCTTTGTGCACACACCAAAGGACCTCAGCCTCTTCAGGAAGTGCAGGTGACTCTGGCCTTTCTTATACTTCAGCGAGGTTGTTACAGTTCCGGTTTGTACTTGTATACACTCAGGTACTTGTATGTCCCTGCAACCTCCATATCTGCTGAATCAATGGTCACCGGTTACAAGGCAAGTCTGGGCTTCTTAAAGTCCACCACCATCTCCTGGTGTTTCCGCTTACAGCGGTCAACAAAGTCGTCTGCCAGCTTTCTGTAATCCTCCTCCTGTCCATTTCTGATACACCCCACAATGGCTGTATCGTCAGAGAAGATGAATCTGTGTGGGACCTGAAGCCAGAGGTGTAGAAGTTAAAAAGGAATGGAGCTAATGCAGTCCCCAGCGGTGCCCCACTACTGCACATCACCTTTTCTGAGACACAGCCCTGCAGTCGCACTTACTGAGGTCATCCCGTCAGATAGTCCAATGTCCATGAGAAGATTCATCCATCTGCGTTATCCGAAGTTTCTCCACTAATAGCGCATGCTGTGTGGTGCCCTGGGGTATTATTATAGAGCATGTTGTTATTACACACAGGTACTTACACCTATTTAAAATACCTTAGGAATGTGTACGTGGGACTTACCTTGGCTTCCTCTGCTGGCTGATGGAAGATCAGTGTTGTAGTGAGGGAATGGGGAGAGTGGGGCAGAGGAACAGAGGGAACTGATGATGGATGAAGGAATGCAATCTGGTGGTGGTGATGACATGAAGACACTATAATGACAGAAGGAGGAAAATCAGGAGATAGAAAATAGGGAAAGAAGGAGAGAGAGAAAGACAGAGAGAGAGGAAAGAGAGCAGAGAAGAGAGAGAGAGAAGTGATAAATGGCAGGAGTCTAACAGTAAGGACTTTAGGCTAAAGGAAAAACGACAGAGCAAGACAGAAAGAGAAAATGAGGAGAGGAATGAAATGGAAACCAATTCTTCATCATCTCTCTCTCTCTCTCTCTCTCTCTCTCTCTCTCTCTCTCTCTATCTCTCTCTCTCTCTCTTCTGGAAAATGAAACAGAGAAAAAGAAAATGTGATTGTGGGAGAGAGAGAGAGAGAGAGAGAATGAGAGAATGAAAGAAAACGTGAGAGAAAAAGAGGGTTTTTTTTTTAATTCACCAGAATACATATGTTTTATTTTGTGATTTTCATTACAAATGTTTCAGATTGGATTCACTTGCCATTTTATTCATATTTGTCACTTTATGTATCATAATAATTATATTCTCACTTTACACCTCCTTGTATCTATGTTGATTGTCCATTTTATTACCAGCACTATCCATATAGATGCACCTCGTACTTCTACAATTACAGACTGTAGTTCATCTTTGTTATTACCCCTTTCACCCTGTTCTTCAATGGTCTGGACCCCCACAGGACCACCACAGAACAGGTATTATTGGGGTGATTTTCCCAGCACTGTAGTGACACTGACGTGGTGGTGGTGTGTTAGTTTGTCCACTACAATGTGGGAGACAATGTGCATACAGTGTTTAAACACTCCAGCAGCACTGCTGTGTCTGATCCACTCACACCAGCACAAGTCACGCTAACACACCACCACCACCGCATCAGTGTCACTGCAGTGTTGAGAATGATCCACCACCCACATAGTACCTGCTCTGTGGTGGCCCTATGGGGGTCCTGACCACTAAATAACAGGGGGAAAGGGGATTAACAAAGTATGCAGAGAATCAGAGTATGGTAGTAAAGCTGATGAAATAAGCTGGACAGTGGGTGTAGATACAAGTGAGTGTTCCTAAAAAGGTGCTCGGTGAGAGTGTAATATAGTTTGGATTTAAATACTACAAACTATTTGCCAAAAAGGTATTTTTAGATGTTGCTTTCAGTATTTCAAGAGCTCTGTGAACAAGTGACTAAAATTATAAACATTGCACTGTAATTATCTGTTGGCATTTATTTTGTGTCTGCCTTGACATTTTATCTCAGCTATTGGAATGAGTGATGAACTCTGGGTGTTGTTTTTGTCAAACTTATTCTGCACGTTGTGAAGCCTCCTCACGCATTTTAGAACATTATACAGCCGTATTAAATTTATTGTGTCCTACTGATTATCTGAAAGATGTGGGGCTGCGCAGGTCAAGTGTATTAAACCCATTCTACACATTTATCTACAGCCAAATTGGTTTCATATTATTAAAACTTTTGGATGCTAGCTCTCTTAAAAAAGGTGTATCGTTAAGGGTTTTTAGGGCTCATTTAGAACCATGGGTTATATGAGAGATTCATTTCATGCTTGAATGGTTCTTTGCGTAGTGTAATGGTTCTTCAGATGTGTTGTATACGGTTCTACATAAAATGTTTTTGAAAATGGTTCTGTATGGCACAAAAAATGGTTCCGCCATCATTACAAGGTCAAGCACACATTCTCCATTTAAGCATAATATGGTTCTACATAGAACTCATGGATGCTCTGAACAGACCCTCTGTCTTTGTTATAGAACCCTTGAAGAACCTCCCTTTTGAACAGTGTATATATGTTGGTGTGGTGAATACAGTGGTTTCCGGATATCTTCCTGTAGTTCTGCTCACTGTGTTATTTAGAGTGGAAATGTGCTGTTGTCTACTTTTCCGAGATCTCCCTACTGACCAGTATGAATCCTCCATTCGTGCAACAATCCATCATATTTTCCATGAGGCTGATCACTGTAGTGGGCTGATAGGAGTCTACAGTGCAGTTAAAGGAGGTAGAGCAGGTCTCAGTGGTGCGTTCACTGCTGCCCTGCATTTCGGCTGTTCAGATTTGTTTAGCAGGTTTATGGAGACAAATGGGGTGACACTTGGCCGAGTCTAGTTCTGAATGGAGGACTATAGAGAAAGGATGGAGAGATGGATGGATGGTTGAATAGAGAATTGGAGGAATAGCTAAGAAATGAATGGTCTGTGCACTGAAGGGGATGTTGAACTCACGCTTACACAGGTGGATTCACACTCATATGGCGTTAATAAGTGTTACCTTGGGCCAGGCGATTGCTGAGGCATAGGCTCTTACAAGTCAGGAGTTATTACTGTCATTTCCAAATATTCAAATGATATACATCAGGTGATACGCTGTATTGTACTTGCATTCTGTTTACAAACTGTATTGACAAGTTAGAGTTTCTTACCCGTTACTTTATTCTTCTTACTTACGTCTGATTCAGTGTATGGCAAACATCAAAAAGGTTTTTTATTTTGTTTTGGGTTTTTTTTGTTTGTTTTTTTGTTTGGTTTTTTTCTGTGATATATATAAATATATCACAGATAATATATATAAAATATCAAATAACAAACAAAATGTGGTAAAGACTAAATGTTTTAACATATTATATCAGAATTGTGATGTTTTATCTCAAAATGACCACATACTTTCCTATTTTCTCTAAATAATGATGTACTTTTTTGCCTAATACCTTGAAATTTATGATCACAAAAAATATATGTTATTGAGTTACTCAGTATTTAAAATAACACACTTGATAGTTTCTTAAGGGTTCTTTAGTAAAATGAAGGGTTGTATTTAGAGCCATAGCTTCTATATAGAACCGTTTTGTGCTTTGGTTTTTTGCATTGGTAGAATTGTTCCTCAGGTGTTTGGACAGTGTGCTGTGTATATAGCACTAATAGAGGTTCTGGTATTGTTATGATGGCAAGCTTTTAATCTTTTTTGTTGTTGCAGAGCCATTTCCAAGAAGCTTCTATATAGAACCGTATAGTATCTTCATCAATCTAACAAATATTTCACAACACAAAGAACTGTAAGTACACAAATGGTTCTTTGAGTGTTTATGGTTTAATAAAGTTCAAAATTATGACTTACTATCATCAAATAAGAACATTTCTGAATTTTAATAGCTCTGTACTTCTCCACTTCAACATAGTATGTTAAATTAAAAAAAGTAAGTCATTATTTTGAGATCCTAAGTCTATTTTGAAAACACAAGTCATTATTTCAAGATACTAAGTCAATATTTAGGGAAGATTGGAGTGTCTGTCATGCCTGCAAGCCTCATTCCATTACCACAACACACACACATGCACGCAGTCCTCTGACCTCATCACGGGTGGGCCGCTCAAGCTCCGTTTCTGCTTTTCATTCACAAATAATTACGGGCAGCATTAACAAGGAGGAGACTAATTAAGGCCAGTCTTAACGAGGCACGGACCCTCTTGTGTTAATTAAAACTCTCTCCATGCTAGAAGCCCCTCTTGATCCTCCGCTGGAATCCGAATGAAAGTGGATGTGAGCAAGTGAAAATCAAACCCAAACAAAGGAACGAGAGAAGAACCTCAAGCCTCTTTAAGGGTTGAATAACCACATATAGAGTTCATTACAGTTATTATTGTTTTGTGTTTTATTTTGAACTACATTTAATGTGTTGTGTGGACTTTTGTATGGACATTCTGTATGGACAGGCTTGAGTCTGCTCTCAGTACTATAAATGAAAGTCACTTACAGTTGATCGTTCTCCAAAACAAGACAACACACAACACATTTGCACATTCCCCACAACGTCACTTCTGTTTTTCTAAACGAAACTTTCTTTAGTTAACCTAGTTAAGGTTACGGCATGCAGAGAAAGGACCTCAGGAACCAAAAGGCTTTGTTAGGGTTGAATAAGGTTACATTCATTTACATTTCATCCCTCTCTCTTTTGTAAGTCGTCCTGGAGTTGATTTCAGTGGTTTCCTGCTTATTTTGAGACAGTTCAGGTGGGATCAGGGATGTGGAGCATGAGTATGAACATTTCTGTGAATTACACAGATCATTTTGAAGCAGAGTTCATTTTAAATGTATTTGAATTATTTTAAAAGTGTACATTGTTGTGCTTGTAAATTATGACATTTATATCCTATATCCTATATGCACGGCAGTCTCTTTCTTTTTCTTTCTTTCTTTCTTTCTTTCTTTCTTTCTTTCTGTCTTCAGAGAGCTTCTGTCGCTCTCCGATGTTTCACTCTAATTTTGGACTTCAGTTGAATCTATTAAGTGCAGAGTCTTCTTTCTGTCTGCTTGCTTCCCTTCTGAGACACCACGTCCCCTTTAATCTCTTCATTCTCAAGCTTTGTTGATGAAAATTTCTCATCGTTAGAAAATAATGGGAGCGTCTCAGGAGGCAGAAGAGGGTGTTCTACACACGGTGTATGAGACAGTGGCAGACGTAACACAAATCTGCTCGTTTCTCCAAGCTGTGCAAAACAGGCTCGGGGTAAAACGAGGTGATATTATGTCATGTTCTAAGGTCTTCTATCTAAGGTCTTCCCAGTATGCTAACACAGGATCAGCCTTTGTATGATCAGTCCAAAAAATGTACCATCGCTACATTTAAACAAACCTGTTTGCCTCCTAATACGGTCCTGCAGTGGTCTAAAGTCCCCCCACCCCACCCCCATGATGTATGCCGAATACCTGCGGTATCTTTAAGGTATTTCTCTGGTTGCGGGTTGTTTGAAATGTTTTTTATCCATTAGCTGATGAATGAAGAGCGAAGCCAGATAGCTAACATTACTACAAGGAAGCAAAATATCCTAATGCTAATTTACTCACCACTGCAATGGAAAAGAAATACTCATCAAAGCTAAAATTAGCAAAGATCAAATTACCTGACTGTCTAGACCTTGTCCCAGTTTGGCTTCTTGTCTCCAACGTTCATTAAATACTGAATAATAATAGAATCGCTGTTTTCACTAGCAGTCAGGATTAGTTGACACCACGGGAGGTTCCTAATGGTTGTGTGATGTATTTGTGTAGCGCATGCTGGGTACTATAGTGAGAGAACACAAATGAATTAAAACATGAAATGATATAAAATCAATATTGAAATTTGTCAAACTGAGGCCGAGGGATGTAAAACTGCATTACGGAGTATTGCAATAACCTGGCAAGCATCAAGTTTTGGCAAGAATTGCCCTTTAACTGCATTCAGTAGTTTCTCTGTTTCTAGATTTAGTGCTTATAGGTATAACAGAATGTTCTTTTAGCTGCATATGGTACTAAAAAAGTTAACAGTGACGAAGATGACAGAGATTTTAACTCTTGCTAGTTAGCTAACTTAGCTACGTTGTTATTTTTATTTTGACCGGAAAAATAGTTAATTCTGTTTTATGTAGGCTAGTGTCTTTGCATTGAGTGAGCGTTTCTCCCTCTCTTTTTTTCTCTCTCGTCCATTTGCCTGTGTCTGTCGCTCTCTGTTTAACAGGGTAAATATTTGGGGGAGAGTGGGTTGTGAGTTGTTTGCTTTTGAGAAAAGGCTTGGTTAGCGTGAACTCAGAACACAGCTTATTCAATGGAAAAAAAAAACAAAAACAAACAAAGAACAAAAACAAAACCAGCACTTAAAGCAGAGCAGGTGACTCCTGAGTGAGTGTGGGTGTTTATTTGTTTTTGTTCTTGTTTGTTTTTTAATTTTTTATATACCATTTAAAAACACCAGCTGCCATTTACATTATGTGAACATTTTATGATGAATGGATTAATGTACACTGATGTACATTAGAATTCAGCATCAGTTATTTGAGGAAATGGCTAGTCATTATTTCTAGTCATTATTTCTAGAACATTTTCTGAAATATTCTAAAACCTGATGATGATGTTGTAAAGTAGTGCTTCTTACCTTCAGGTGCCATTGTAACAGCCTCTTTAATGAGCATGCCAGCACTGGCTTTTCTGATTGTTTATGCAGTCTCCCTTCTGCTGATAATGCTGTCCCAGATGACTTTTTATTACCCAGACCAAGACATGTTTGAGTAACTCTTGAAAAGCAAACTTTACTTTTCTTTTGGTTTGTGATTTGGACAGTGTTTAATGTCTCGAGGAGGGTCTCTGAGATTCACGAGCTAGGAGACTAAATATGATATGAGTAGCAGAAGCTTTTGCCTAGCGTGAGTTCATGGATGTGAATCTGGACAGGACTAAAATGATCAGTGCTGAGTTTGGTGAGAAACAGTAAATAATTTAGCTGTACGCTTCTCAGAGGAGAAGAGAGATACGGCGACATGGTCAATCCGGGCAGAAATAACATCCCAGTGGTGCACCTGGGAAAGAGGAAATGTTTATCTTCAGTACAGTTAATGCCTCTTATACTTTCATTTTTTATTTGATTTATTTTTTCCCTCACTTTAGCTCAGTAAAGGCTTATTGACAGCTACAGATCCTTTCAGACCCATAGCATGGAGTTGTTTTCTCTCAGTGGAAGGATGGACAGATACACCTGTGGTTGTTTTCAGTTCAGTTTCCTGAAGTAAGAGTGGAGCTTGATTTTCTCCTTTGCCTAAAGTGCTGTGTATTTAATGCGGATAGCTTTGGTGGTCTACCAGGGGTTCCATTGTCTCTGTCTATTAACATAGATTACATCTGGATATATCATATCATAGCTTTTATTCGTAACTTTATATTACATTTGCGGCATTTAGCTAACGCTCTTATCCATAGCAACTTACAAGGTTAATCATATTACAGGTAGGCCAATGTAGTGTTAGGAGTCTTGCCCAAGGACTCTTATTGGTGTAGCACAGCACAGTCACCCAGACTGGGATTCGAACCCCAGTCTCCCACATGTGGTGGTGGCTCCCTGGTGTTACCCGCTGAGCTACACCAACCACTATTACTGTTATATAAATATATATAATTTAAACTTTATAATGTATATTAGGATAAACAGAAATGTTGTGCTTAGTACTGTATATATTTATTGTCTATATATGTATATTTTTTGTATTTAAGTACTGTAAGGGACTACGCACCTAAGTTTTTCACTCACCTTCACACCTGTGAAAATGTGACGTGACAATAAAAGTGATTTGATTTGATTTAATTTGATTTTGATTCATATCCTCACTAATATCTCCTGAAAAATGCAGAACTTGCACTTAATGGCCATTTTGTCTGGAAATGAAAGAAGTGCACAAAAGTATATATTGTTTGCAGTACATTTACATTTACACAATTGTGTGCATAAGTTTGGTCATCCTGTTCAAATTATATGATTTTCTAAGTGAAAATTAGTGAAACACATTCTCTACAGAGAACACACTTTTGCACATATAGACACACTGTTACTCCTTGTTTGCTGATTTAAAACATAAAAGCATAAAATGTGTCCTGTGTAAATATCAGTTGGATTTATAAAACCCCACTGATAGTATTGATTGTATTGCATTATGATGCTGTTATGCTGCATATATAAGATAAAAACATTACACACAACATTGTATTAAACACAACATGGCACTTTGAAAATCAACAAAACATGTTCATTTAACAAGAGTGCTCCAACTTTTGCACTCAACTATACACACACTCTCCCCTGTTTGCACTGTGATGACTCACAAATAACACACACCCACAGTAATCTGAGTCTGTTTAAAGTGATCTAAACCACTTTTTCCCCAATTTTGTTTTAATGAGCCCCCCTGAGGTTTACTGTTTTTTATGACTATAATCTCTCTCTCCCTCTCTCTCACTCTCTCTCTCTCTCTCTTTCTTTTTCTCCCTCTCTTTTCTCTCTCCTCTTTCTCATCAAAGGTTTAATTGGGCAGAAACAGAAGCCAGCACTTTTATCCAGACTGTTATGATGATCCTTATCCATAAAATTAGAAACATCTTCAAAGTCCACAGAGTTGTATTCAATGCAAATGAAGCGGAATTAATTAGTCGAATCATTTTACCAGCCGGAGGAATATACTGTAAATTTGATGGCTTTTATATAGATCAGTCACTTTTCAGTGACTTTTCTTTCACTGGCAGTAAACATATTCTTATGCTGGTATAGTAATTGCATGAAGGTTTTGATGTGCATCTATGTTCCAGTGGTGCTGGTCGTGATGTCTGTCTGGAAACAATTGAGTGTGCTGGACAAATGGAAACAGTCCTGGTTTTAATGTTTCGCAAACCCTACATTGAGTTTAAAATGAAGTAGCAGGCTTACTCATTCATTGCTTATCACATACTAACCTAAAATTAAAATTGGCCTGCAAAGATATTTGATTTAGCCCACCAGAAACATCTCACTCCCACAGTAATGGCAAAACAGCTTTTAAGTACTTCTAACTAAGGAGTTGTGTGCGTGTGTTTACATATTGCTGCTGTCGGAACAAAACTTCATATCTCAGCTTTTATATAGAACTTCAAAATGCTAGCTTATAAAGTGTATAAGCGTAATTACATTATTATTAGGAATATTAAAGAGAATTATTGAGAATAAGCTCATTGGCTCATTAGCAGTCGTGACCTGGACAATAGCCATTGGTGATAATATAGCCTTAGCTAATAAATGGGCATTTGGGCCATGAGTCAAATTTGGGCTCTGTGTGTATGTGTGTGTGGGAAGGTCATCATTTGGACGTTGAAGCGTCCGGCCCGTCCTGCTGGACCATCAGTCAGCTGGTGTGTGTGTGTGTGTGTGTTCGCAACATCAACATATGGAGGCTAATTACGCACACACGCTGTATTAGTGTAGAGGTCACACGTACACTGAGCAGAATAACAGACAGACCTTCATACGTTTTTATACAGATTTACTCAGATAATCAGCCTTGATTATATATCATCAAAACTTGATCATGTGGTTTCTGACTAAATTGAAACTTAATTGACTATTTTAAGAGGAAAAAAGTCAAATGTACAGAACTTACCCGAGATTACAGTCGAACAGCAAAGACAGGTTTGGTGTCCAAATTGAATAGTCACACAAATCTTTTTTTTTTCTTTCTTAATACATCCCTAAATATTTTCGTAAATACATCCCTAAAGCAATCCACTTAAAATACACCCTGAACTTCACTGAGGTCATGACTTGATGAATACTTTAAAGGACCTATATTATGTTACTTGTTATTTTAAATGTAAAATTCAAAACATCATTTGTTCAGCAGTCCACATATGGAAACTAACAGCAAAAACAATCCATTGTTTCTGTGATGTTACTGTGTGATTCTGTTTATGCCAAAGTTATGAGTGTGTTTTGAGCAACACTATCAAGTTGGGACAGAGCTACATCAGCCTTAAAGGCACAGCAATGAAAACTGCCTGTTTAGTTCTAAAAAGAGATTAGACAATGAACATGTGAAAATTGGTCATTTTAGTAAAACCACACAAACAGAGAAAAGGGACTCCAAGGGTGAAGAATAACAGGGAAAACGAAGATTTCGGGCTCTTTAACGATCTGTTTATTAATTATATGTTTATTAATGCTAGCTTCTTCAAATGAAAGAGGCCAATAAAAGCCTTTCATTGCCTGCATGATGCCGTACAGAGACACAATCTATGAAGACATCTTCAATATTATTTCAAATATGCGTATAAACACTCTAATGGAAAGAAATGGAAAGCCAAAAGTTCAAAATACTATTGTAATTAACACTAGTGTTGTGTCAAACACATTGCTAGTAAAATTGTGGAGGTCAACCGTTAGGCTACTAATTCCTCTGTGCAGTCCATGGTACCAGTCCACAACATTGTGGTGGGGTGCATCTGCCCAATGTAGTTCTTTTATGATCCATTTTAAATGTGTGATAAACCGAAATAAACCATCCCATTTCCTGTTCATAATCGTTTGTGTGAGAGCTGTGATATTTTACCTGGGATTCTGCAGTCAGTAAATACAACAACAATACGCCTAATAATAGCGGCCCCGGCTTTATTGTGCCCACTGATGTTTGTTTGTTTATGTGTTTGTTTCACTTGGATAGGTGAAAAAGCCAGAAGGAAAAAGATAAGAAACTCTAATGGTGAAGCTTTCTCCACTCGCTTCTCTCCAGTGTGAACGCTGTGAAAGTTAATTATCTGATAGTATAGAGACACACACACACACACACACACACACACGACATGCTTATACACACTGCTTTATTTTGTTCTGAGAGTAGTTCAGTGCTTTCAGTCTTTCAGCACCTCTACATAAGAACACAATAAGATTACACAGCATTTTAAGTGTGTCATTTGTGACATCAAAATATAAATATATTCGCAATGCTATTGGGAAGGAAGATAAAGGTTACCAGGAACAATAAATGTCTAAATAAATTTAGACTGATATGGACAATTTTTATTGAGTTACACATACAGAAGTAGTGTCTCTTAGTATGGCGTCGGGCTGCCATGTTTGCGAATGCAACTTAATACATCTAGGCATGGAGTTGTAGAGGTTCCTAATGGTGCCCTGTGATCATCCATCCCATGCAGCTTGAATATTCTCACACAGTGGTTTGGGTTGGTCTTCCACATCCTTCATGTCGCTGGTGTGTGCCTTCTTCTAACCACTGCCACCAACAGGGTGCTATGGTAGCATCCGCACGACCGGTATGGCTTGCAGTAAGTCGATAAGACCATCCCGCTTACCGGACCCCTACAATGCAACCCCTCTTGAACTTTTCCTGCTGCTCAGATTTCTTGCAAACTCTTCTTTAAGGCATACTTCGCTTGCAAAGGATACTACCAACACAACAGCATGAGTCAGAGTTGAAAGCACACACAACATGACAACCTTATGTAGCCAGTCGGGTACAGTGATAAGGCATGTGCAAATCTCATTATATTAATAGCTTAATAACTACCTCTCGTTGGGTTGGATGAATATCTCACTCTAAATGTAGAATGAGTCGTGTGCTACAGGTTGAATGAATAACTCACTGTAATTGTAGGTATTGTGTTCGCTCTCTCTCATCGCATACATAGCTGTTTTGTCTCAAGCGTCTTATTCGGCTTGTTATCCAGTTGCACTGCAGCATAGGATCAAATACACACACATACATACTCAGCGGCGTGGTGTGAGGGGGTCTGAGAGTGTGAAAGTTGTGGTGGCGGAAAGAGTGACCTTTTCCACAACATTAATTTAATGGAGGGAGAAAAAAATGTTGGTGCTCCTGCTGCACCTGCACTTGACATTCAAGAGTAAGAAATGAGCAGCTCATAAAATTATCTAACAAAATTTCCCCAAATAGGAAACTGTGACTCTACTGTAATAAGATTGGAATATTGCACGATATGGAAGCAATACACTATCGCAGTTGTAAGGCTACCCAGCACAGGAACTCACAGGAGCACAGGAGCTGTGATTGGCTAGGGTGATCACAGAAGAAAAAAGGCCAATGTGATTGATAAAGACTCATTTGCACACTTCAGAAAGTCAGTTTGTTGTTCTGAACTTCTTGACTGCTACACGTCCTTTCCGACCCATGATATTGTGTGAAACTTGATGTCCTCTTGCTGAGCTGTTTATCTGATAGTAACAGTTTTGGTGGTTTCTTGCTGGGTTGTTAGGAGTTCAGTCCTAGTATTAACAGAGCGTTTGTCTTCTTTTGCTGCAGTACTAGCCTCTACTCTTCTGGAAAGGCTTTACACTAGGTGTCGGAATGTTGCTGTGAGGATTTGATGGCATTCAGCCACCAGAGCATTAGCGAAGTCAGGGACTGATGTTGGATGCTTATTTCTGGATCACTCCAACTCATCCCAAGGTATTGGATGGAGCTCCGTCACTCCAGAGAGCCCAGCAGTCCCACTGCCCCTCATACCGATGCTCAGCATTAGCCAGGGTTAACTGAGGTTCAGAGCATCCTATTCTATTGGTGATTGCTTTTGATTGCTCTGTAGTCTTTACTTAGCACTTCATGAGTATGTATGAATGTGCTCTTAAAGATGTTTTTGAATGAATTACCTGAGAGTGTGAATGAGCCACAGTGTGTATGCGTATTTGAGCGTTTGTGAGCCTGTGAGGTGTGTACGCGAGCTGATTGCATATTCTGTTTGATGCTGTGTCAGGCTGAGTGTGAGGGAGTCCCTCTAAAGGGCCGTTTGAAGCTCCAGCCAAAAGTAATCATCCTGCAGCAATACGCGCACACCCTGCCAGGCCCTCCCATTAATACATAACTCTAAGTGACTTCAGCTCTCTCTCTCCTTTTCTCTCACTGTCTCTCTCTGAGTTTCTCTCTCTCTCACTTTTCCTCTCTATCCCTCTTTTGTAGCAAAGACAAAGAACTGTATGCCCTTATTTAGCGCGCATCTTGTCTCTTTTGGTTACATTATACAGATTAGTCACTCAACCTCACTGAATTATGCATGTTTTGTTTTACTTTGCTGTTTTATTCATTTATCTATTTTGAGTCAAGCATGGAGGTCTGTGTGCTTAAAGTGACTTGATGGTTAACCCTTAGATGTCTAGAAGTAAGTTTTGTAATTACTGTCATACTGATTTGTAATTACATTGTTTTTACACGGGTAGTTACACAAATATTTACATTTACATTATTACATTTACATAATTTCTATGGACAGGTTTGATTCTGAACTTTTGACTTGCTGATTTATATTTTTAAAATTACACACAAGGCAAAACATAAAGGATTGTGAAATTACTGTACAAACACAATGTTGATCGAAAGTTTAGACTCTGACTCTAGTACCTTCCATATAGTTTCTCCAGTGAAAAAGTAATAATTTCTATACATTTACATCATCACTGTGATTAATTAGCCCGACAGGTAAGCTTTGCCATTCAGTGTTTGTTTTTCCTTATTGGCTCTCACGCTTTCCATGTATTTGAAGTATTTAGTACACACACACTCACCAAAACCCAGGCCTGTCTTTTTTTTTTTTATTCCACTGACAGTACGAATGCATAAGCTGCTTTCTTTCCCTTAACCCCACCATTACACAAATCCATCCGTGGCCATTTTGTCAGAGAGCCCAGCCATCGTCCGTCGGTATTTCTTTCGCAGATGGGCGTGAGGCTTAGGAGGTTAACAGAGACTTAAAGCTTCTCTCGTTCCAAAAACGCGTGGAGATTTGTCAGGCTGACACACGTGGAGTTCGGATTAATTACGGCCCTCCTCTCTCTCCGTAGAGGCCAACACGGCGGGAAATAGGAGCTTTCATGCAGATGAAATTGAATCTGTCATTCAACAAGGAAAGCGGAGCGGAAAGTCCATCTGAAATGTGCTCTTCAGAATTTACTTTGGTTTTGTTTGCAAACCTTAGACCTCTGTTTAGCATGTTTGATAACTGCTAACGTGGTGTAATTTGGGTGATATTCGGGTATATATGTTATATTCATCAATCTCAAATAGCTTTCTATTCTCTATATATAGTTTTGTAGCTACAAGTCAGAAATTATGCATATGCAATCACCACATGTCTTTGTCAGTGTGGCAAAGAAACACCTCCTTGCAGGAAATGGCAGTCAAAAACATGCAAAACCACAGTGTGGTGACTAAAACAGAGCTGCAACAAAAACAGACCCGCAGTAAACAAAGTGGCATGTGCTGGCAAATATGGGATTGCAATTTTTGTGATGCTGTGAATGGTACAAAACCAAAACTGTCCTTGTGACGTGGTGTAAGTTGCTTTCTCAGCAGCACCTCCTGTTTCACTCCTCAGTCCTTGCTAGCAGCTCAACACTGAGTCACAGCATAGAGAGACAGCACTGTCCTCATTAATCTGACCACAGAGATAAACAGAAAATAGTTTATAAGTCAGTTTCTATTCCGGCAGTGGAATGGCCTAAAGAAGCTAACATTTGACCCATGCATAGACTGGTGAACAGGCTGGGCTGTGTATAGGGAAAACCAGCCCGTCACAACACAAAACTGGAATAAGCCGTTTTATGTTTACTATGACATGAATGCATTTAAAGGTTTCTAGTAGCGGCAGAGTAAACCACTTAATTAGGAAAACAGCCACGCTTTTCAGTAAGCAGCCTTAATCTCATGCAGATGTTAGAATAAGTAGGTGGACGTGTTCAGAACTCCTCAGGGCACTTCAGTCCTGCTAATAACATTCACAGCCTGTCACTTCTGAGCATGTATGTGTGTGTTGCATAGATGTGTTTGAAGCACATTTTACTTTAATCTCCCGTAACGCCATAACGCTTTGCATCAGTCTAATGTGCCACCTACAGTGACCTGATTGAGGGATCACTGAATTCGGAGGAAGAGATAGAGAGAGAAAAGGAACATGAAAGATACTGACTGTTTATGAACTGCATATGCACAGGGACGTAAAGTCATAACAGAAAAAAATGTATCTGTTTATTATGCAAAAATAAAATCCAGTCCAGATGAGTGTGTCGTTGCTATATGTTAATGGAGTGCAGTAAATTGGAGGATTGGAGGTTGTTGGCCAAAATCTCGCGATACATGACCCCATCCATCCTCCCTTCAATACGGTGCAGTCGTCATGTCCCCTTTGCAGAAAAGCACCCCCAAAGTATGATGTTTCCACCCCCATGCTTCACAGTTGGGACGGTGTTCTTGGGGTTGTACTCATCCTTCTTCTTCCTCCAAACACGGCGAGTGGAGTTGATACGAAAAAGCTCTATTTTGGTGACCACATGATCTTCTCCCATGCCTCCTCTGGATCATCCAGATGGTCATTGGTGAACATCAAACGGGCCTGGACATGTGCTGGCGTGAGCAGGGGGACCTTGCGTGCCCTGCAGGATTTTAAACCATGACGGTGTAGTGTGTTACTAATAGTCCTCTTTGAGACTGTGGTCCCAGCTCTCTTCAGGTCATTGACCAGGTCCTCCCGTGTAGATCTGGGCTGATTCCTGACCTTTCTCAGAATCATCCTTACCCCATGAGGCGAGATCTTGCATGGAGCCCCCGACCGAGGAAGAATGACAGTCATCTTGTGTCTCTTCCATGTGTTTCTTCAGCCTTGTGCAGGTCTACAATTTTGTCCCTGGTGTCCTTAGACAGCTCTTTGGTCTTGGCCGTGGTGGAGAGGTTGGAGTGTGATTGATTGAGTGTGTGGACAGGTGTCTTTTATACAGGTAACGAGTTCAAACAGGTGCAATTAATACAGGTAATGAGTGCAGAATAGGGGGGCTTCTTAAAGGAAAACTAACAGGTCTGTGAGAGCCAGAATTTTTGCTGGTTGGTGATCAAATACTTATGTCATGCAATAAAATGCAAATTAATTATTTAAAAATCATACAATGTGATTTTCTGGATTTTTCTTAGATTCTGTCTCTCACAGTTGAAGTGTACCTACGATAAAAATTAGACCTCTCCATCCTTTATAGATAGATAGATAGATAGATAGATAGATAGATAGATAGATAGATAGATAGATAGATAGATAGATAGATAGATACTTTATTGATCCCGAAGGAAATGTAGGTGGGAAAAGTTGCAAAATCGGCAGTGTATCAAATACTTATTTCCCCCACTGTATGACTTCATAAAGGCTAACAATCTAGCAGTTGTAGCCAGCATTACAGTTTCCTGTGAGCTAGAAAAAAACATACTCACGGTACATGTTAAATTAAAATAAATATTGACCTGGATGTGTGTCTGTTGTGGTGCAGAAAATGTAGCAGAAGCCTCTAATACTGTTACAGTGCATTACAACATAATAACAGATGTTATAAAGCATATGAAACCTGATATTATAAAGATATATAGTCTTGTTTTATAAAGTGCACGTTATTAGAATTACTTGGCAGGCATTATAAGGCATTAATATGTCTTTATATGGAGTTTGTATGTTTCCATACGTAATAACTTATAGAGCATTATAGATGCTCTTCAGATGATTTAAGTAAAGTGAAGTTAGAGCTAGTTTCAAATCATAGTCCCAATTAGCCGTGTTCCTAAACAAGGTAACTGTCACTTAGGATTCCTGTTGGCTGGCTAATAGAATGCAGCTCTCTGTGCTAACAATTTCTATAACTGCTACAGGCTAGCATCTGTAGCCAACTAGCCTAATGTTGCAGATTCCAGTGAGTTAAAGATAAACAAACTGTGTTATGCGTTGTAACTATAACTATATGTGATTATTGAAGCTTATAAGAGACATTATAAGGTATTATGTAAGCAATATAACATCTTATGAATACCAGAAATTCTTTAAGAATAATTTATAGCCACACACATAGCATCAAAAACTTACAGTAATATTGTGGCTCTACTAGTCATCAATGCTTTGGACACCTCGCTGTCAGACCTCCCACCAGGGGAGCCCCTAAAACCCTCTGCCATAATTTGAACCCTGCTTTTTGGCCCTCAGTCCACCACAAACTTGGTCTTTTGTACCCAAGACAAAACATCTAGTGTGACTGGGTTTCCTGAGTTTGCTATCTCTCTGTCTTTGCTCCAGACCAGCAGAAGCTTTCAGTGCTTCTCCAAATTATTACTACGACGTCAGGCTGTGTTAAATTGAAAATGGAGCAGCGGAGCGCTGTGAAGCGGAACTTCGCTTTTCATTAACTTAGTGAACATAGGCACGGTTATATAACACCCCCCCAACCCCAGCATGCATGCATACACGCACAAGAACATCACCAACCTTTTAGCTTCTGCTGGATTTACACTTTTCATTTATTGGTGGGTGCAGGCTTAGATGAGGATTAGTGGCGCTAGCCTGCGTATTAGAGCAGGTAGATTAAAGTTAGCCAAACCAGGAGGAGCACGGATCCAGGCCACAATATAAAGTCTTTCATACCATCCTACTCTCCTTGTCACTTTCTCCTGGCCTTCTGTATTTAACTCTCTTTAACTCGTCTCTAGATTTGTTCTTTCTTGTCTAAAAATATCTCTTGCTCTTTCGTGGTGCTTTATTATCGTGCTAAACTCACAGTGATGCCAAAGCAATTACTGCTAAGCATGAATAGGAAAATAAAGACAAATTGAGCAATAGAAAATGCTGTTTACCAAAAAATAACAATTCTCTCCATCATGCTCTCTCACTAAATAAAAATAAAATAAAGGAAAAGCAATTTCTTTCCCCTTGTTGTAGCTCTAAGCTTTAAGTAGTGATTTTCCCAGACCACAAATGCTATTAGTGCAGATTTGGGGACAACCCAATCTTTGATGTCCCATTCTGCACTCGGCTAAATTTGACCTGGATTGCTGTTTAACATTAGTAATGGCTCTGGTTGAGTTTACATACGCTGACAAATGTGCTTTTAAAAAGAGAGAGATGAAGTGAAAGAGTCCAAGACACAGCCCTCGTCTGCAAATTCCTCCAATTCCTCAGTAATCCCTTTGCTTGCCATAGTGACATACTGCAGACCTAATTGTGGGCAATGGGCTGCCTTGACCTGTCTTTCTCATCCAAGCACCATCATTCTCCATTAAATAGCTTCATTTTTCAAGGAAAACCAACATTCTTTGCCATAATTCTACAGTAAAATACACTAAAATGATCTCCACCAATCACGCTGAACACAATTTACAAACCCAATAATTTTATCAACATTTCCCACCATACCAATTCTCCATCAAACCCCATCATTCTCCACTAAACAACATTCTCTACTAATCAACAACATATCATTATTATGCCAAACACCATAATACTACATTCTCTAAACATACAATACTACAATACTAAACATTCTCATTCCCTACCAAACACCAACAATCTTCACCAGAAACTAACATTCCCCACTAAACACCAGCATTCTCCACCAAACACCAACATTCTGTACTAATCAAGGACATTCTTCACCAAATATCATCGTTCTGCACTCATTTTTCACCAAACACCAACATTCTCCACCAAACACAATCATTTTCCTCCAAGCACCATACTTCTACTCCAAACACCTCTACCTAGAGTTGGCTTCTACACCAAACACCAACATCCCCCACCATACACCAGTGTTCTACTCCAAACACCTTAATACTTCACCAAACATTCTCTGCCAAACAATATAGTACTTCACCAAACACCACCACCTTCTATTCCAAACACCACCACTCTCCACCTAGAGCCAACATTCTATACCAAACACCAACAATCTCCGCCAAACAATATAGTACTTCACCAAACACCGCCACTCTCTACCTACAGCCAACATTCTATACCAAACACCAGCATTCTCTGCCAAACAATATAGTGCTTCACCAAACACCATCACCTTCTATTCCAAACACCACCACTCTCCACTTAGAGCCAACATTCTACACCAAACACCAACAATCTCCGCCAAACAATATACTACTTCACCAAACACCACCACTCTCCACCTACAGCCAACATTCTATACCAAACACCAACATTCTCCGCCAAACAATATAGTGCTTCACAGAACACCATAATTTTCCTCCAAGCACCATCCTTTTACTCCAAACACCACCACTCTCCACCTAGAGCCAACATTCTCCACCATACACCATCGTTCTACCCCAAACACCTTAATACTTCACCAAACATTCTCTGTCAAACAATACAATACTCAAAACAAACGCCACCGTTCTCCACCAAAAGTTGTCACTCTCTACCAATCATCATTTTCCTCCAGACGCCAAACAACTTCAACAATCATCATTAATCCCATGAAAAACAACACAACAACCACCATCACAACATTAAAACAGCATTAACAACCACCGTCACCTTATAGCCTAAAGCAATACATTTTCCAACAGACACTGAAGCGTCTTTTATCAAATGACACATACAGGACCTAAAAAGCATGTGTTTATCTCTTAAGTGCTAGTATATGAGATTTTTTCTCAGAAGAAAAGTAAACATCATATCGTTGTGCTGTGTGAAATTGGTTGCTATTGTTAATCTTCTCTGGTGTTTGTGTTTGTCTTTCCATGCGTTTTGTGATTGATGGCATTGGCGGCAGTTGAAAATGGCTGCTGTAGGCTCTATGAAAACACCATTTTCCCCCCAGTCACGCCTCAATCATCTCCCATTGTGCTGTTTCGCGCAGCCCTAGTGCAGCAGCAGTGCGTTTGTGTATGTGTGACTGCAGTCTGTCATGGCCCACGCTCGAGCCCGAACGCCTGACTCCTGAGCAAACAAACCCACAGCGTATCAATTACCCATCATCCCGCTCAGACAGCGACGGGGCGGGGACGAAAAGACACACACATGCTCTTACACACACATACATGCACATGGACACACACACACGGATACGCACATGTCTGGGGCAATCAGTGTAGCAGAGTCTTGATCCGTGACATATTAGAGTGTGGAAGCTTACCTGTCATCACAATGTATGTGTATGTGTTTCTCTTGCTGCCATTCTCGCTCCCCTCCGTCTTTCTCTCTTTCTCTCTCCCTGTTTTCCAGGGTTGCCAGAATACTTCACACACACACTCTCACACACACACACACACACACACACACACACACACACACGCACACACACACACACACACACACACAGAGTGACTCAGTAGCGTTCTATATATTTGAGGTCAGAGCAGAGAGAGAGAGAGGGATTCTTATGTACTCTCTATCCTGTGATAAGGTGCAGCAATCATACTTCCATATGTTCCCTAAATGTGAACAATCCAGATTTGGCATTTGTTTTAGAACGTGCTGAAAATGGAATTGTTTGATGACTATAAGTCAAAACAATCAGCCTCGATTTCTAGAGGAAATGATGTATGATATTTTTATTGATGCAACTGAAATAATACTCAGAAACTGAAAAGCAGTTGAACTAGACACTGGACATATTTACATTTATACCTCTCAATTCTACTCAGTAAGCAAAGTTGGCATATATGGACATTGGCATTCCAGATGTCGACTTATTTGCCTCCATCTTTTATGATTGTTTGTGTGCATTTTTGGTTGTGAGTGAGAACTTGATTTGACTACCCAAACTGTGAGACAAACAACCAAAATTTCTGACATCCAGAACAATCCATCCAATCAACCACTTGCTCAGTTGTAGCATGATTGAATCAGACATCACGCCACAAAGCCAATAAAGCTAAAATTCAGCCCGATCATGAAATGTAGTCGACACTGATCAAATCAGGCTTAAAATCAGGTGCAGTGTACGCCTGGCTTACACATTTTAATAGATGGCATTATATGCATATATAATACATTATGCTGAATTTCCTTCCCATAGCCCTTCGCTACTGTATCTCTCTCTCTCTCTCTCTCTCTCTCTCTCTCTCTCTCTCTCTC
>CM067500.1:21235697-21257326 GCA_034552555.1 Semaprochilodus insignis | reverse complement strand
AACTGGTAGTGAAGGATGTCCACCTCAGATGAAAGAAAACTGGTCACAAATACATGTATACTCGGATTGCAGTGCTATTGGAAAACAAGATAAAAGTTACCAGGAACAATAAATGATATGTTTAGACTGATATGGGCAATATGTATTTAGTTACACATACAGAAATAGTGTCTCTCAGTATGGTGTCAGGCCACCGTGTTTGCTAATGCAACAGGTCTCGGCATGGAGCTGCTGATGTTGCTAATGGAGTCCTGCGATAATCCATCCAATGCAGCCAGAATGTTCTACTTGAATAAAATATAATATAAATATAAAATAAACAATATTCAATATAAATAGTATTTATATATAATATAAATTATATATAATTTATATATTATCAGATATACATTTCTATATCCAAAATATATGTGCAATATATGTGCTATCTATCCAACTATTAAAATCATATGACATATATATTAATTGTAGCCAAAATATATATGCCACATATATAGATATTTATGTTTACCGACCATATGCTATAAAAATAAAAAATTTAAAATAAAAACTTATTTAGACAATGTTGACACATATGATGTCGGCATATATGTAATATGTATAATGTAAAAATATGCATATATAAATTACATTACATTCAAAATGTAGCGAAACATATGTAATGTCTAAGCCACAAAATATTAAATGTGTGTTACCCATGGTAAATAAACTAATAACATTTGTTCATAGCTCATACAAACAGCCTAACATATTGAAAACATATATCAGTCGTTTTTACTTTTCATACTGGAGATCTGCTCTGCTTGAGTAATAATGATTACAAACATGAAGTCTTTTGTACACTTGAAGCAGCAAACAGAACAGAAACAACACAGCGATCAGATCAATCTTCTAAGCTTTTATAAGCCTCCACAAATCCTCACTTATGAGCACGGCTTGCTGAAGCGTCAAATCGAAACCTCTGAAGCTCCTCTGGTAAATGACAAATGCCAAAACAATGGCTTAAATAGTGGTACAATATTATAACCATGATTTACTCTAATTAAATATCTAATATGGAATTAACAAGGATCATACACAAACTACATATCTGTGTTATACATTAATACATGTAAATATGTTTTTAATCTGCTTTATAGATAACACACTGTTATCAATAAACTCGGACAAATGTACCCGGAACAAAAGTGGATGTACTTATTTTACATGCACATTGGTATAAACAAATGCTGCCTCTATTCTGTGTTCCATTTGACATATTACACTGTACTTTTGTTTTATACTATTGACTCCGCCCACAAAACAAATAACATTTTTACACTACACAATCACATCATTCTACAGTCTTAAAAACATGAAACGTTTTGTTTATTTCACATATTATTCTTTCCAGTGGTGGTAATTTTAACACCGCAAAGTTAGGTCAGGAGTGAAAGCACTGCTTGATCTCAAGTCACTGGCTCATGAGTCATTGAATACTGAAACAACTACATGAATTAAGGGGCACGCTTCATGTAAATGAGGTACAGGTAAACTGTAGCTTGCAGATTTGCTCAGATTTCTGCTTGTTTCTACATCGTATGAATGTTTAATGAATCAGGGGCTAGGTAATTCATAAGCCATTAGGGGCAGTTATATCTACCATTAAGGGCAGTTACATTTTATTATATTTCATGTTTATTTTGCAATATATGTAAATATATATAATGCCATGATTTATGCACCTTTGATGAATAAGTACCAGTGTATCCAAATCAGTTTGGTCATCTGGGCTTTGTGTGAGAGGTAAGGCTTGATTTGTTCAAGAACCCATGTGTTTGTTTTCCTTGCTGTCAGGGACACTCTCAAAAGTCTTCACAAACAGTAAAGTTTTAAGTAATCAGGACTTTTTAATTGTCCAGCTTTTACGTCCATAAAGAACCACAGTCTAGATGATTTTGATCTTTGTTTGTGGAAACACATCATTACATTTGAAGGTCTTTAGGAGATCCTTCTTTCTTATTCTGTTGTGTGCTGGTAAAGATAGCACAACTTTTGCGCTAACAAATTTTGCAAGACCCGACTCGACTTGCTTGAGAGTTTATACTAAGGCTGTCAAAATAAGCTACTTTCCATGAAGCACTGAAAGTAAACTCCACTAATGGGCCTTTTACACTCCACTCTACCTGCGGCTTTAAAGTTTCTGTAAGTCAACAAAGTTGCCGGTTGGTAATTAATTCCGGTGTAGAAGTCTGTTGTTGGAGCTCAGCCATGAGAGTCGTAGTCACGGCGACATGCCGGCTGTTTCCACACAATGCAGCTCATGCAAAATTAATGATGGGAGCATCTCCAAAAGGTTATGTTCACAGTGGTGGAGAGAGACAGACAGAAAGACAGAGAGAGAGAGGGAGAAAGAGAGAGTATATTTAATTAAAAGATCAAAACATTCAGAGAAATGCTCAAGGGACACAACCATGTCTATCGCTCTGCTAACCAGACTTAGTTTATATTTCTGTTGTACACTCCATAGCTACTGTAGTTTGGGGTGAAACTGCGCAGGTTGTGTTCTGGATTAAACCTTTGATGTCAACAGTTCAGATCTTTTTGCCATCCATGCAGGAGTCTCGCTGTCAATGAATGTATGGTGCCTTGCAGAGGAGATACTGGCATGGCACAGTACACGTGGGACAAACCTACCGAGTTGGGTTTATAGTTGTTTGTGCTCACAGACTCCGGCAATGGGTGCACCATGGACTTTCCTGTATACACCAGAAAGAACTACCTCCCCCAGACCAAGGACTTATGACTCTGTCATGTCCCTGATTGACAATAGGTTTTTTGGAGACAGAGTATCATTTGTACATGGAGAATTTCTTTATAAGCCCAAGGCTATTGACTTGTTTGCTTGAACAAAACATAGATGATTGACATTCCTCCTGCTCCCACATTGTTGTTGATGGGTCTTTGCTGAATTTAAGCTTATGTAGGTATCTATGTCTATTTTTTAGGTGGGTAAAATTTTTAAAAATGTCATAATAGACATAACAGACCTTGCATGATGTTTTCTTAATATACAGTAAACAGTATGTATCTGTAGAATTAATGTATCATCACTGTCGTAATAACCCTGGTGTCTCAATGTTGTTTACAATGTAAACAACAGTCGAAGATTTTAAATGAAAAATATGGAAATATGTGGTTTTGTTCCTTCAGCTGTGATACACAAATAATAGTTGATAGTATGAAAACTGTATAATTAATATATTTAATGTGTTAACTATACAGTTAAATATAGTTCATGGGTTCCCAAACTTTTGCAACTTGCTACTCACACAGCAGACCACAAAAGCTTTCACAGCCCACAAGACTATTTCACCAACCCAAACTATTATAACATGATAATTAATGTGGCATTTCAAATTTCACTTGACCATGTAATCATAAACAGTATATTGGAACATGAAAAACCCCACAGAAACTCCAAAATATCTGTTTGTCTAGTTGTCAGCCAGATTGGTCATGCATTTTGTGAGACCAGTCAGCTTGACCTTAATATTTGGCCGTTTTGTTTATTTTTACAATTAATTGGTTTAGTGAAATGTCTAAATACAGCTGTGAAATTTCACAGTTCAGAAAATACATAAACACTGACTGCCAGCTGCCACTTAGCAGTACCACCATGGTCCAATGGAGTTCTGCGGCCCACATATTGTAAATAAGTGCTGTAATTAATATTGTGCTAACTTTTTTGTTTAAATATAGCTAATAGTATGCTACCTTTTTATAGTATGCCACATCTTTAGTTCATATTTTAGATTTTCAACACAAAGACATGTTTTAATTTCAAAGACTCCTGCTGTGTTCATGTTTAAAATAAATCTTTTAAATAGCATTTGTGAAACATGAACACCTCGATGAAAGCAAGTGTTGTTAGCAACAAGCCAGTCAGTGATAACATTAATGTCCACCATCAAATTACCTTCTCCAAACAGAGACCGTTATGGTCAGTGTTACAGATTAAACCAGACACTCTGTATGCTGATTAATCTAAAGCAAATCTCATACGGAAGTAGCGAATTGGTACAGTGTAAGCAGCTTTTTTTGATATTATTGACAATATTATTGATATTATTTGTTGATGATGAGAAAACCATCCCAACTTCCTGATTGGGGACTCCCATTTGATGGGGTGTGTGTCTTAGTCCAGCTGAATGCTGCATGAGTGCAGAGGAGCATGTTCAAGTTAAGTTGTCTGTGTATTTATTGCTTGTATTTAACAGAACAATAACAAACGCAACAGATGGACATTAGGCTGAAAAAAGATAAAAAAACGTCCTTTAACTCGTTTTAAAAGTCTACGAAGTGTTTTTTTTCCCCTATACAAGACTCTAAAGGCATTTATCCGTGTTTGATTGGCCTTGTTTAGCAGAACGTTACTACCAGCCATGTTGTTCCAGCAGTTGTTCTATTTCCGATTCTATTAATTTACATGTTTATGTACTTCTTTTTTTCTGTCTTTCTCTCTAAATATACTGACATTATTACTTCATGTTGCTTCTATAATATTTGACCACTGCTGGGCTGTATGTGTCATTGTTCAGTGCTGCTAGGATTCCTGTAATAGTCTGTTCCTTATACTTTTCCTCTATGTGTGAAGTGACCTTTTAATCCCATTAAGTTCCAGATCAGTCGGCGTTAACCTCCCCTAGCTAATTTTAATTAAGGAATGTCCTTAATTGTAATAAAAACATGCAATAAAAGCACTGAGCCCTGTCCTTCGGTTATTGTGGTTTTAAAAAGAATTAATGCTAAAATATATTGCTGTTTTCTAAAGAATCAGAATGAAATTGATTTGAGTATTTTCTTAAAAAAACATAGAATCAATTTGTTGTGAAATTCTAGACTTCATGACACATTGATTCCTTCCTAGAGAATCAAATTTGACTTGAATTGTGGTGAACTTTGAGATTGCTCTTTTCTGAATCAGGACTTGCAGTTAAATCAAGTCTTGGGGAAATGATTTTGATTTCCTTTCTTTAGGAAACAGTCCAGTGCATCATGAAATCTGGTCAATCAGATTTGATTTCCTAGAAAATCCAAATGAAATGGTGACGGATTTTGAAACTTCTGGAGGCACTGAATCACTACCGAAGGAATCGTACTTGACACGTGGAATTTAAGATTTGAGTCATTTTATAAAGAATTGCAATTGCAGAAATCCCAGTTTGGATTTGTTTATGATGAATCTGATGAATCTTTAAAAAAAAGAATCACGTTGAGGGGTTGACACTGCAGTATAATTGTCGTCGAGGTTTGAGGTCTACATACCTAGTGGTGTTTGTGTGAGTAGGTTTAACACTTATCTGGTATTGTTGTTTTTCAGAGGACCAGTTGCCCTCTGGTTTTCCAACCATAGATATGGGTCCCCAGCTGAAGGTAGTAGAACGAACTCGTACAGCCACCATGCTGTGTGCAGCCAGCGGCAACCCAGACCCGGACATCTCTTGGTTCAAAGACTTCCTTCCCGTCAACACCAGCAACAACGGACGAATCAAACAGCTGCGATCAGGTACAGTACCCAGCCTCTGCGCACAGTCTTCCGCTAAAGAACAGCCTTTTCCTTTTCACTCCTTGCTCTGTTTCTTTTGTCTACTTTTATTATTATTTGATAATATCTCCTCTTTCTCATGTGGCTTCTTTCAGTTTTCTGTAGATAATGCCATTGTCTTCTCCTCAGCCCCTTCTTTGTTCTCTGTATGTTGGTTTGTATGTGTGCGTGGGTGTTTATGTGCGTGTTGCTGCGTGCTTTCTCTGTCTCAGTCTGACCTCATGACCCTTTCAGGTGTCACGCGTCCTATCTTTCTTTGGTTATTACCCATGACTCACTGCTGTGACTGCACCGTTAGCGGTTTTGTACCATTTGTTATTTTCTTACATTTACTTTTTACTGCTCCATTGCAGTGAGTGGCCAAACCATACTCTCCTTTTTTTCTTTCTTTCTTTGTTACATTTGTGTTACCTCTTCTCCTAAACTGACTAATTATCAACATTCAGAACAAATGAACCTCTCCCCCGCACCTCTACATGGTTCATGTTTTCTAACTCGAGTGTGATTTCAAAAGTAATCCCAGCAGAAATACCCAATCAGAATTCATGTGGTCCCTGTCCATGTGTTATCGTAATTGGGTAAGACTTTATTTTAATGAGCACATACTGGAGATGTATTAAGACCTCTTATTTTGCTCAGTAAAGAACAAGTGCAACACATTACTTAAGCCCCGCAACTTAACACTGACATAATCATTCATAATTCATTAAACATGTAATGCCAGATATAATAAGCTGTTGTGAAAACTAGATTATACCCACTAATGTAACAGTGCCATGTTATCATTACCCGTAAATATCATGACATACGTCATAACTACAGCATACTTGGCAAAAATAATATAAACTGTCATAACATTATAACACAACACATTACAATGTATGATATTACCAACATGGTTATGTCAGTGCTATAGAGCAAGATTCATTCACTATACATTAAGCTATATTCATTAAAATGTACAAATTTGTAGAAAATTAGTACAAAAGTACAAAAATGTATTTTATTTATTAGCTGCAATAATGCCTAATAAACATTAAGACCTTAGTCTGTAAATGAACACAAATTGCCACTTAAATTCGCATCTTATTACTGATTATTTGGCAGTTTTTGATGTCTGTATTGTTGTAGTTCTTATTTATGGAGTTTAATAGAGCTGATAGAAATAATAGCTGTTAATATGCTAACACTAATACTTAAAGACATGTTCAATATACCTAAGTGCAATTTAAGCCATTGCTCTTTAGAGGCTAGAAAGTGCTCAACACGTCACAAATTCAGTAGCTATACGTTGTATTTTGCTCAGTCAATGCTGAAGAAACATATCACTGTTATATCAGCATCTCATCCATACTATCATTTTCACTTTGTTAAGTCATAGACAACCTGTTATAATGCACATGTTATTTTGCATTAATACAATACAATAATGCAAATGTTACTGATTTGGTATCACTTTACAATTAGGTGACCTTTCTGAAAAGTTGATCAATGGTTTTAAACTGTCATGAATTAGTTTGTAATCAATAAGCCATTATAACATATACATCACTATTGCCAACTACAGTTTGACAAAAAGTCTTGATCTTGACCTTGATCTAGACTGGACTATTACACAATCTCAGCCTCGATTTAGACTTGACTACTACAAAGTCTCGGCCATGATTTAAAAATCTAAGGCTCTCTAGGGTACTACAGAATCTCAGATTTGACGCAACTTCTGCAAAGTCTCTGTCTTGAATCAATGTATCGAGGCCTTGGCTTTGACTTGGACTTGCCTCTAGTGATCTTGATTAGTTTAATGCATAGTGAATAAACCATTGGTCTCCAGCCTTCCTCCTGGAGAGCTTCTTTCATGCAGGGTTTAGTTTTAACCTGTATCCAATAAGTTGCCCGGCCTCTTACTTACATCTAATACATCTGTCCCAGTCAATAAAGGGACAATCAGGGTGTGGCAAGTTGTGGTTTGAGCAAGACACTCCAGGAGGAGGATTAGAGAATAAACTGTTTAAAGGTATCTGACCAAGAACCCTCAGTATGCATTCCTTAAAATAAAGTCTTACCATAATAGTTAATCAGTGACCATGTTGTGCTAACAAGTTTGATTGCTGGTGAAGGCCTAAATGGAATATTTTCCGATTTCATAGCCACAGTAGTGTGTTAGCCACGACTAGCTCCCTTCCTTGTGGATCCGCTGCTTCTTTTTCCCCCCTGTGTAAATATCAGCTTTTGCTTCTCTTTGCTTGTTAAATACCCTTAACCTCCCCTCTAAAACTTTGGTTGCAACTCCGTATTGATATCTATGCTAATATTTATTTAACAGCTTGGCTAGCTGCAAGACTTTGTTTGCTAGTTCTAGCTATGGAGTTTCTATCGAGATTTGCTTATCAGTTTTGGTCTGTCTGATCACCTGTCTTCCCAGAGTTCTTGGCTTTTCTAACTTTTGTCTTGTCTTCAGTCATCTTGTTTAACTTTTTTCTTGTTGTCAGCAGCAGTGTGTGAACTTATAACCCTATATATTTTTTTTCCATGTACGCCTGTGCAATAGAGTCTTAAGATATAACACTGTACCAAGCATTAAAAAAAAGAAATATAAAAAAGAAAACAAAGCCTGTTCCAAAACATAAGGAAATATAATCATATTCTCTATGCTGTCTTTCTTCTCTCCGTATTTTTTAAATCTCCAGAGTCCTTTGGTAAGTGCTTAGCCCTGAAGCACACATCATCCCCACTAATGTTTTCCATGTCTCTGAAACTATGATTAAAATGCATGGCATGCATTTTACTAACAGTTAGCGTAGCCACCAGATACACCTAGCGTAGCTCACTACAACATTCTAAGATGCTAATATGCTAACACTTTTGTTTATCACACGTAAATATTTTGGTTCAAAGTCACACCAGAATCACTCAGTTACCACTCAGAGGATTCACAACACATTCACTGACTCCACTGACCACTCCTTCACTCCCTATTTCGCCCACAACCAAAAAAAACAAAAAACAAAAAACAAACACCATAGTGGTTCCTCCCACAAACTGCCCAAAATCCTGTGCATTTAAAGGTCAAACTGTGAGCTTTGAGGTTTGTCCTTGCCCCACATCCAGACTCCTAAAGCTTTACCCAACCTGCTGTAAATGGTCATAATGTCAAATTTCAAAACGGCACCTTCCTTGTGGTTGACCACTGTATAAAGTTGCTCCTTCCAAACTGCTTCCAATGCTGAATCCTGTTTTTTTGCCAATAGAGGAAGTCAAAATCTCTCTCTCTCTCTCTCTCTCTCTCTGTCTCTCTCTCTCTCTGTCTCTTTAATATCTCTTTTCCTCCAGTAGCCTTAATTTTTGAACATACTCTGTTAAAGAAAAGAAAAAAAAGCAAAGCTAATTTGATTCTTCTTCCAAAGCCCCCAGCCTCTTTCCTCTCGTACTAATGCTTCTTCTTTCTAATCTTATTTGCATTCATATTATCCACCCAGGTGGTACGCCAATAAGAGGTAAGAGAGCTGAACTGAAGTTCACAGAATGAAAAACAAAAATTCATTCTTGCTGTCCTTCCATCCCGTCCGCCTCCATATATATGTCCTGTCTCTTGATCCGAATCCATCCTTCCCTCCTTCCTTCCTTCGATGACCTTCCCAACCTCCTCCCGTTCTTTTCCCTACATACAAAGCCTCCCCCTCCATCATTTTTGCGTATCTGCTTCATTTAATTTTTGAGTTTGGAAAAACCACCTTTTTTTTTTTTTTTTTATTTTTTTATTCTATTCTTGCGATATGCTTACTTCAACCCCGAGAAGCATATCTGGCACCGTTTTTTTATTTCTGACTTTCTTTGTTTTTTTATTTATTTAATTATTATTTTTGTTAACTTTAACCTGCCTTTTTCTATCCTTTTCGTTCCTCTTTTTGGCCATAGCGACTCATGTGTCCCTCTTTTTGTCCAACTAAAACAACCAAACATTTTTCCCCCCTTAGCTGTTCTTGTGCCCGCCGATGACGGACTCACGCAGAAGACTCCTCGCCTCTACTCTGCCACAATTTTTTTCCCCCCTCAAAAAAATCCCCCAGAAAAACATCTTTCTTTTTAGAATTCTCAATTCTTTTCTGTATTTGCTTTCCTCTACCTATACCCTTCTCTAAAAAAAACGAAAAAGCCCAAACAACCACTTTTTTGATAAAGTTTCTACGGTGCTTTTTTCCTTCTACCACCTATTTTTCCTTCTTGCTTTTCTTGGGTTGAAGGCTGTTTTACTTTTTGACATTTTTATTTTTTTTCCATCCTTCAGGGTTGGGGGAAAAACTAACGAAGGGTCTGGCAGAGGGAACTGAGGTGCCGTTTTGTCATTTTTGTCGAGCAACTCAGGAGGCGGAGGCGTGGTTTGATGTATATATACCAAAAAATAAAGCAAAAACAAAAAATGACATTTTTCCTTGGGTCATGTGACACCACACTGCTGATCCCATTGGTGGATTTTTATGGGTGTCATTAGTAGCTTTAAACAAGCTATGGCAGTGGTTGGTTGCTTTCTTGTCGGCGGAAGCCGTTTTGAATTTTGACCTTCTAATACAACTGCATTTTATTTTTCAGCTAAGGGTTGTCAAAAAAGGTTGTAAGTTGTGCTGACATACGTTTCTTGTTCTTTGAAGAGACTTGCATGTCAAACGTTTTCTCACAGAGGGTGATGTAAATGGTCTAGATGCTGACGTCATTTTTCAAGCAGCAAATGTTTTTTTTTACTTTTTTGTGATGATTTACTTTTTTTGCTAATTGCTGCATTTTTTTACTTCTACCATTCAAAGTCACGATCCATTTTATTGATTGTTATTCGATTTTGAAATTGACTATGCCAAATTTCATAACTCCAAATTTCTTTTCAATTGTTCTCCCTGGTTATGCTGCTTTCGTATATTGTAAACCTTTGTTTTCCTTTCGATCCATGCTGCCCTGAAGCAGTGTCATTCATTCCCATACTGAACAGTCCCGTCAGGTGTTGTATATTGCAGGGCTCTATTTCTGTCCCTCCAACTTTAAGCTATTTTACAAAGTACTGATAATACTACTATGTATTTGAGTCATGTCAAAGCAGACTTAAAGTGCCTTTAGAAACCCTGCAACATGTAGACTGTATGTTTCCCCTTTTCCATCAATGTGATTTGTACAGTGTCTTGTAAGAAGATAATTAACAGTGCATAAAGATAAATGTGCCCTCAGATGTCTACTGCAGTGTGGGCATGACGTTCTGTATGCATGGTGCTGAATGGCACAGATACCAAATGATTTACCAAAACATTTACAAAAATGCTGGCTATGACGTCGAAAAACCATATGAACCATTTTTTATTATTGTGCTTTTATTATTGCTGGCATCAGAAAATATTTGTTAATATTGATGTAAATCAAGAAAGTATTTTTTTTGATGTAAATTAATAGAGTTTCTGGTAAATTGGCCAACATTTTTGTTAACATTGGCGTAATCAAGACACTTTCTATTATATTGGCCTAACTCAAGAAGAATAGTAAATCAAAATTGTTCTGCTAAGTTGGCAGAAATCAAGAAATTTGTAGTTGAGATGCCATAAATCAAAGAAATTTCCTTGTTAAGTGGCATAAATCAAGAATTTTTTTGTTAATATTAGCTGGAACCAAGTTTTTTTATGGCTGGCATCTTAAGCTGATGTCATTATTGTTATGCTTATTATTGTTTAGAGCTGAAACTGTCACAGTTTTTTTTAAGCACCATGCCTACAGAATAAATCACTGCATTAGAAATGACAGGGTAAGTGCTAATTTTTCCAGCCGACATCTAAAAAGGTTTGTGGGTTTTTTACCTTTATTTTGTTCTATTTTAATTTAATTTAGTTTATTTATCTTTTCATTTTTTTAGCCAGACCAATGGCTGAATGAATACAACTTTCCAAAGGTTTTTGTAGAAAAACAGAAAAAAAATAGCGGTTAAATAGCTTTCTATTTATTTATAAATAGTTTGTCATTCACAAATTCTTTTTAATATTTCTTTTAGAATTCTGTGATTCAGTTTGTTTTAGTTTGTTGGTTGGTTGGTTTATCTGTTTTTTTTTTTTTCCTGCATACACCATCTCTTAAAGCAGCCGTTATATTGTGTTATAGCCTTACCGAGGCCAAACAGGACAACAGAAAAAGCGTGAGCAAGACAAATATCGCCCCCTGTGGCAGAAACGGGAACTGTCAAAACATTGAGATAAGAAAATGAATTGTTTAGTGTTGTGTTACGGTGTGCAATTTTTCACCTTAACACGGGGATATGCCCCATACTCTTCCCTGCCATACAGGAGCGCTGCAGATTGAACAGAGCGAGGAGTCGGACCAGGGGAAGTACGAATGCGTCGCGATGAATAACGAAGGCACTCGCTACTCTGCTCCAGCTAACCTTTATGTACGAGGTAGGAAACCCCACTGGTAAAGCTCTGTGGTTAAGATAGCTTTAATGGAGGTAATGGATAATCACGTTAACATACCATCACTTTCATATAAAAACTTTGTATCTTTAAAATGGTAATTATAGAACAAACAAAAAAAAAAATTAATATACATTGATAAACTATAATTTTATTTTGTACCATCCATATGTTTGCAATCATCATGAAATGTTCCTGAAAAACAAAAATAACAGTTATGAAGTTTTGATATGAGAGTGACAATTCGAATAAAAGTAGAGGTGATGACTTGTAGATAGAATTATTCAGTAGAAATGATTAAGAAACAACAAACAAACGGACCAGTGTATGGTGACCACGAGGGACTTTAGTAAGTATGGTCTCTGTTGCATTTAACCCTCCTGCCTTGATTTGAACCTGTGCTTTATGTTTATTGTTCTTCAGTTGATCTGTTTTTGTTTTCTGTTAATTCTCCTACTTTAATGACTGGTGTTTGCCTGGTGTGATACTAATGAAGTTGACCCCTAAAGCTTGCAGGGGGGTTTATAGGTTTGGACCCCATCTTTCCGTGCAGCATAAAGAATCCATCTGACCTTTTCTCTTTTCTCTTCTTCTCTTTTGGCAAACATTGGAGGATGGACTAAAAATCTTTTAGAAACTCTTTTATTCTAATTAGGTTTTTTTTTTTTTTAACTCAAAATTAATTAAAAAATTTAGTTACAAATATAAGAAAGTGGAATGCCATTGAAGGCCTATTAATCTATTTGAGATATGACATTAACCCTTTGATGGTTAGGTCCTATTTTTTGCTAGAAGTCTCTACAGTGCTGATTGAACACTGATTGATTTTACTTTGATGCACTAAAAAGTAATCTTAGTATAAAAAACATAATTGGATGATAAAAATTAAAGGATAACATTGGTATAAACGGAAAAGCATTTCTGTTAAATTGTTTTTACTGTCATTTTTTTTAAACAGTGGAATTAATCACATAGCTTTTTTTAACATCACTATTATCTATTAGCCTTGCTATAAATCAAAGTAATGTTATATTAAAATTGGCTCCACTCAATAATGTTTCGGTTAATGCAGGCATGACAGAAATTTTCACAAAAATATTTGCATAAGTTAAGTAATCTTCCATTTTATGTTGGCATGAATAACGAAAGTGCCAAAGATTTCCCATAAAGCAAAATTTAAAAAAGGATAGTTATTTTAAAGTGCATAAGCTGCGTATGTAGATAATGACAAATATGGACCAATATCACAATTTTGCAAATTGATAATTATTTGAATGATGTTATCTATCATTAATATGTAAATATGTTTGTTGTTGGCCTAAAGAGTTCATTCATCAGGTACCTTAACTGTAGGTGCAGCACTGTTGCATCATTTTTAAGAAAGTAGCTGCAAAGGTTTAAATATCAACCTTTGTTTGTAACTGCACATGTCAAAGGGTTAATGGTGCACTATATTCAAAACAGTCTATAATGTTATTTATATTACCTTTTGTAAATGTATCTGTGGTAGCAGTGATAATTAACAGTAATATTAGTGTGCCAGTTATAATACATCTTAAATTTGCCTTTTGAGTCTGCAGACTGCATAAATACAATATTCCTTCAATGTAAATGAATCTTCATGTAATATGTGTAATATGTAATATATGATAATGAGGGTGTAACACAGTAAGACATTTACAGTATTTAATTTAATTTTAAGTATTATGTAATTTAATTTAATTCAACTTCTTGTCTAAATTACTTGTCTCATTTTCTATATTGATTAGTCAAATATATTGTTTGAATGAGTTAATTAGTTTGTACATAAGTTACATATGATAATGTCCCGGTTATGTAATTAATGCAATAATTTTTTTTGTTTATTTGTTTTTAATGCCTGAAATTAGAGAATATTTATAGGGCCCATATCACAAAACCATATAATAAAAACAAACTTCCCTGGCCTTTCTGAAATAAGAAAACGTTCATCAGAGTTTCAAAATGCACCATTCCCTCCTCAGTTTACACAATCTCAATAAACTTAGCCTCTTTTGAATTCCTTATTTTTATGATGTCACTAAAAAACCTTTGCTTTATTCTGCCTGTTCAGTTTACAGCAATTTAGCCCCGCCCACTCATACTGAAGTTTCAGCCAGGATTGCTTTTTGAATGAAGCACAGCCAATCAGGATATGCAAAAGTTTGGGCAACCCTGGTCACATTACATTGTTGTCCTCTACAGAGAAAACACTTCTGCTGATTTTAAGTACTGTTTATTTGCTGAATTAATAAAAAAAAAATGCAGTTGTAGCACATTTTATATTTTATGTTAAATATGGTAAACTCAGCCAATAAACTGAACTAGTAGAAAAAATGGCATATTTAAATGTCTTGCCTGTAAAGAATATCAAAATATAAAAAGCATGTCATTTGACCAAGGGGGTTCAATGTAAAGGCAGTAACAAAATCAGCCTGTTTACTTCTCAATAATAAATAAAGGTTGGAAAATTGTCATTTGTAAATTGACAGTTTTGGTGCATAAAACCAAAAAATTGCCATAAGTGGACCTGAGGCGTAAAATTACATAAATAGGATATGGGCCCTTTAGCCTTAAGCAGACTGAAAGACTGAGGATGAATGCACATAAATCTTGGTTGTAAGTCTTCCTTGCTGGGACAGCATCATAAGGGTTACATACTGTACCACTGTTGTACTTATTTATTAAGTGTCTTTAAAGCTTTCTCTTTGAACTGAAGTAGCAATCAGGATTCTCTCCCAATACCAAAGGGGCTTCGTCTAAGAGATGTTTATGAGTGGCAGTTGAACGCCTTGTACATGGCCTTTTTACTCTCTCTGTGTTTCCCCTGTTTTTTCTCCTTTTGTCATTTCATTGTGTTCTGCATCAAAATTCCCTACATTCCCCAGAGCTGCGAGAAGGTTGGTGTGTTTTTTACTTTATAACCATCTTACTGTATCGAACAAAACAGCAAAAATAAGAATAAAAAAAGGGAAAAAAAAACATTTCAACAGTTTCCATGAACTGCAAACCCAAATGCCGACACAACTGTCAAGAATACAAATGAAATGAATGTAGCTGCACATGTGTGTTCTCGTTTTTGTTTGTTATCTCTGACGTTTCTCAGTCTGACTCCCTTTATGTTTCCTTTCTGCTCTGGATAGAGTCCATTCTGTTTCGTTTTCTGACCCCCCTGTTGCTGTTGTTTGTTGTACTGAATGCCCATGGTCTTGGCTATGATGCTTGACCGTCCAAAAAGTGGTGCATGTCAAGAGAGAATGCGTATAATTTGTCTGATCCGATTCTGCATGATGACCAGGTCCAGCTACTGACCGGTTTCCCTGATGTTACTGTCAGTGTTCCTGCTTAGTGCCTCATTTTGACACCTGTAATTAAAGGTCTTTTCTGTAACTCCAAATTGGTAACCAAGAAAACCACAGCAGCCTTTGGGTTGAAGTTCCAGTGTCGTCTCCTTGAGTTATTTACCAAGGTATATGGTTAAAGACTTTTATGATGAGAATAAAGGACAGTGAAATTCACTCAGAGCAAAGGATCTCGCTCACTGCAGCAAATCTCACTTAGAGTGGCGGCGCTCACCAAATACAGACAGTTGAAGATCCCTTGCCCTCTCTCCTAAGAATTTTCTTACTTCACATAATGATGCCTCACGGTATGGCACAATACTGCTGTTGTGTTTCACTGAATGACCAAACAAATTCAGAAAACATGGTGCTGTTGCTGCGATGGATTGGCGGCCTGCCCAGGGTGTTTCCTGCCTTCTGCCCATTGAATTCTGGGAATCAGAAGGATTAAGCGGTTTAGAAGATAAGTGAGATAAGAGAGAGTGGTGCTGTTAGTGGTATTATACTAATAATGATAACTTTAAAACATATCTAATAATGTGTCAAATGTGTTATTATGATTAGTTCGGCGTATAATGCAATTCTTATATGCCTTGTGCTAAATTTAAAGCACATTGATTGGTGTGACTACGTGACACATCACATTGTTCAATAAAAATCATTTCAGAGGGCTCGTTTTTGCATATTGCCGCCTTTTATGAATCAGTCTTGTTCTTGCCATCATCACAGTAACAGTAAATGAGTGCTGTTGTGCAGCTACTATATATTATATATATAACAATTGACTTGATCGCTGCATAGGCTAGTTGTATGTCTGCTATTGGTGAATATGTAGCAAATGGGATTTATATAAGACACCCTGAGCTCTCTCTTATCTCTCTTTTTCTCTCTGTCTCTCTCTTCTCATTCTCTCTCTCTCTCTCTCTCTCTCTCTCTCTCTCTCTCTCTCTTGGCACACAGTTTAAGGCTGCGACCTGCTTTGTTTTAATGAGAACTGAAGGGCAGCAAATCTCACTCAAGGCAGCAAACCTCGTTCGAGGTGGTGAATCTCACCCAAGGCAGAATCAGGCATGCCCCGTAGCTCGATATCCCCTGCACTCACTCCGTGAAGGAGGCTTAGCAGGCCGCTAATGAAAGAACGATGTGTGTCGAGCATCCTTTGCGAGACTTGACAAATGTAATGATATTCAAATGAGCGGGATAACATTATGTCTTCTGGGAGCGTGATTCAATAGAAAATTAATTGAATATAATAGGAGCGAAAAGTTGTATTTAATAATGTAAGATTTCCTCTCCAGAGGAGCGTGGCGTCTTAAGCCGAATGAGCTTCATCAATTGTGGAGGTTTTTATCTCTCTCTCTTTCTCTAGCTCACTCTCAAGTTCACAGTCATTCCCAAAACATGAAATCGGGGCTCGGAGATGTCAGGACCGAAGCCCTCTGTGTTAATGAGGACCTTCTATTCAGACCCAATATTAGTCAGGTTCATCCTGCAAAACGGAATCGAAGAGTTCAGCCCATGTAATTTTAATTAAAAGAGATCTAGCGATGGGAGAGTTTCACTGCTCGTTAACATCAAGGAGGATTAACCCTTGAAACACTGCTGCCATTGTTCTCTCTCTCCCCCTCTTAACAAACCCTGTCTGCTCTCACCATCACAGCTTTAGAAAAGCAGAAAAAGAGAGATATCAAACTAACTAGGAACGTTTGGTTTGAAGAATCTTGGCAGCGAATAACTCAGTCATTGAGCTTTTTTAAATGATGAATTTATGAATTTATGCACCGTGACAGCCAATTTGTTGCTCAGATGGATTATGGAAAGTGTTTGATTTGTCTTCTGGAAGGTGTCTTCATCATACTTGAGAAGCTCATCCTTGAAAAGTAGGAAACAGAATTTGGTTTATATGAGTGGAAATGCCCTTGGTTAGACGCTGACTAAAATGTGCCCATGAGTGAGTCCTTAATGAATGGGGGTGTAGGAGCTAAATGGCTAAAAATAAAAAGTTCCTAGCTATTTATGAAGAAACTTCATTCAGTTCTGCAGACTATAAGGATATATTCAATGTTAAAACGGATGTAATCTTTTCAGTATTGTTCCATTTTTCTACAGTAAAAAGGTTTCGAGTTCTAGGACGTGAACATCACTGATACTAAGTGCTGACTGGTTAGCATTACTTCTACTCAGGGCTGATTGGTTAGCATTGAGTGGTGTCTAGTTAGCATTACTGCTACAGAGTGTTGATTGATTAGCATTACTGCTACTGAGGGCTGACTGGTTGGCATTACTGAGTGCTGATTAGTTACCTTTACTGCTTTTGAATACTGATTAGTTAACATTATTGCTACATACATTACATTAAGTACTGTATTGCTGATTAGCTTTACTACTGCTGAGTGCTGACTAGTTGTTGCACCGGTTAGCTCATTGACTTAGTAAAGCGGGTCACACCTATTGGTTATTAACCTGCTTCAGGGACAAATAACGTGTATTTATGTTGCTTGATAGGCGTACATAGATATATTTGTTTATAGTTAATAGCTCACGTGTTACAATTTAATTGAAAAGGTTTTTATTACGATGGTGTAATATATTTTATTTGATTACAACTTTATTTGAATAAAGTCCTTTATCAGTACTTTCATTGTGTCATATTGCTTGAATATTGACACATGTGTATGAGTATACAGATACATAAATAAATAAAAACTCATGGGTTCAAAGTATGGGTGAAAAATTATAATAAATGAAATTGTGATTTGACGATTAATCAGAGTATTGGCTCTTGTAACAAGCAGTAACACTGACAGCATCCCTTTGATTTCGATCCCTGAATCTACTGGATGGCTAACACTTGTGCTCTTTTTTTACTGCCTGAGCCGCTTCCCTTTAGCATCTTCCCATCTGCTGTGTACACTTTTGTGTCCTGAAGAGAACTGTGCCTGTATCCGATTGCTGTTTGGCTTTCTATGCCTTTTTTCCCCTCTTCCTTTATCCCTCAGTCTCCTTCTCCTATTCTCTCTCTCTCTCTTTAAACCCCCATTTGGCCCTAGTTTTTGATAGATCATCCTGTTGATTTCCTATAAAATAACGCTAGTTGTCCACTCCACAGCTTTACTCAACCTGTTTGTTGCTGTTTATTTGCCTTCTCTCTCTCTTTCTCACCATCATTTTCCAAACATGCCCCATAGAGCCAGCCATGCACTTTTTTTGCATGTCAGAAAATCCAGCATAAACCCCACCTTTTCTCTGATTTCCCAAGGGTTGTCTTCTGTTCTCCATTTGCACTGAGAAATTTTACGTTTCTTTGTTTACTTATCCACATGCACCTATTTCAGTCAGCTAATTCTCATTGTTCTCAAATCCGTATCTCTCTACCTACACCTACTGTTTCTTTTGAGACTTGTATCCACTTTTTGACTGTGGCTGCCAAGCAAAAGTCACAATTTGCACTTTTTCTTAAAACCCGGTCTGACCTGGCGCCCCCCTGGTGGTCGCCCTGTGTATGTTTGATGTGGCAATGTGAGGCAGCACATTCCTTCACATCAACTGGAAGAACGCAGCATTGAGGTTGTTAAAACAAAGCACGCAACTCCAGCATGCTGCTGCACCTCCAGTTCACGTCCCTGTGTAGTACTTTCACGTCTGGAGCGGACGCCACACTCTGTGCATGACCTCCTGTATGTGACGATGTTCGTCCAAAGCTTCTCCACTGTTGAACCCTCTTAGAACTGGACCGACCTTGTGTTTCTGTATGTGTTTATGTGCCAATGTGTGCTCCTTTCGGACCTTTCCATTTGACCATCTAGAGCTGTGTAAAAATGAATTGTTGGGAACAATATAGGATTGTTAAGCCTTTCAGATACAGTTGTATTCATAAAGATTAGCATTGAAATTGACTTATCCATGATCCGCCCACAAAGGTGTTTTTCAATATGTACTGCTGCTACATTGGGCAAGCTATCTACCTATTCAATAAGCAATATCTACATTAGTGCGTTACTGCAGCTAATAAAAAACAGACAAAATTCCCAGATTCCCAGAGCGGATTGCCTGGCTGAAGGTTTTATGTCCTTGACTGTGGCTAATGGTGTACCTCAGGGATCAGTTCTGGGGCCTGCTATGTAAAATAAAAGTATTGAAATTATTAACACATTCTGAATTGATTAGTTGAGTGATTCAGTGTCTCGGTTCAATAGGATTTAACAGGATTTTTGCCTGTGTTCTGAAAACTTGTCCAACCTGGCAACAGCTGCTATGGAAAATCACATTTGTAAATAGAAGCATGGATAGCTTATCATTCCTTTTTTCCACCAATGGAGGTTAAATTGACGTATGAGTTGTTCCCGTTACTTTTGCACTCTTTCAGTTCGCCGGGTGCCTCCACGCTTCTCCATCCCACCCACGGATAGCGAGATAATGCCAGGTGGCAGTGTGAACATCACCTGCGTGGCCGTGGGGTCACCCATGCCCTATGTAAAATGGATGCTGGGGACGGAAGACCTGACCCCAGAGGACGACATGCCGATTGGCCGAAACGTCCTGGAGTTAACCGACGTTCGCCAGTCGGCTAATTACACCTGTGTTGCCATGTCAACTTTGGGTGTCATTGAAGCGGTGGCACAGATTACTGTCAAAGGTGAGTTTTGAATTTGCATAAACACCTGCACTGTCATTGTGCTTTGCTTCATTTTAACCCATTCAGTTTAAGCTTAGTCCTAAGATATATTATTCAGTAACTACAGAGACCACTATGCATTATGGTAAACTTATTAATAACTTATAGGTATACAGGTTGTAGTATTTCTGAGATTTGGATTTATAAACATTGCTATTTTGCTTATTCAACCCCCTTAAAACTGCTTCATGTGAACTACATGGAAGGCAATGTTATTATGGGAGTTGTTTAGTTATTATGGGATGTTATTATTATCAGGATGTATTTAGTTTCCCTAAAACACCTAGTTGTTAAAAAACGCTTGTGCTGGCTGTTTTAAGAATTATTCCTAAAATTACTTTGAAGTCATAGGTAGCAAGTTTGCCAGTTGCTACGCAACTCTATCAGATGCTTTTGTTATGGGCAAGTAGATGCTTTGTAATTGGTTGATATGCATGTCAGTCAGACAGCCCTTTCCTATCAGAGGTGTTCTCTAACTGGTTTGGATTATGAGCTTTTGTTTTAACAGTTTTATTCAAGGACCGGTGTATTGAACTGTTACTAAAGCTGGATGCTTATGCTTCTTATAGACACAACAATTTAAACCCAAAGTCTATAAAAAGGATGATGAGCCAAAAACTTGGCATTCCAGTCTGGATTTGAAGTTAATGGCAACAAGGCTATGTTGACTTGTTTAGTCTACACTGCTGGCTTTTTGCTTCTCACTGATTTAAAATGTTGTATATGAAAAGTGAAATCTGCACTACCGTATTCTTGAGGAAGGACTTTCATGACCTTAGTGTGAGGTGAACTCTGATTCTTATCCCAAGATACGTAATGATGTACATTATGTTCATTTTACATTATGCATCAGGTTGCAATTTGCACTTCAGGCTTGGTCCTGTTTACAATCATGTTACAAATTTCAGAAACGTGGCAAAAGTGTTTAAGGGGTAATTTTTTTTTTTTTTTTTTTTGCAATATTAACGTTATATGGACCACAATTGAGTTATGGTTGGTCACAGATTTCTACAGGCTTCAATCAAGAAAATCTCTGATTTGATTATGAAAAATATCTGAATACACTTCCTATGATATGAAATAAAATTATGTCTAAAAATAAACTCCATACACTATAACAAATAAAGTATGTAGTAGTGTGTGTTATGGAACCTGACTTTGACACAAATTCTTGCTTTATAAAGTATACTGCATGTGATTGCTAACTACCCAGTCTTATAAACTATTGTTATTATTGAAGTATGCTAATATGGTGTTATTTACATGCCATATACCAGCTAATGAATGCTTTAACAAACATTCAAATGCCCACCATCAGATGTTCATCTAAGGTACAATATACTATACAAATTGTAATAATTTTTGACCAACATATCATAAAAAACATAACCAAAAACTTCAAATATCCTTAAATGACTTAATTAACTGCAGTCTAACAGAAATAACCAGTTCCTCACCAGTTCCATCACCTCATACTTTAGTTTCATAGTAGCTACTGAATAACGTATAGTAGTTCTTCACACCGAAGTAGGCTTCACACTTTATTTCCTCACTCATAAACATATTGTCAGGAC
>CM067500.1:21205979-21220766 GCA_034552555.1 Semaprochilodus insignis | reverse complement strand
GGGTTGTTTTTTTTTTTTTTTTTTTTTTTTTTTTTACTTGCCATTGTTGCACTATCAAATGTCAAATGTCATGCCCTTGCTAACAGTATGCTGCTACACTTTTGTAGATTTTTACCGCTCCACCGTCTTGCTGATGGGAGTTGTCCAGTCAGGAGGAAGGGGTCCGCTATAATGTTGACATTTTTTGTTTTTTTATCCCATGATTCCTTCAGTGCCCAGTGGCCCACCTCGTAAAGTTGAGGTGGAAGCTGTCAACTCCTCATCTGTTAAAGTGCTGTGGCGATCACCGGTGCCCAACAGACAACACGGGCAAATTCGTGGCTACCAGGTGCATTATGTCAGGATGTTTAATGGGGAACCCATGGGCCATCCTGTCATCAAGGACATCCTGATTGATGATGCCCAGGTAAGCACACACCTGCACACCTCTCTGTATCAGGTAAAATCTTTCCCAGTCTTCTCCGGTTAAGGGCACCTATCTTTGGAGAATGTTTTTAATCAGCATGTTTTTTTTTTTTTGTAGGTTTGCAATAAATCGAAACATGAATTAAAATCAGCCAACATATTTAGCCATTTTTCTTTAGCCTTATTTCCCAGACCACACATTTTATGTTCTCGATGTGATGTCAGCTGTCATTTTGGTTAATAAACCACCTTTGTCCTAATAGAGTTTCTATGTATCACCACTGTCAGAAAACAAAACCTTCTATCTTCATTTTTGTTTACATGATTTGAAAATTATAGCTGCCCTTTAAATTGTGTCAAGATTTCATGACAAATATGCCAAAAGAAATGCTCCAAAATGGCCTAGAATAAAATTCAGCTAGAAGTTTTCTTCACCTGTAAAGTTTCATTTTTGGAGATAAAAGGTTTTGTTCCAACAATAACAGTATGTACTACTGTCAAAACAGTAGTGTGGTTGGTGTAGCTCAGTGGGTAACACCACTACCCACCAGGTAGCCACCACGTGTGGGAGACTGGGGTTCGAATCCCGGTCTGGGTGACTGTGCTGTGCTACACCAATAAGAGTCCTTGGGCAAGACTCCTAACACTACATTGGCCTACCTGTAATATGATTAACCTTGTAAGTCACTCTGGATAAGAGCGTCAGCTAAATAATGTAAATGTAATTAAGTAAAGGTGAACTATAAAACACTGATGAAATTAGAATGGTCAGTATATCATTTAGATTATCACTTATATTATTGTCTAAAATTGGAAGGCCATATTTTATTAATACCTGCAAATAATGTGCCATAATTAACAACTTTCATTGCTGGAATTCAAACTTGCGACAGCAATACAAGCTGAATTGCTAAATTTGAAGCCAACATATATATAATAACAAAAACCTGTCAGATATATCCTGACCTTACCTTTAGGATGGGAATAACGAACTGATAAAAATAAATAAACAAAAAGTAATTACTAGAAATGTACATTTTTGCTGTTTATTTGACTTAAAAGCACCAGAGGTCCTCTGAGGTCCATGACCGTTATGACTGTGGTTTTATGCACCTAAACATGATCATCATAATTCAGTTTTTTACATGATCATTTTCCAACTACCCCTTAGGACTGTTCTGATTAGCTGCCCTCATTGGAAAAGCAACATGCTGCCAACATCAATTTCAGTATTACTATTTCACATACTGTCACAACTGTTTGGAACTGAGAATTGTAAATACGGACACTTGCTCTTCATACCAGGCAAGACTCTTTAATGAGCATGAAGTTGAGCTGTGAAGCTAAATATACTAGAAGGTTTCGAACAGAGCTGCTCTCTTGTCTTCTTTACAGGGTATCAGTGCACTAATTGAAGCTCTAATTTAAAGTGAGTAATTTTGCTTCAACAGTAAAAAATGAGCAGATAGCAGTTAATTCACCAACCAAGTCTGTTAATGTTAATATTGGATGAATTCAGGATACAGTAACTGCAGTGGAGAGGAAGATAAAATAGCATATGTGGAAAGAGTGAAAATGGAAACTGGAATCCCCTCGTCTTAGATGGATATGGTTAATAATAGGAGTGACATTAACACCAGAGAATTTTCCCATCATACCATATACTCGCATGACATGGACATGATTATATGGCTTTAAATTAGAAAGTGGGAATAGTGATGAAATCTGCCTATGTGGCTGCACATCCACTAGAGGAGCTGGTTTGGGTTTTCCTGTGACTTAAAATGTGTGTATGTCCATTACCATCTAAAGTAACATGTCACGCTAACATAATGGAGTCTATTCATCACTACTTGTGAAATGTCATCTCTTACCAAGTAAAATCATCTTATACCTAGGTAATATATCTAATATCTCTCATGCTGTAATAAAAATAGTTTAATAATACAATTTAGACGTTTCACTTGTTTTAATTTTAATAATGAGAAGTATTAGATGTAGTAACTAGATTTAAGGTGATTTCACTTGCCAGTGTATCATTCTGCAATGTACAATACTGTGCAAAAGTCAGATCCCTACTCCAATTTATTTAATTTCCAGTCAAAACTTTTTTTTAAACAACTAAACATACTATCAGGTGTAGGTTTCAGTATGCAGTGTGTTCGTTCTTTACTTTCATGACAGCTTGTCTCACTCACAAAGACTCACTCACAAAGAAATCTGAAGTTATGTGTTTTTTCACACCAAACTTTAATCTTAGAATTTAATTGAACTTTCTGCTTCTCACCATCCATTTACATTACAACACATTTACGGCATTTAGCAGACGCTCTTATCCGGAGCGACTTACAACCGTGCTTAGTGTTCCGTTGGATAATGTTTCCCAGCTAGTATAAGTAGGTAAGGAGTCTAAAACTCACCCTGAGCTCTGCCCGAACAAGGGCCAGTACTGATACCTAGAGAGAACAATACACAGAGATTCAGCAAGCTAGCAAGACAGCCTAGTAACTGACAGAGTCTAAGTCAAAGTAAATTAAAAACTCAAAGCCTACCTTACTCACAGAAGAACAAATCCTAATCAGAACCCACTAGCACACCATCCAAGTGTCATTCAGTCCTGTTGAGGTCTGGACTCTAGGGTGGTCATTTGACATGTCTCCTTTTCTCAGAAAATGCTCCTTGACAGCTACACATCCTTTCATTCCCATAGTGTTGAGTGATCTTCTCACAGCGGAAGGATGGACAGAGAAACCTGTGGATGTTTTCAGATCTGTGAGAGTATGGCTTAATTTTCTGCTCTCTCTCAAAGATGAAACCTTTAAATGGAGTTGATCTGATAAGGATAAGGTTTATCTTTGTGGTCTATGAGATCTTACGTGGTTGTTAGAAGTCACGGTTTCCTTGGAGCTTTTAATATATAATTAATATAGCTTTTATTCTATTACGAGTAGTTCCTGAAAAATGAATACTACTGTACTTAATGGTAATTTTGACTGGAAATTAAAGTAATGAAGGGTGGTCTGTGACTTCTCCACACTTCCTCACAAAGGCTTATTAGCATATCATGTATATACATTTGTCCTGTTTCCCTCCACCATGTCTCTGCATGTGTGGGTATTTGTCTCTTGTAACTTAGCTTGTAACTTAGTTTCTGTTGTTTTTCTTCCTTTTCTTCCAACCGCCTCGCATCTAAAACAGTGGGAGTATGATGATTCGACTGAATATGTGAGTAAAGATGAAAGTGTGTAAATCCTGTTTACTCCCACACCTTTGCACAACTAGCATGGGCTTCAGTATATGACTTTACCGTTAATGTCATTCAGACAAAAGCTGGGCACATGTAAAAGCATAGCTGTCTTACTTGTTAATGTGCTGATGCATTCCTCTGAACACGTTGGTGTGGGTAGATAGAGAATCTTTGGTAACCTACTACTTTGACCTTACTACCTAACATTGACATAAACATGCCATGGATATGTGATATAATGTCAATATGCCAAGCAATGTATCAGAGGTAAATGTAATGACAGATATCCTAATGTTTGATTAGTTAATTAGCATGTGATATAAGCTGTCAGGACATCAAATATTATGAACAAAATCTGTCCTTAGTCATGACAGCATATGACATCTTGCGTGACATTATGTATGTAACATTATGTCAGTGTTATGTAACAAGGCTCAATTGTTACGGAATTTCTAGTGAACACAAAACACATTGTTCTAAATGCTGTAAATTGTTGATATTGTATTATTAAAAAGTATTTTGTCTTTGTCAGAACAAAAAAAAAATCTAATGAAAAACCATGTGTGAAAATCTCACGGTGAATGGAGCAACAGAAATGGTCCAAATGATCTAAAAGTTCTGAATATTCTTTCACTCTATATGTAAATTATATAGTTACCACATATATATATATATATATATAGTGGTTTTGTTCCGACAGTGACAATTTATTCGTTTTATATAGTATTATTTCTTTCTAAAGCTGCGTTTACACTGACTGTTACTCCGTTAATGTTAATGTGTCAGTTGAGTGCAAAATTGGCTTTTCGGGTAGCAACCAGAACTGCTCTCCTATCGGCTGTGCTGAGACTTGACTGAAGCATGTCAGGCAAAAGTTGAAAACATTTGAACTTTACATGGGCCTGCAAGTCTGCTGCGGCAGCCTCTATTTTCTATGTCGGCATGGGGCATTTTCGGTGTGAATGCAAGTGTGTTCATGTTCCCAATTCATATCGATGTTCCGCCCGCAAGTGTTTTCTTTAATAGCAACTGTTGTTAGGCTTTGAGGTAGCTAGACTGCTTTACAGAACGTTGACAAAAATCCTATTCGAATTAAATAGAAACTAGCACACTTTATTTAGAATCGCTACATATCGGACATTACAGATTACTGGGGGCTTCCGAATGGCCTGGGGGGGCTCTATGTCTAGGCCAATATCACAGATTTGTGATGCCACAGCCACCCATGTGCAGAAGTCCAAGAGACCATAATAGTCCTCGCTATCTCTCTGTGTGGATAGGTTGGTCCTCCTGTTCCCCTCATCGTTCAGCATGATACCAGCCAACATGGGATGTAACAGGATTAGCAGATAGCAGTCTCCTTCAAGCACATTAAGCTGACACTGAGTTAGCCACAGTTTGAAGAGATGTAATGCTCCACATGTCTTGGAGGAAGGACCTGCTAGCCTTCATCCTCCCTGCTTGGTAGCGTTATGTTGGAGAAGTAGCTAGCATGTGAAAATTTGATATTACGCTGCAAATCTGGTCTGTGTTGATGTGGCTAGATGAGTTACAAAATCCACACCACAAAACTCAACATGCTTAAATTCGATTAATTAAACAACAAAAAATAACTATGCCTAATATCTTAACAGTGTAACCATTAACACAAACAAATTCATTTAAAGTTATTAATCTGTTGTAAATTTATTTACCGTACTGTAAATAATTAAAATCTCTGATTCTGTTCGGATTCTGTATAGTCTTACAGGACCAGACACGGCCGAATAATGAGAAAACTTACCCCTAAATTCCTGTAGTTTGTGTTCTTTAGATGTTCCAAGTACAATTGACAACACAAGCAAAGCAAGGTAGCTTGGAAAATGTTATCAGTAGCTAATAGAACTCAACTCTTTATGCTTATCTGCATGCTATCTTACATTACATCCATGTCCCAATTGGATTGACTTACTGTCTGTTAATGATGTTGAGGAGTTCACTTCATCACCCTGCTTTGAGCTCCGCTGTCATGAGGCGTTGGATTCGTTTAGACATTTCATTCTCAGTTTGCTCCTAGCCTAATATGTCTACGATCCCACCCACGTTCTCAAAAACATGTTTGTGGGCCGAGCATGTGTAGTTCAATTGTCCATGTTTACTGTACACTATGACTTTTTAATGTTAGCATGCTTTTGCTTGGTTAAACATCAACCAAGGTTTTAAACAAGCAACTTTTTTGCCTTCAGGAAATGGTCCTGACCGAACTGCAGGCAGAAACGACATACTCGGTTACGGTTGCTGCCTACACCACAAAGGGTGATGGAGCTCGCAGTAAACCAAAGCTGGTCACCACCATGGGTGCAGGTAGGAGTCTTTCAGCTCTCTATTTTCTCTTTGTTAAATGACTTCCTGCAAAAAGGAACAGCATGCCATGCAACTGCAACCTGCATGGCAGCAAGAATGAAACCTTCCCTCCTTTAGCTATTAAGAGTGAATGCGGGTAATTGCCCTCTCAATTATGACAGCGATTGTAATTCCACTCACTTACCGATTTGACTTTGAAATGTTGGCAGGGGTTAAGGAAATAATAGAGTAATGTGTCAGGAGAGTGGTGAAAAATAAAAACTTTAACAAATGAATAGAATGCTTCACAACTTCTATAGTCTTCATTGAAATGAGCACAATCAGCCAGTATTTCTGCTCAGACCTCTGAATGATTCCAGATTTGTCCCAGCTGTTATTGCTTTATAGCAATGCTTAATCGCTGAACTGTGTCTGAGAATTTGTCTACCCAATTTAAAAAGCTTCCACATACAGAGCCTTCATAGTGATTATCTGAGGACATTCTCACTTAAACACTGTAAAAAATGCTTCAGTCTAGTCAATATTTGTATTATTTTCATTATGAAATTGTTGTAAGAATGTTTTAAGATTTATATAGCCTATTTCTGTGCATTTGTTGTAAATAATCGTGTAATATTCTTGAAATTCTCATAATGAGAAATATTACCTATATAATATTATTTTTACTAGCTGAGATAGCATGTTTCGCAGTGAAAGAGGAGGGGAGATTTGTTTGAATAATTCTCTTATACGAGAAACCCCCTTTTTGTGACGCCCTCAACACCCCAGTTCTTAATTTTACTATAGTACAACTCTAGGAGAAAGAAATCTTCTGTTATTGTAACTTATACATCTCAAAAGTTTGCTTTTTAAAATATTCTGATACTTTCAAACAGTATTCATTTATTTGATTATTTATGGCTTTATGTACTAAAATAACCATTAGCCAGGCTTTTTCAGTTGAGTGGATGGGAACGATAAAGCACCCTTAGGCTCTTTTATTCTCCCTTTACGTCCGTTTTAAAAGCTTTAAACAAAACATCCACTAGAGGGCAGTCTGGAGTCAAATGTTTCTGACAGCAACAAACATGGCAATTGCGGAGGTGTTCGTAATGCACCTACTATAAAAGAGATGTAAGTGCCANGGGAACGATAAAGCACCCTTAGGCTCTTTTATTCTCCCTTTACGTCCGTTTTAAAAGCTTTAAACAAAACATCCACTAGAGGGCAGTCTGGAGTCAAATGTTTCTGACAGCAACAAACATGGCAATTGCGGAGGTGTTCGTATTGCACCTACTATAAAAGAGATGTAAGTGCCAGCATTATGGGTGGCGGTGGTCTGTGTGGCCTTTAGATACTTATTGGATGGAGAATTTTCCACTTATACTGCCATAAGTCAAAATTGACGTTATGTCTCATTTGAGCTATTGGCTAGTAATTTGAGCCAATGGCTACACTGCTACCAAGATTTCTGGTGGTTCTGTTCCATTTCGTCCGCATCTGTAAACTCTCAGAGAATGCACAGATACGGATGAAGTTAACCCAGAATACGGGCAGAATAACATAAATGAGTCTTTAACATGCGCTAATGAAACGAAATGAAAAGTTTTATCTCTATCTCTAATGAAATGTATTTAGTTGACTGCATCGCCTACAGTCGCCATGACCTTCTTCTTGTTTTTATCAGTCCCAGAGAAACCTCGTCTGATGGTCAGTCCCACTAACATGGGCACAGCCTTGCTGCAGTGGCACCCTCCCCCGAATACTCATGGCCCACTCCAAGGCTACCGGCTTCGCTTCGGACGCAAAGACGTTGAACCCCTGACAGTCATAGAGTTCCCTGAACGTGAGAACCACTACACTACCAAAGAAATCCACAAGGGGGCGTCTTACACTTTCCGCCTCTCAGCTCGCAACAAGGTGGGCTTTGGTGAGGAAACGGTTAAGGAGATCACTACGTCTGAGGAATCACCCTCCGGTTTCCCACAAGGCATTGTGGCTGAAAGTGCCACCACCACCACCATTCAGGTCAGCTGGCAGCCAGTGTTGCTAGCAGAGCGCAACGGCGCCATTATCAAGTATGCCCTTCAGTACAAAGACATCAACAGTCCCCGGAGTCCATCCGAACTTTTCATCACTGCCCCAGAGTCAACTGTAATCCTGGATGGCCTTAAAGCAGACACTACTTATGATATCAAAATGTGTGCCTTCACCAGCAAGGGTCCTGGGCCTTATAGCCCTAGCATCCAGTTCAGAACGCAACCTCTGGATCAAGGTAGGAGGCCCACCCCAACCTCTCCACAAACCTCTCAAATCAACCTCCGACCTACCAGCCTCTTCTTCCAGCCTTACTCAACCTTACCCCAACAATCAGCAAACAAGTGGCGGGTTTCTCAAGGGATGTGGAAGCTAGCATTTCCGGGATTAGTCTGGGGTTAGCCTGGAGTTAGCCTCAATCATAGCTTCCTCATGTGAAACTTTAGTTAGCGTCTCCACAAGGAAAGTCTAGATGTTGGTAAGCAAGTGGTAGCTTCCGGGTAAACAAAGGTAAGACAAAGGTATTGGGCTAGCCTTCTTTAAGCCGTGGCGTAGAAGAGAAAAATGTTACCCAAGGTAAGGCCTTCACGTTTGGCCACTCCTCTGAAAGGAGTAGAGTGTAAGAGAATGGGTCTGTTTCTGCCATGTTTGTCTAAATCATCTGCTCCACCTTTCTTTTAGCAGTGTTTGCAAAAAACTTTCACGTGAAAGCCGCCATGAAGACCTCGGTGCTGCTGACCTGGGAAATCCCAGACAACTACAACCCTGCTCAACCGTTCACAGTATGATAATTTCACAAATCTGCATTTTGCCATTTCAAACTATATGTTTTACTTTTATTGAAGTTTGTTATATTGAGGTTTGTTGATTTTACACTCATCGTCAAAAATGTTGCACCCAGAAGGAATCAAGCAACAAGAATGAAACTTGCTGGGTAGGTTTGACATCATGAGACATGCGAAAGTTTGATGCTTTGACTAGATGTATGCAGGCCATTACATCGACTGTGCTTAACACCACATCAGTATCTCCAGAGACTGCAATGGTGTCATGCCAGACTATCATGGAGTGACTCAGAAAGGCAGCAGGTCATATAATCAATGACAAGTCCCGCTTTGGTCTTTGGCCAAGATGAATGGTTTGCTGTCACGCGCAAAAACATCCAGAAGGCCTGGTGTCACTCCACCTCCACCCCTACCGCACCATCTGCAGGAACTGTCTGAGGATATTCAAGCTGCATGGGATGGATTATCACAGGACACCATTAGGAACCTCTGCAACTCCATGTCGAGACGTCTGGCGTGTTGCTTTAGAAAACATGGTGGCCCTAGGCATACTGAGAGACACTATTTCTGTATGTGTAATTCAATAAATATTGATCATATCAGTGTAAATTTATCATCATTTATTGTTTCCTGGTAACCTTTATCTTCCTTCCCAATAGCATTGCAATATGACATTTCCTTCTGGGTGTAATTTATTTATTTTTTTAACAATGAGTGTATTTTAACTATTTTCTGGGTACATAGCTAGTATGCTAGAATTTTACAGGTCTGAGGTGGCCATCCTGAGGAGGTTTTATCTTGGTCTCTGTAGATCCTGTATGATAATGGGCAAAGTGTAGAAGTGGATGGGAAACTGACCCAGAAGCTGATCACCAACCTGCAACCAGAGACGCAGTACTCCTTCCTTCTGACCAACCGAGGAAACAGCGCTGGCGGTCTGCAGCACCGTGTTTCCACCATGACCGCCCCAGACGTTCTGCGCACCAAACCCTACTTGATCGGCAAGACCAACTCCGACGGCATGGTCACAGTGCAGCTGCCCTCTGTGCAGACAACAGAGAAAGTCAAGTGAGTGCAAAGCAAATGCTATTTGAGTTATACTTTCCGATAATGTTTACATAGAATATATACATATATATTTCATTGTTATGTAAATGAGATTTCCAGTGAACAAAGAGGTAGAAAGTTAAATCGAGTTGTTCACCGTGGTTTGGTGTGAAATGCGTCATTGTGAGAACACATTTCTTTACAGTGGTGGGTGACAGGAACCAAAGGTTGCAATGCTTACACCACAAACAAAGCCATTTGCTTTTATGTACTACATACATGTTTTATGTAATATCCATGAAGGTGAAATAGAGATCTGAGAAAATCTGAGAAAATCTCCAAAACTGTTTGGGAACTATTTTTTTTGTACCATGCCCTGTCCATCATGAACCCCAGCCCTAACCCTCTTTAAAAAGATAGTAGTTATAACTCTCTATAATGGCTTTAGTGAGATAGCAAATGTCTGTGAAACCACGGTGAACAATGGTGACTCTGCAAGTTTCTCATTTCACCTCAGGTACATGACTTTTGAAAAATGTCACGTTTTTGGTAAGGTTTGGTCGATAGATTTTTCAACTTTAAAACTTTGATTTGAAACATTTCATTTACATTTACATTTACGGCATTTAGCAGACGCTCTTATCCAGAGCGACTTACAACCGTGCTTAGCGTTCCGTCGGATAATGTTTCCCAGCTAGTATAAGTAGGTCAGGAGTCTAAAACTCACCCTGAGCTCAGACACTGCCCGAACAAGGGCCAGTGCTGCTACCTACAGAGAATAATGCACAGACATACATAGCATAAGTGCCCTACCTGGCAACCCAACCCAGCGCTCATACCTAGAGAGGAGACAGGTTATGGTGAGCATAAGTGCAAAACAGAGTATATACGCATCTACTAGTGCTCACTCATTTAAGTGCTTTACAAAGTGAAGGGTCAACACAAAGAGATGGGTCAACATCTTTGGTGGAACATCTAGTTCATCAGGATCATCTGAGCATCACTCCCTCCATCTTCTGATCCCAAACTGCCTTTCTCCCTCTCTCTTCGTGCCTGTCTCTCTCTCTCTTGCTGTCTGTTTCTCTGGCTCTTTACTCTTTTTTCTTTGATCCCTCCACTCTTTTCCCTCTGCCAGGGCTTAAGCTAATTAGCCAGCCATTAGCCTCCCTCACTGCTCCACTCTGCCTTCCTGGCTAGCACTGGCAATGTTATGTCCAACCCAGTCTCTCTAACCTTGGCATAGCCTTTATCTCCATGACTGCCCTGTTCATGGGGAAACCCCTCTCATCTCAGCCAGACAGCAAACAGAAAAGCCAGAAAAACCCCGTCCTCCTTATCCTTCCAGGAGCTACCCGAGGTTTAGCGAGATGTTAAAAGCGCTAATCGCTCTTCTGTGAGATCTTAGAGCGAGTAAAACAAATAGCCTGTGTTGGGCTGCTGGTGTCATTCAGGCCCTTTTTATTTACGCCTTCTGTTGTCTTTTATCGAACGTGTTGTTTAATCCAGTGTTGTTTGAAGTGGATTAGGAAAAAGCTTGTGCATATTGATTGTCTAATCTCAGCAGACTGTTCATTTCTATAAGGGAAGCCCTTGGTAGATAAAGAACAGAAGAGTTCATTCGTGCTTCAACTGCCATGAATACGTAAACACCTTCTTTAGGCAGCTAGGAAGGTTCTTGTTGGGGGAAAACAAGATAAGTTTTAATACAAACCTAAAGGTCATGATTTAATTGTTATTGTCTGTCCATAGGGGATACTACATTGTGGTGGTCCCTCTGAAGAAACAACGCACGGGGAAGTTTGCCAAACCCTGGGACAGTCCAGATGAGATGAATCTGGAGGAGGTATGAAGAATTTTACCTTTGGCTATCTCAAATGCACCAAGTCTACAAAACAAATGTTCAATATCCTCTACATGCTAAATGCTGCAAAAAGACCTGTAAATGGTTTTAAGTGCAGCAGATTCACATGATCTTTGCCATGAGTAATATATGAATAACACATTTCTGTACCCTAATATGACTTTGCTTTCCATTATTTTGTCCATTTGTTAGAACATGCAACATTGATTAGATTAATCAAAAGACAGAAACTCTGTCTGTTATACATATTACAGTCTGATTTTAGTTTATAATGCATAGGCCAACAGTGCACATGTATTACAAACATGTTTTAGGCCAAAACCTTCTTAAAACGATCGTAAAGTGTGTGAGGGACCTTTTAGAGGTGGACCCTGGCTCCTGTCACCGCCACTATGACTTCTGAGTTATACAATAGAGAATTTCAAACCAAATCACTAAAGTTTGTTTACATCTTAATTATTAGTTTAATTATTGGTTTAATTATGCAGAAATGTTGGGAAATGGAATTCCCCAGCACAGGCCTATTATTTTGTCCAAAAACGTTGTTCACTGAATCATTTGCCAAATTAATTATGTGGTAGATAATGTAGACACCCAGCCAACAGTCGAGAGTCACTAGAGAAACAAGCCTGCTTATTGACTCACTGACACTGATAAGACGTACTGCTTAGGTAATAAAATTTGGTAACGAACGAGTGGCGAATATTGATGCTTTTTGATAATGTGCGTGTAAGTCATTACCATAACAGTATTGAATTTCAAAACTCAGCCCTAGACAGGATACTTATAGCACGAAATAAACAGTTTTCTGGTTGGGCATGTTGCAGCCTTCTGCAACGCCATTATAGCACAGGCCAACATTGCGATGTTGGAGATTGGGGATATAGTAGACTGTGATTTGCACAAGTCCTGAAACAGCCGAAAGCTTTGAAATGTCACGTTTTCCCACAACTTTCTCCCCGAAAACTTTCACCACAGCCAGTTAGCGCTACATCGGAACTCCAGTCTGAGCATTAGTGACAATGATGACAACATAGAAAAGTAGCTGCACTCGAGCTGCTGTGGAATGGCCATTCAGTCTGACTTTAGAAAAGCGCGAGAGAGAGGGTGAGTTCAGCACTCTTAGCCCAGTCATTCCGTCATTCCGCCTATGCTGCCCACATTCTGGAGAGCACCTCGCGCGAAGCCACATTCATATGCAAATGGGGCCTGATAGGCTAATGGACGCAGCACTAGCGCTAACACCATAATGTGTTGCCTCTCCTTTTGAAGTGCAGACATTGATGATTAAGAGAGGGTGAAAAGAGAGAGGGAGAAGGAGAGAGGAGGAGAGAGGAGGAAAGGGGAAATTTTATCACTGTAGCTCATTGCACCCACTGCGTCGCATTATTTTTTAGCCAGGGTAAACATTTGATGTGCTTCTTTACATACTGAAGAAGTGTAGAAAGCTTAAGGAAGGATGTGAAGCGAAGTGTTTTGATCTTGTCTGGTGTGTGTAACGTTAAGCAACAGCAGTAATTTGTGAGCTAGGAAACGGCTAAAAACGTGCACAGTTAGCATGCTTGATTCATATGTTAGCATTATCATCATAAAAGTGTCTTTAGCAAAAAATATGATCAAAATACACAGGGTTTTAATAGATAAAGATGTTGCTAACAACAAAATGTAGTTCTTTTGGAATGTTATTGGTGCCAAGCAACCATGGACTGCTCAGTTAGGACAATAATCTTCAGTCATTCCATATTTGACTTAGTTTATAAAGTTTTTAATCATAATTTAGCAGAATTTAATGCAGAAACATTCACTTTAAAAGTAGTTGCTCACCAAACTACCACCACCATGACAATGCTAATTTCCATTATTCCACTTTCCAGCCCTCAAGCTAACAGTATTGTATGTCCATCTTATGCTAGGACTAAATCTGAAAGGACTCCCGTCTCCATATGTAGCATGTAAAATACTGCCTTCTGCACCCAATATGCAGAGGTAATGCCAATTTAGGATTTAGTCATGCATGTTTGTTTCCAAACTGGCCAAATGGTGCAGCAGAAGACAGAATTTCTTCAACTTACATAGTTAAAGGTGACCACTGCAGCTAGGAGCAGGCCAACTGAAAAGGAGTTCTGTCTGGTTGCCCTGTACGTAGTGCATGCAGGAAGGATATAATACATACTGTGTCTTCAAATATCATCATGTTATGTTTGTTGCTCTGATTGGCTAAAGGGTTTACGAGTGTATTGTTTGGTAGTTGTTATCACAGTGTGGCTCCTTGTATTATTAGCAGAACAGCATTGTTAGCACCTACAATGGAGAGGATATTCACATTGTGAATACACAGTGAAGATGATGTTGAAACAAGTTTGAATCTCTGGTACCTCATTAAATCTCAAACATACCAAGTTATTCAATGAAAAAGCAAGCAATTACAGTCTGTTGATAAGCACTGAGGCTGTAATTGCTTGCATCCTTTCGGACAGCTTGTCAAAGTAAACAGCGGGTCACCTTCAAGGACAGACACACAGTTTATTAGTTTGTCAATATTGGGGCTCAGAAGTGTTTTGGGAGTCGCGTGAAGGGCAGAGGGATCGTGCGTGATGTGACGGGTCGCTTCAGCGGAGAGGATTGAGGACATTATCACACGCACACAGTCCTCTACTCACCTGCCTTTCTTTTTTTTTCTTTCTTTCCTACTTTTTTTTCTGTTTATTTATTTCCGTATTTTTTCCTCTTTCTTTTTTGCATTCTTGGTTGTTTCTCTTTTTCTTTCTTTCCTCTTTCCTTTCTTTCTAAAGGGCACATATAACCTGTTTCATACTGTGTTGTATCACTGTCACTGTTTCTGAGTTTAGTTTGTGATTGGATATGTTGGAACTGTATTTGTGTTAAGGCTTTTCTGGGTAGTTGCTCAGAAAAGCTGCAGTTTGTACAAGAGTTTATGGAAGTGTTAGATCAAAGAGAACATAATGAAAATAAGATACAGATCTAAAGAGCTACTGCAATTTTCATCAGACACTGAGTCAGGGTAATCAGTAAAGATGTACAGAAGATTAAAAACAGGGGTATAGCAAGCCAGACACAGAGTA
>CM067500.1:21191651-21205611 GCA_034552555.1 Semaprochilodus insignis | reverse complement strand
TGAGCCAGTCAGAGAGAGAGAGAGAGAGAGAGAGTGGGGGGGGGGGGGCATAGTCAGAGAGGAAGAGGCAGAGAAAAAGAGAGAGACAGAGAGAAAGACAGAGAGAGAGGGAGAGTGAGTGAAACAGGAGAAACAGGAAGAGTGTGTGGGGAAAAAGCAGAGAGAGTGGAGAAAATAAACGAAACAATTACACAGATAGAGTGAAAGAGAAAGAGGGAGGAATTAGAATATACAAAGGAGAGATAAGGAGAATGGAAAAAAGAAAAACAGAAAAATAAATTGAGAAAGGGAGAGAATTGCGGAAAGAGAGAGAGAGCAGTAAGAGACAGAGAGAGACAAACTGTAAAGAGAGAACATAAAGGAAAGAGAAGCAGAAAGGATAGAAAAAATGAAAAGGGAGCAAAAGGGAACAAATAGAGAAAGGAGAGAGAGGTAAGAGAAAGTGAGAGTAGGAAAGAGACAGAAAGAAAGACAGAATAAGATAATGAGAAAAAGAAAGAGGAAATATATTTGCTGTATTTTAGAATAGCGTTATGAGGTCAGTTAGCTGAGCCTCGGTGAGGTGGACTGTGTGTGATGTGGTTTTGTGGTTTCTTATGCAGACTAGACTCAGCCTTTCAGTGCTTGAGTAACCCTGATGTTTCTATTTATCTGCTTACAGGAAATTAGCCTGTAATTGTTTGGAAACTAGCATGTGTATAAATCAAACCACTCATCACTCAGCGTGATTAGATACGGCATCTGAGTCTGCTTTGTTCTGATTTAAACATTTGTTAAAGCATTTGATTTCTATTATCTGAAGTGTTGGCAGACTTTAATGTATGTTATTTGAAACGTATTATGGTGTCTGATTTCATTCATACACATGAACTGATCCAATATTACCCTTGGTTCTTTTTGGCTTTTTGTGATTTGCCCAAAATAAATGCTGGAATCAGCTCAGAAGCATTCCTACTCATGCCTACTTAAATGTGTCTAATAATAATAGAAGCGTATGCCTTACCAATTGCCTTTCCTGCCTATTATTTCACATCCCTATCTTCCGTTCTCATGACAAAGTTTTTTCAGTCCCCACTGCCACCCCATCTCCTCCCTGTTCTTCAGTTCTCCGCTTCGGTTTTCTCTTAAACTACCACCAAATTTGGAAGGCACGGTCCAAACTCATAACGAAGTTCATCAAAGAATTACATCCAGCAGGTTTTCCATCTTAGAGAAGAACCATTTAACCATGTAGGCATTCAATTATGCATTTTACTGTAGAACCCTTGAAGAACCTTTGTAAGGGGCAGCTACATTAGCCTTGTAGTTCCAGTGCAAAACTAAAGATACTAGTGTAAATGAAACAGTCTATATGAGATTTTGCACCAAGCTGTTACTTTAACTTGTCTTCTGTTGTGCTGTTATCCTGTAGACTATGTATGCTACCAGTCCCTACTCTGACCCGGTGGTGTCCGCTGATATTGACCCCCAGCCCATTATTGATGAAGAAGAGGGCCTCATCTGGGTTGTGGGCCCCGTTCTGGCCGTAGTCTTCATCATCTGCATAGTCATCGCCATTCTCCTGTACAAGAGGTAAGAGAGAGAGACGGTTTGGTAGCCATAGATACACCGCAATGCCAAAATAACACTTGAAACTTGAAACTGTGTGACCATAGTAAAAGTGTTGGCGTAATTGTTTATCCCAAACACCACCACACTACATCAGACACCAACATTCTGTACCAAACACATCATTCTCCATCAAACCCCAATTTATCTCCGCCAAACACCACCATTCTAAATGAAACACCAACATCCCTTACCGAACACTGTCATTCTCCATCAGACACCAACATTCTCCACCAAATGCTATAATGTTCCAGCAAACAGGATCTGACTCCACCAAACACCATGATCGTGTAGAAAGTTGGTGTTAGATGGAGAGTACACCCACCACACCTCCTTACACACACCTCCTTATATCTACACTCATTGTCTGCTGTGTCTGATCTACTCGTACCAGCACAACCCACTCTAACACATCAACACCTCAGTGTCACTGCAGTGCTGAAAATGATCCACCACCCACATAATACCTACTCTGTGGTGGTCCTGACCATTGAGGAAAGGGTAAAAGGGGGAGGGGAGTAACATATTAAGGTATGGACTGTAATTGTAGAACTATAAAGTGCATCTATATGGTAAGTACAGCTGATAAAATGAACAATAAGTGTAGATCCCAAGTGTAGAGGTGTACCTAATGAAGTGGCCGGTAGATCTAGAACTAGATCTACAAGCAGTGTCTGAGTTGGTTTAGCAGTTATTGGGCACAGCCCAGATTACTGGCACACGTTCAATAACGTTCTCAGACAAGGAGATCTACCCAGAGAATCTCAACTGTGCCCAGGGACTATTTCTGTCTTTGTACACCCACACTCAGTATTGCTGGTGGGGTTGAAAGGCGGTCTGTCAGCGCTGATCTTTCAGATGGCTGTGGAGAGTTCTGCTGCATGTCAGTGTGCGTTTGTAAGTGTGTATGACAGTGCTTAAGGGTCTCACACACAGCTTGTGTATATACATGGATTGTAATAAACCTGCTAAGCAGATTTCTTAACCTTTCTAATGGCTGTTATAAAAAAATCACAACTTACACATTTCCAAACCGTGCCCTGAGGTAACACCACTTAATAATCAACTTATGACTCGTGGTATGTCAGTGTAGTTAGACCTTCCCATACCCTCTATGTTCCATTCTTGTATACCTTTAATAACTCAAACTAATTTCATTTTACTTCATTAGAAATCAGCTTTTATAGAACACTGATGCTAAACCGAAAATGTTACTGGAGATAACTGATCAGAATGGTTATCTCCTGTGCCTTCCATACCGAAAAATCAGATTTCATTTTATTTTATGCAGATTTAGGTCGAAGCCAGCTCTTGTCTGACTTGGAGAATATAGCGATGTAGTCTTTAAAATGCTAAAAGCACTGGATGATAACCAGTCAGATCTTTCCAAAGCTTCTTCATAACAGAAACTAATCTCATGATTTATATACATTCTAGTAGAAGACTAGGTGAGGCCTTTATAAGCTTTCATAAGCTTGTCCTCAAAGAAACAGCTCCACAATTGTAAAGAATAGATTTTTCAACAGATTTGATTTTCCTCATTTCTTCTTTCATAAAAGTACCGAAAAGGAAAGGCATCCGTGCATTCAGACGTTGGCGAGGCACGCTTCCTCATGAATACAAAGAAGCTCCAGTGGATCCACCTGCCAAGAAATTGCAGTGTTCAGAAATACAAACTGCTAGTTTGGATAGCATAATTGAGCGATGCGTCTGCAGCAAAAGGAACGAAGAGCGCGTCTGACAAACGCAACGAGTGATTTCTATTTTTGTGTCGACTTTTGCTGTCAAAAAGGCAAAAAGGAAAGCTTTGAAAGGACAGAGTTGCAGAGCATCAGTTCCCAACCCTAGAAAAAAGGAAATTGTCCAGCATAGCGTGAACAGCGCTGGTGCTGAATAAATTCAGTCTTATCTTAATGACGCCTGCCATTGCTAATCTAACCTCCGTTTTTCTGTCTTCTCCCTGTGCTTTCTGTGGAGCAGCAAACCAGACAGGTAAGACGGAGAAGAATCAGACAGCTGGAAAAGGAAAAAGATTGCTTTCCTGCTCTAAGACACCTGGTTATTATTAACCTGGAGAAGATGCACTAATTAATGGCGATAACAAAAGCATGCTGTAATTATATAGAATCAATTTCTGAATTTTAGCTCATTTAAATAAGTAGACATTGTGTGGAAAGAGCAGAGAGAAGTTTTTACGCTACACCAGATTTGTGTTTGTAAGTCTAATAGAAGATGTTGTTATTTTTTGACACTGAAACAAGGACGAAGGTGCAGACTCAAACCTTTTGATATTAAATGTAGATAGTTATGCAGTTCAGAATTTATGTATGTACGTAATTATTACATAATTTAATACTATAGCAAAATGACAGCAATGACTCCAAACTTTCTAAAGGTTGACGCCTCTGAATCGGGTCTTTTAGAGCAGAGAAAACGCAAAACATGTGCAGTTCTGGTTCCCATGGCCTGCATTAGGCTTCAAACCCCACACATATGCATTTATTCATTAAGTCTGCTCTGGCCTTCCTTCATCTTTGAAAGAACAGATAGCGCTGTGTTTTGTTTGGTACGAAAAATGTAGGTGTTACTGAGTGGCCGTGTGAGTGAAGTGAATGCTGCAGACCTGCTTTTATTGAAGACCGTAACTGTGTGGTTAAAATGCTAAAAGGAATCTCACCTTGGCAGTGCGTGCATGCCGCACACCATGTTACTGCTGTGGCTTTGGATTTGAAATGCTCACTGGCCATCTGGGATGTGCTTTACTATATCATATATTTGCATTTATTTAAATGAATATGGCTGCAGATGAATGTGATACCAGTATAATGATGCTAGTCTAGGAATCACATATAATCAGTATGGACATGTCAAAAAAGAGAGACAAATTATATTTCTGCAGACCTAGCAGACCACCAAAACTATACCTTTCAGATAAGTGGCACTTGAACCTTTCACCTTGGAGAGAGAGGAGAAAATCAAGGTCCGCTTGAGAACTGAAACCATCCACAGGTGTTTCTGTCCATCCTTCCACTGTGAGAAGGCCAACTAACACTATGGGCCTGGAAGGATGTGTAGCTGTTAAGAAGCTCTTACTTAGAAAAGGAGATTGCATTAAACAAAGAAGTTGCTGGTGTTCTCAGAACAATGGACTGACCACCCCAGAGTCCAGGTGTCCACATCACTAAATGTTACTTTGGTAGTGAGAAGCAGAAAGTGCAACCAACTTAAAAATATCCCTGCAGGTTTCTTTGAGAAACTGAAAGTGAACTTCCAGAATGAACAGAAGCTGGAATCGAGTGGACACGCTAAATACTGAAAAGTGAATGATGATCTTAATGGTCATTTTGTCTGGAGATTTCCCAGTACTGCTGATGTGACAATAGTAGCATAGCTAAAAAGATGTCTTAATTTAGCTCATGTTCGTGGACAACAGTTTATCACACAATGTCAGAAACCACATAATCATGTCTATTAGAGATTACTGAAAAGCTCCACGTGCTTTTAATGCAGCACACATCAGGTATGTAAGTCAGAAAGACTTATAATATATATATATATGTATTATAAGAAATGATCATAAATAAATCGCAGCGCTTAAGGCGTACGTAATGACTCTGAGACACATCTGTAACTAATGCATTTTAGTATTTGTGTCGATTAATATGTAAATCCTGCCATATGGCCAAATAACATGGTCTGATCATTACAGCCTTATTCACTAAAGCGTGATCTGTGAGATCATGTCCTTTAAAGAATAGTCTCATTAGCTATGCTCCATTCATTCAGCACCAGCAGTCTTATGCCATTACTCATCAGCTTTCTGCACAGATGATTGTGGAAGAATAAACTGATCTGAAGACAATATGCTGTCATCGCTAAGCCTGGTCACGGATGGTATTTGAAAAAGATCAAAAATCAGACACTTCCTGCGGGTGCCAACCTATGACAGCCTATCCAAAAATGAACAAAAAAAGACATGTGCATGGCAAGCTTTCCTCTACCCCACTGTATTTTGATGGTTCCCTGTAGCTTTTCTTTGCTCAAACAATCTGGGCAAAACTCAAAAAAACTGATTATCAGCAGGATTGAATTAAAGTCTTGAGTTTAAAACAATAAATCTAATTTACACAGCAAATCTAAAAATCTGAAAATCAAAATAAAGTGTTTTTGCTGTATGTAGTCAGTCAACTAATACCTTTTTGATGTGTGATATTTACTTCAGGGCAAAATTTAAGTTTTCAAAACTACCTGCTACTATTGTTTTTAGCAATGCTAGCATGCTCTAGTGCATCATCTATACATCATACAGTGTCAGAAACCACATACTCCAGTCTGACATTAGTTAGACATGAGCCTTGTAGCTTCAGAGCAAATCTAATGTATAATAAGATGTATATATAATATGTATAGGCTGATTGTCTACATTGAAACTATGTAAATTTGATATTCATGTGTGAACTACAACTTTAAGAGGGTTATTATTAGCTCATTCAGAGTGTTTTGATGTGGTGATAGTAACCAGTTGCCACAATGTCTTTAATGTCTTTTTCTAATATAGCCATTTTGTTTACTCCCTAAAACCTCCAGTAAAAATCATGTGTCTTCTGAATTTGCTTGTAATATTGATGACAGTAATATAGTGATAAATCTGAAAAAAAAAAATGTTTTTGTGGACATGTACATGACGTGTGGACGCGTACATGAACTATTAGTGACTTTTTTAAAAATAGATTTTAGGCCAAATTCTGAAAAGCAGTGTTTCGGGCATCGGGCAAATCATAAATCATTTCATTGACTGTATTAACCTTCTGTGAGGAAGCTTTCACCACCACCATTGTGAACATTTCTGTAGGTTCTCTGTAGGTTTCTCTAGAATGTAGCATTTCACACCAAACCACTCTGAATGTTTTTATTTACATCTTAACCATTTATTTATTTTGATTTTTTTTTTTTTTAGTTTTGAGTGTATTTACATTTTTATGTAGTTTTGATATATATTCAATTAAGTATATATTAATAAAGGTGAACATATACAAAGTATTTACAGCAGGCCGTCAAAATAATCGCTCTTTTCTCTGATGTTTTAGGAAACGAGCTGAATCAGAGGCAAGGAAAGGCAGTCTGCCCAACAGCAAAGAGATGCCTTCCCATCATCCCACTGATCCAGTGGAGCTACGCAGGCTAAACTTCCAAACCCCTGGTAAGAACAGTAAAGCATAGTCATCCTCATCTTCATCAACAAACTGAAATCATAAGCACCTAGAACCTGAATCCAGTTCTCTGTTTACGCTTTGTGTTCATCCTTAATAATCTTACAGCATTGATCAGATCACTAATCGGCATTGTGCATCTACAATTTCCCACTTTTAATTTTCAGCCTCTGCTTCCAGATGTATGTTCAGACATCATGTAACATGCAGTAACGTTTGAGCTGATCTCTCTATGCTCAGACCACACATGCATTCTATCATTGCTACTTTTGTTAAATTGAACAAGCTTTGACATAAATCCCTCTAAACCAAATAAGAAACTGTACAACTTGATAACAATTAGATAGAAGTTTATTACAATACATACAGTTTTTATGTAGGTATTTTAAATGTCATGAGCTACAGTTTCTCGTTAGGTTGAATGTATAACTCACTCTAAATGTAGGTATTGTGGTATAAACTGAGTCTGTTCTACAGTTTCTCATTAGGTTGAATGTATAACTCACTCTAAATGTAGGTATCGTGGTATAAACTGAGTCTGTTCTACAGTTTCTCATTAGGTTGAATGTATAACTCACTCTAAATGTAGGTATTGTGGTATAAACTGAGTCTGTTCTACAGTTTCTCATTAGGTTGGATGTATAACTCACTCTAAATGTAGGTATCGTGGTATAAACTGAGTCTGTTCTACAGTTTCTCATTAGGTTGAATGTATAACTCACTCTAAATGTAGGTATTGTGGTATAAACTGAGTCTGTTCTACAGTTTCTCATTAGGTTGAATGTATAACTCACTCTAAATGTAGGTATTGTGGTATAAACCGAGTCTGTTCTACAGTTTCTCATTAGGTTGAATGTATAACTCGCTCTAAATGTAGGTATTGTGGTATAAACCGAGTCTGTTCTACAGTTTCTCATTAGGTTGAATGATTTTTCTAAAGCTTGTACAACCTATAAACAATTGCTATGAAAAACACATTTGTGGGCAGAGTGTGGAAGGGTCCTAGAAATATGAAAGAAAGCTCTTCTGAGCTTCCATGTCATGACCTGAACTTGCCCAGACATCTTCTGTTGGCTCCCAATGCAGATTTTTTGCGTTAAATGCTTTCAATTATGAACAATTATTGATTATAAATTGACCCTAAACAGGAATTGTGGTCCGTCTAAGACCGGAATGGGTGGAGTGTTTACCGAACCTATCCGGTGTATATGGTCGGAATTACCCCCTAGAGAGAATGTGTGAATACATCAGCTTTGGGAATAGGAACCCTATCTGAACACGTTCGAATCACTTTTGTCCACACATGCCTTTTAAATGGAATTTAACTGGAATATGAATGGCATCCAGACATATCCAGAAGCATCACAGAGTTGCCTGAGAGCTCGTCAAATAGTGTAAACTGGTCATTGGTATTGCATTTCATGCTATCTATGAAGTATCAATTTTCCAACACTTTAGGGTGCAGACTGTTTAAATATTTGTACTGGTTGGAACTTGTAGCTGGGGTGAATTCTCAGTGCATTCCTGTTTCCCCGTCGTAGCCTCTGTATAACATGCTCTGCCCACCCGTAAATCGAATCGATTGCATGTTAAGCTGGCCACCACTATGGAGATTTAGCCATTGGGAATGGCTCTCCACATGTCCATGTGTACACCTTTCCATGGAGCAGGTTTTATTGGTCAGATGGGAAACAATGGCCGAGCCTTGTAGAGAGATAGTAGCTGGATCCAAAAAAAAAAAAATCACATCTTTAAAGCAGCAAATTTATATTCAAGAGTGTTTCTTGAAGAATTCTGACTTTTTGATGATATGCAAAAGTCTGACTTGCAAGACTATCCCTGTCCTACCACACCTGATACCACAGCTAATGAACAAACGAGCTAGGTAAGAATAGTTCCGCATCTAATCGTGTTTCCCAGTGTCTCCAAATGTAGTCGATTCACCTATGTGTATTTGTGGCTGGCAGTTGGCATTGTGCAGACTACTTGCCTAGATAGTGTGCTTGGCACTAACACTGCTGAGCTGTTAAAGGGACATTTCAACCTAAAACCAGCATTATATATCTTATTTGTCATGTTTTCTGGCAGCATTGCAGTCAGACAGAATTTACAGTCTTGTATCCCTTTCGCGTTTTTATCCATAGTTCCCAGTATACGTTACACAGATATATCGTACGACCATTGGCAATGTTTCTAAACCTGACTGTGAAAGAAGAGACTAATAAGAACAGGCAGCTGCTATTCCTTCATGCATAGCAGTAAGGTTAGCCGTCGGTCTTCTGCCTTAGCCATTTAACCGGAGAAAGGCTTTTTAGACTGCCTGTCCTCAAAAACTCAATCCCAAAACAGTTTGAACATTTCTTCCTACCCTCAAGATACAGCGCCAGAAAGGGTATTTTTCCTAGTCTTTAATGGGAATTCATGCTCTAGAGATTATTGCAGGATGTGAGCAGACGAGTTTACAACAGATGAAGCAATGGTTAGATTTTTGTTGTGGCAGGAATAATTAATCCCAAATAGACTTGCTTGTATGATTTCTGACACTTTATGACACTCTGTTATCTGAAAACATGGACAGAAATGACACCAGTGTAGGTAAAGATAATAGAGGCAGCCTTTCTAAAGCTACCTTACGCTTATGCACTCTAAAAAATGAAATGTTGGATTTACTTAAAAATGTTATGTCAGCCAGTCCCACACAACTGTGTTAAGTAGCTTTTAAGATATTTGATTGAGTAAAGCATACATATCGGATTCAACTAAGTCACACTAATGTAGTTTGACTAAGTGCTTTTTAACTATAGAGGTTATTTTCAGTAATTATTCAAAAATGAAATGTTGGATTTAATAGAAAATTTAAATAAAAGTGGTTCCATGCAGTTGTGTTAAGTAGCTTTTAAGATGCTCTTTTGAGTAACATGTACTCATACTCTGTCCAGAGTTTTAACTGAACAGATCATTTTTATGTATTAATCATATTCAACTTTATGTGGTTATGTTCCACTAATTAAAGTAGAAAATGTTCATTTTAAGTTCGATCTATGTTATTTTGGTAGGTTTCTACTGTGCTACTGAGCTGTCATAGAATTATACTCAGCAGTAGGGTGCATGGTAACTTGCACTAACAGCCAATATCAGTGTGGCTAGGCAGTTAACAGTGGAATATAGAAAGTAGCATACACAGTGGAAGGCAGGCCAGGGGAAGAGACAACACAAAGACGGTGAGTAAAAAAAGTAAAACAATATGCAAATAGATGATGACAAGAGCCAATGGGAAAGACAGTTCTACTTAGCAATATTATACTGACCAAACACTTATGAAGTAAATTTGACCGTTCACTTCATTTCATTGAAACAACACAACTGACTCAGTTTTACTGATATACATACATGTAGAAAGTCAACGAAAAGAACTGATTAAACCAACGACAGAGCGATTTAATTTCTTAGAGTGTACTTACAGTGTAAAACTACAACAACAACCTTTTTTGTCAAGTTATTCTGTTTTAAAATATGTCACATGTAACAAAAGCATATGTTCAGGTTGCAGAGGGTAAAAACTTGCTTTCAGTGATTGTCCGCATTGTCTACTCTCCTGGGAAAGGGCTGACCCATTAGCCATATGGACATGAAGGTGTGCATGTACTGGAGTGCTACACCAACAGTTCTCAAGGTGTTTGTTTGGCCACAGCCGTTCTATCGTACAGATGAACGGAATCACTTGATGGCTGGACGAGATTCCAATAAAAATGTAAGGTCTCTAGTGAGGGGCTGATAAGAGAAGGAGCAAACACAGCTGACCAAAGAACAGGTTGAGACGGTAGCATCTGAAATAGTTTGATATCATTCTGCTTTCCTTATTATGTTATTTTGGAATACCAAATGAGACTTTCTGAGAGATATGGCAGAAATCTTAGGAAGGTGTGAAACCTGTTCAGATCTGTTTATCTGTATACTATAAACATGTTTTTGCTAGTAAAAACAGAATAAATACATATAAATGGAGTAGAGCTGTTTGCTTTCAGTAAAGCCAATATATAAGATATAAGAAGAATACACATTTGCTTTCTGGCTTGTTGCTGCACTGCAGTCATTGTGTTGATTTGTTCAGTTTCATCAGCATCTGATTTAATTTAGTGAAGGACTGATTAGATGAAGTACGTACTGGGTGGCAACTGTAAATACTGGACTTCCTCAAGGAGAGATCTGGAAATGGTTTAAATAACACACACAACAATCAGTGGAATGTTCATGTAAGACATAATTAAAATGAAAATAAGATTTTGTTTCTGCAGTAAGCAAGATTTGTGAAACCTCTTATCTTGACCTTGTCAGATCTTAATTTTGGACTGAAGAAGGTTCTGTAATATGGCCTTTAGAATAGAGAGAGACCTGTAAAACCTGAACTTGAAAGGTGCATTAACTTTTCCAAAGCATGCTTGAAATCACTGAAAAAATCAGACTACAGCAGCACAACTAGTTTGTAATGTATTGCTCAAATAATGCACAAAAAATAGGATTTTTCAGCTTGTTCTGGCTACTGCACATGTACATATCTTCACAATGAGGGGGAGCTTTTTCAGCTTGCGGCTTAAACAGCAAGCCACTTGGCTCATTTTATCAAACAACAGGGCTTTCTTTGTAACAGGCGCCATGTTAATCTTCTCTGCAGCGTAAGTCTGATATTAACGTGCATTCCTTGTTGTTATTTTGGAATGATATCGGATTGTGAGACATGGCAAAAAAGTAATATCACAATTTGGCAATACACGTTTTCGGTACACAGCATGCATCACTCTGTTTTGTTTTGGTTAAAAAGCCCAAATCAACATTATAAAACAGTGATGTTCATTTACTGATTTAAATAACCAGCTGCATAAAATCCTCATCAGTAATCAATGTTAAATATGGTGTTTGCCCACCCCTAAAACTGAATTCCTAGATTGATGTGGCCCAGAGAGGGCACAAGGTGGAGATGGTGGAGGGGTGAGGGAGGGAGAGAAGGGAAGGAGTACAGAAGTTGACAAGCAGTGAACATAATTGCTCTTAACCTTGGCTGACAAGGAGCAAACCATTCAACCACTTGAGTCAGCCAACCATAAAGACCTGTACTGTATCATATATATATATACCTGGATGCACTTGCATCATGTTCTTGCAATGACAAAGGCATGTGTGAGTGGAGCATAAACCATTTTTCTATCCAGAACTCTAATTTTATATTTAAAGAGCATTTTTAAGCATTTTAAGCATGAAAGTTTTCTTCTTTACTTTTGTCTTGGGTCTGTGAAGCTAATGTAGCTAATGGAAGCTAGTACCTTACCAATCAGCAAATTAGTACTGTACAAAATGGTATGTGTTATTTGTTTAGTAAGTCCTAACAGAATTACTTGTGTGGTTTCTAGTTCTGGACGCCATGCTGCCATCTATAAACATTGTCCAAACCCAGTTAGGCAAGTCTATTTAAGATTACTTAAAAACACCACATGGTTTGAGGCACTTGTACAGTGCTAACTTGCTGATTCACAGGGAAATTGTTGGCCAGATTACTAGAACTAAAGAAGCAAATTTCAGACACTATGAACAACTACATTTGGAATAAGCAGTGAAAGTGTATACTTCAATCTATCCCTTTAGTTTAGGAAAGATGTTACAGTGTGTTATATTTGCCCCAGTTGCTGCTTATATATAGTTTACATATTGTGAACAAAATAAAATATAAGCTTGGACTGTGCAAAAGTTATGGTACCATGTATATTTGATGTTTATTTTTTCCAATATGTTAAACTCAAATAAATAGAAACTGTGCCCTAAACTTTTGCGTACAACTGTGTGCCGCTCGCTCTCCTACGTCCCTTCTTCACGTCTTTTTCTCCTCTACTGAGAGCTTTCTGTTGAGGGCCGCTGCTTCAGTCTGCCACTTTTCCTCCCCCTCCTCCTCCTACTCTTCACACCCCCCACCCCCACCCCCCAAACTCTTGATGGCAGCCTCCTCCATCTCACATTTTCATCTTGAGGGTGCTCGACGTTAGCGCGTTAGCGTGGTGGCACGAATGGCAGTTTCATTGTCGCCGCGGCTGGAAATGGATCTTGAGTGGCGGTGAATGGGTGCACTCTTCCGCCTCTCCTTCGCTTTTTCCATTAGCTAATGCCTACTTCTGTCAGCCGCCGCGATAAAAGAACCGTCCAGACATGCATCCTCTCTCTTTCCCTCTCCCGCTCTCTCTTTCTCTCAAACCATTTATTAGGGCCCACCTTCCACACACTTTCTCCCCTTGACACCTCCACACTGTTCCCATCGTGCACCTGGGCACACTTTTCTTTTTTCTTCTCCTCCACTGCTGCAATGCCGAATCCACCCCATTTCTGTCTCATACCCAGTTTTGGTCCGCACCTACAAATCAGTTGGAAAATTCCACAGCCTCCAGACGCCTTCAAGGTCACAAACTCTGTTGTGCTCTAAAGCTGAAAAGCTTTCAACTTCAAAACTTTCACAAAGGCAGAAAAATATCACACAGCACTAGCATAACTAGCATAATTGGTAATTGTTCATGCAACAGATAGAAGCTCTTAGAAATGATTATTGTCTGTTCTGTTATATAGTATTAAATTTAATGTAGCACAAATGTAATTAGCGAGCTATGTACATGTATATATGATTTATACTGGACAGATTCCCATCTGACATTACATAAGACAAGAAGAGTTGTAATGAATGAATCAATAAAAATAAAATTAGAAACAAAAAGAGAAAGAAAAATATGGATAGATAGAAAAGCAAGCAAGAGAAAAAAGGAAGGAAATAAGAAAGAACAAAAGAAGGCAAGAAGGGGAACAAAGAGAAAAAAGGAAGTAAAGAAGGAGGAAAGAGAAGGGAAAGAAAGAAAACAAGAACAAAAGGGAAAATAAAAAAGAAGGAGTGAAAGCAAACTAAAGCAAAGAATGTGAAAGAAAGTAAAGAAGGAAGAGAACGAGCAAGGAAGTAAAGAAAGAAGGAAAAGAACAAGAGGAAAAGGGAAGGAAAGAAGAAAGAGGAAGAAAGGATGCAAGGCAAAAGAAAGAACTGAATGAGAAAAAAGAAAAAGAAAGAAAGAAGGAAAGAAAGAAAAAAGGTAAAAAGGAAGGAATGCAGAAAAAGAAAC
>CM067500.1:21164035-21176519 GCA_034552555.1 Semaprochilodus insignis | reverse complement strand
CTTAGTTTATAGCTCCGCCCCTTCCCAGGTGTTCCTCGTTAGTCCTTGTTGTTTTATACTCCCTGTGGTTCCCTTTGTTCTTGCTTGGTGTTTTGTCACGTGGAGACGGGACGAGGAGGCAGGATGTAAGCGCAAGTCTTTAATAAAGAACAAATAAGAGGAAACAAAACCAAAGAAAACAAAAAGACCAGAAAACTAGGAAAGGACATGGAGACAAAACACCAAGCAAGAACACCTGGGAAGGGGCGGAGCTATAAACTAAGGACAGGTGAGGGGCCTGACAAGGGGCGGAGACAGGAGGAGCAATAACCAAAACAAACAGAAGCACATGGAAGCGACAAGAAACAGAAAACCAGAGAAAACAGAGGCAAACCGGGGCAAGACAAGACAGGATGTGACAGATCAAAGCTTATTTACTTATTTCACATAATGGTACAGACGCAAAAACGTAAACATTTAAATTCTAAGGGATGAAAGAAAGGTCGGAAAAAGTCATGTAGAAAAGATACCATGGGCCTGGTTTGGGTGAGAAAGATCTGTAAGAGTAAATTAAAGTAGATTTCTATAGTGTGTATTTCTAAGTTTTGATTCCTTTACCCTTATCATAAAGCATATCGTCACTGTGCAAAGAAAAACAAGTATCTCTAAAATGGCAACTTTACAGGAGAGGACAAAAACCTCATTTAACTTTAATGGACGTCAGTGGAACCAGACGTCTTTCCAAACAGTTTTGGGCCATTTCTGTTGGTCCATTCATCATGAGATTCTCACTCAGTGTAAACAGCAGCTGATGTGTTCAAATGATGCATAAAAGTAAAAATGGACAAAAGTGGAGATACATGTTTTTCATTGGACAGCGACGATATACAATAATAAAAAGTCATGTGACTGTCTAAACCTTTTGAGCTGGTGCTAGATGTCACATTGCCTAAATAAAAATCACATGTTCTTCTGAGTGGCTAAGGCATTAACAGATGGAAAGGAGGTGACTGTGGATATTCTGGGAAGGGAAGTTCTTGATAAATGGCTGTAACTGAATACGCATCATTTCTGAAGCAACAGCTCCAGCTTTCTATCCATACTGATGCCTGCACCCCTGTTTAACCCCCAGCAGAATTAACGTTACAGTAAGCCTGTGTGGCAGTCGCTTCGGGCCACTATTTTTAAGGCCACTTGTCAGTTACACAGGATGCCTATCATTCCATCTTTCCATTTAGACGGAGATGGAGGGGTCAAAAATAGCACCAAAACGGTCCTAGAGGCAAACGAGGACTAGAATTTCATTCTACGAATCCGTTAAGAGTGCCGTCATAGATATAATTCCTCACAACGTCTCGTTTAGTATCCGAGTCAAGCTTCTAAAAGTGGTTTGTGTATCAAAATGTAAATGTATTTTTAATGTTTAATGTTGAATGGAATTTTACACAGTAACAGCACTGAACGTTTTAGTTTACTTAAATGGTAAATGTGTACACATGGATAAAATATGTTATTCAACTCATTGTAATCACAGTTCACTCTGTTATTTGTTCAGGGAGAGTGCTTAATAGGAATTTAGTACTTGAAATGTGCTTATGAATATGGTGCCTGATGCCTGGCATTGTTTTATAATACTGTAGTTTAAAAAATATTTTTGCCAAAACATATGTTTTAATTCTCATTCATGGCCCCAAAGATTTACCAACATATAAAAACTCAAAAGACACGCGCAAGTTCACTGGTTATTTCAAAGAGTAAATAAAATGGCTATGTTTGTGTTGTAGACACAAGTCAGTAAGTGAGAGTCAGTACATTTTTCTACAGTCAGCCTTTTTATTTCAAACCACTCTGAATACTCAATCAATCAATCAAAATTTATTTATATAGTGCTTTTTACAACCAACGTTGTCTCAAAGCAGCTTCACAGAAAATAAGTTAGTTATAAAGGAACAAGGAAAGAGAAAAACACGGCGTTAACGTACAGACGTGGGAAAGGGAAATCGGGTCTAAGCCCCCCTTGAGCAAGCCAGAGGCAACAGCGGCGAGGAAAAGCTCCCTTGAGTAAGGAAGAAACCTCGGGAGGAACCAGGCTCAAGGGCGGAACCCAACCTCCTCAGGTCGATCCCGGATGAAGAGAAAAAGACAGAACTAACAGGAAAAGGAGCTTAGAACGTCTATTGGTCTGATTAGTCCAGGACGGTAGTAACTGCGAAGATGGTGCCGACCCATAGATAGAGTTCATGATCAGAGCCAGACGCTTGGTCATCTAAATGTTGTTGTCCTGCCGGGTGATGACCTGGAGAGACAGGGCAGGAGACCCACGGTGGAGCTGATGCTCAGGTGACTCTAGCTGCTCTGGGGGTTCCCATGTGATCATTCCACATGAGATGTACTCTTTGTGTACATCTCAACAACTAAAGTTTCAGACATTTTCAGCAATTTGTGGAATTCCTCTCGACTATTGTTGAAGCAACCGCCTGTCGGCTACTAATGTAAGTCATTAGGCATCAGCCATGAGATACAGATGAAGCAGAGGGACTTGGGTTGTAAAATACTGGAGCATAGCTTTAATGTTGATTAGCTTTGATTTGTTATTGACCTTCGCTATGTCTTTTGTCTCTGTTCCAGTCTATTGATCCAGGCCAGCAGTTTACATGGGAACACTCAAACCTGGAAGTGAATAAAGCCAAGAACCGGTATGCTAACGTCATCGCCTATGACCACTCAAGGGTGCTGCTTTCTGGCATTGATGGTGAGTTTGTCTTTTGTCTGCAGTAGCTGAAATGTTTAATAAATCTGACAGTTAATGCAAACACAAACACACACGCTAACGTTTAACAGATGTCACATAATTTCTAAATCTGGCATGAAAGGAGAGAAATATAAGCTGAATGCTCAGAAATCTGCTTAATTATACTTATTACGTCAAGTTAGGAAGCCACTATAAACACTTTCATGCTTGATTAAAACAACTCTGTGGATATTAAAGGAACGGATTGGCAATAAAAAACCATTTGTACAGTTTTCCACTCGCCTCAGAGAGCTCCGCGGCTCACAGTGCTAACAAACGGTAGAAGTCAATAGTCGTACAAATCCTGCCTGTAAACACATCCCTAAAGCTTCTCTCAGCCCACTCAAACCACGTACAGGTCTTCGTTAAGGTCACACATGTCCTTGTGGATTTAGAAACAGTGTGACTGTGTAACGGGACATCATTGTAGACAACAAACACTAGAAGCCAGTAGTCACCCAAACTTTTTCTGTTGCTGAGCCACCCCTTTAATGGACACAGGTATATGGTCGCTAGATTACATTCACAGTTTTCTTCACTTTGTTCAAAAAAATAAATGGAAAATTGATTATTAACGGTTATTTATGAAACAGAGCAGGAACAAAATCATCTGTAACATGTGCATAAAGAGTTATGTTGGATTTTGGTACAAGAACAGAAAAGATTTGGGTGTTTATTGATTTCTACAGTTTGTTAGCAATCTCGGCCTTGTAGCTGCAGCACTAAAGAAGAAAGATCTGGGCACTAAGCGTGTCTTGGCTGATGGACTATATCTGGGGGAAGAGGGAGAAGTCAAATTAGCAATTAGATTAGCAGTGGTTGTGTTTGTTGGTAATTTGTAAGGCTGTACCCGACTTCGCCCGTCCTGGCTGAGGATTCGACTATTCGTTCATGTGTTTTCTCCATATACATTATCCAGTGATCAGTAAATCAATCTGCATACGGTTCAGATCTGATGTCCTCATTTAGAAAGTCAGCAGAGTCACAGGATCATATTTTTGAACTAAAAGAGACGTGGCATATGATGAACGATCTGGAGCCTGATTTAATTACAGAATATAGCGTCGGGCAGCGAGCACGTATTTATGCTAAACATTGGCGCTTCTAGCCTGTCTTTATAATTTCACTTTTAACAGCTTCTTCAGTAGGATGACCCCCTTCGTCTTTCATCTCTCATAAATAATGAACCTAAATAAAACCAAATTAGTCAATATTTAAATTATTTTTAGATGAAAAGAAGAACGGTAGACCTGAAACCGTTTAATTATATCACCTGCGCTGAAATAATTATTCCTCGTTTATCGGCAGGCATATTAAGTGACTGTACTTATCTTTAAATAAAAATAATCTTATCTGTAAACGAATAAATAAAAATATCTGTAATTTAGGTTCTAAAATAATGGAATTATAATAAAACAAACATCTTCGGTCCGTTTTTCCTTCACCGCAAACAGCCATTATGTCTAAAACGAAAGTCAGCTCACTGGTTTGAAGCAGTGTTGGATGTCTGACTAAATGACGAGCAGAATTAGCGTTAATTTGTTCAGATTCTCTTCTTCAAAAGCTCCTCCAGACTTTCTCTGAGACATCGTTCCACCCGCGTTTCTCAGCTTCACAGTTTTAGCTTCCTTCAACGGTGAACCGCCAGCACACGTTGTCACGTGGATTTAATTTTTTAGCAAGTATGCGTCATAGCCCAGTTAGAACTTAAATATATATTTATTATTCCCCTTTTAATAATTATTAAAAGGTCTTTTTACATTCTTAAAGTTCTTGTGCATTTTGTAAGCTTTTGTCTGTTTTGTGGAAAAAAAAAAGGTCACTGTTGTCAGTCGACTTAAAGGGTCTCCTAGAGGGCAGCCCCAGTAATTTGCAGTTCAGGTACTGATATTTGCACAGATTAGACTCTTTCTCTGTAATGTTGTTTGTGATGTTATGAATTGATACTGGTTCTGAATGGCATTCTGGTCTTTTATGTGATATTGGACTGTATTTAAATGTGATCATTTATCCTGTTCTGACTCGAGTCATTTTAAAGTTACTGTATTAATTTAGACATTTTTGTCTAGTCCCCCTGCAGCCTTGTAGATAACAACACGTGGCATCGCGCTGACGTGGATGCTAAGTCTATGAACACCCACTTAGCTGCTTTTGTTGGTGTTGCAGAGACGTAGCATCACTGGCAGTGGCATCAGGGACTTCCTCGTTGCTTTCCACAAAGCAGCGCACACATGTGCATTCACAAAGCCTTCAGACCAAGTTCCCTCTGGCAGGATCATGTTTGTGGAAGCGTAGCGTAGCACGCTAGCATCTAGAGCTGGGACTTTAGCCTGGGCTTCTGTTTGTTCACTTTTGAAGTGAAAGCATGTACACTGGAGACTTAGCGTGCAGCACAAAGCGGCATGACGTCAACCAGCGACTGCTGGTTGTGATTTAGCGGACAGAAGTAAGAAAATAAATAAATAAACGCGCAAGGAAAGAAAGCTGGGTAGTGGCGCAACCAAACCTTAGCAAATTAGAAAAAACTATTGCTACTTGTGAACCCCTCGAAGGCTCCTTTGTTAGTCCACATATTTGTTCTTTCCTGGCTTCCAGCCACCTAAACTGGTAACTGTGGGCTGTGGCATGCTGATTACCTGTCTCAGGTTTGTTGGCAAGCTGGTGAAGAAGCAACATATGGACTGCCTGAGGGTCCTCGAAGTGATTTGGGGGATTTGTCTCCTATCTCAAATGTAGTGAATCAGCTAAGACATGTTTGCTTCTTTAGCGTTAACACTGGATCTATAAAGCTAAGGTAACAAGTAATGGACACTAGTTCTTACCATGGTGCTAAGTGCTAATCACCACAAACGCACCTCAAACCATGTGGAGCTGTTCAGACTTGGTTATGTGATTTCACTGTTGTCTCTAAACATGGACAGTGACTGCTGCTGCTAGTGATTTTAGCTATGCTGCTTGTGCAGCATACTTCTGTTCATGTTTTTAGATAACAATATGCCATATAGTTTCAGAAGGCACATAATCAAATCTATTAGACATAGAGAATTCCAAAAAAATCTTAATTAAACATTGATTGAAAGTGGTTTGATGTAAAATGGTTTACTAAGACCTTTAGACAGTGGTGGTCATAGACACCAGGAGGTCCATGATGTCTACAACACAAATATAGCCATTTTTTTATTATCCAAAACCACCAATAGACATGTCTTCTGAGATTTTATATATGTGCAAGGTTAATGAAATAGTGGTAAACTGGTAAAAACAGTAGTTTACACTGGTACTATTGTGCCTTACAATATCCTGGATGTACACCTCCACTGCTAATGGAATAAAAAAAAATACATCATTTAGGCCTAACCTTTATCTCAGTCTTAAACAGTGTCCTAGACATCAGCAGCCAGACGCACCAGCTGGCGAGAAAACACAATGCGTCTCAGTTTGAGTCGGCAACTGTTTCTGTGGCACATATTACAGCCCTTTGATCAGTTTGACAGCTTTGATTGATCATCATGCTTCTGTTTTCAGTGATCAGAGACAGAAAAGATCACAGATCTCTTTTTCAAGTGTAACTAATACGACACTTAAGCAAAGTAGATATGATTGTAGGAGCAATGCGAGCGATTTCACTGTGTGTGGAGATCATGCGTGAAAGGCTTCTTGTTTAAGTCAGGAAGTGTCACTGATTGGGTGCACCGAGAGAAAACCTCATTCTGTGTGACAGTGTTTTGACCTACCGTCACTTCACGCACTATTAGTTAAGATGCACTGCAAGTGTTTGTGGGGCAATCAAAATCTGTTGATTTAGTTATGAATGAACTGTCATTGTAAGGGTTAGGATGGACTGTCAGCTGGTCCAACTGGCTGCAGAGCCTTGATGTGATTTTTAAAGGTGTCACAGGTGAATGTCTGGTTACTATTTAAAGGTGAATGTCTGGTTACTATTTAAAGGTGAATGTCTGGTTACTATTCCCACATAATTGTGAACAATTCTGACTTCATCCATTTCTCTAGAATAGAGCATTTCTCTCCTAATGACTTTGTTTACATTGTAACCTTTTAATTATACAGAGAATGCGTGTTTGGGGCAAGCATTTGGTGGATTTCTGCTGAGATATTAGCTTTCATTAAGGAGCAAATTGGAAATTTTAGTTATTAGTTATTTAGTTATTAGATCATACCTCAGCACTCAGATACAGCTTTACTGAATAGAAGCTTAGTTTTGATTCTTATTGTTTAGAAGAGAGAGAGGGAGAGGTCTCTGTACTGTTCCAGTGTAAAGGTCAGTGGATGCTGAGTCGGTCGTTTGCTCTCAGATTTGCAGTCCAGCTCACCATGGGTTTCCCCAAATAAGAATTTTATTATTGACTTCTGGCTGCTCTCAAACGTGCTCAAGAAGGAACCTAACAAAACCGCTCAGACAGAAACACAGGAATGAGCGCTGTAGAGTAGAACAGGGTTTCCATCTGTACAAAAAAAAGCATTATATTGACAATATAATATTTGTCACTATATACTGTATTCATATTTTAGAATATCCTGATAATATATACCAGGGCCAGGAATTTTGACATTTAGTCACTGTAACAGTCCATAGTCATTAATCTATAGTCATTTACACATCTGGGTAACCTTTGCCGTATTGAGAATTTCAAATTTAAGACATTTTTTCCATGTTTTAAAGCAACACAAGTAATGTGAGTGAGTTATTGCTTCATGTTCCATGCGTACAAAATATAAACACCTGTAAGTGAATTATAAGTCAGTCTTATTTTGGACATTTGTGTGTTAATGGAAACTTCTACTAACTAGCTCTGGATTACTAAGGATTTCCAGCAGTGCTATATCATATGTGGCATTGATGCTTGAAACAGTGTTTGTAAGGAATTGGACATGGCTAAGAAACTTAGTTTGTTGATTGCTAATTGATAAGATAATCAGGCCGTAACGTAAGATAATCAAAACCGTAGTTCCACCGAATGTTCGCAAACACTGTCGTTAAGTTGTGTAGTTTGAACTACAGCTGTAGACCTGTCGTTAGAAGCTTAGTTCCTGGTGATGACGCAGGACGCAGTAGAAGCAGACCTGTCACTGAGCTAAAATAATGTACATCTTCTGGAACGAAGATTTAGAACATCAAATGCTGTAAACGTGTTGTTCTTAATGTGTGTCCTGATATATATCGGTGTTTATGAGTACAGCTGCATTTATCAAATCGCTATAACTCATGTGGGTGTAATGTTAGCCTAGGCCTACGAAAAAATGTCATCAAGTTAGTCTTTATTACAAACATATATCATAAAAGACAACGTGGGAAACTTTACAGTGCTTTAATAAATCAGTTCTTAATCACTGAAAGCTTTCATCACCATTACCAAAAAAAAAAAAAAAAGTCACCTGAGTTTCCAACCCACGTCCGTCTGAAACCACCGTGTCACGACAGATTCACACATTTATGCAACCGTGACACTCTTGCATACCAATTACGGGGTTATCTGTTAATATTATATTTATAATGAATATCAACATTACTATTGTTATTATTTTCGTTGTTGAGATTCTATTTTTAAAAATTCTTTTGTTATATTATTTTTATTACTATGACTGGTAGTGGTGGTGGAAAGTTATTTGTTTACAATATGAAGAAATATGAGTAACCTGAATAATACTTTAATTATGTTTACTGATTCACATATTTTGGCCTTATATTACAAGGTTTGTGAGTTTTGCCCGTTTTCCGGTGTGAAAGTTGGACCAAACACATTTAGAACCATGGAGGTTTGAACTATGGTGGTTCAAACCAACATGGTTCAAACTACTGTGGTACCAACAAAGTACGACGGTTTCGGGAAATGGTCATACTTCAGATGTTGGTTAGTTTAATGATGCATCGTACCACGTCAGTTCAGTGCTAACCTCCGTCGTTGTATGGGAAACGCACCCCTTTATGGCCTGGACTTTATTTTCAGAGTTGCTTAAGGCTGGCAGAGCTTTCTATTTAGCTTTAGACTTTATTTTTAAGCAAACTCCAAGCTAATTGGTAAAGCATATAGGCAAGGGTATGACTGCTTCCTGATGCTTTCATAAAGTATTTTGGATTACATTATCTCAATGTAAATGTTCCTAAATGTTTAACACGTGACACTTGAGAGATTATAGAGTTTTCCACTAGCATCTAAAGGTGTTGTACAGGAAACTGCTGGTCTCTGGTGGTAACCAATTTCAATTACAAAGCAAAACCATTAGGATTTAATCCTAATGGTACTAATGGCCTTTTTTCAGCAGGGTAACGCTCTATTTTCAGGTTAAAGCAAATCAGTCACACTAATTGGATGTAGACTTCTGTGTAAATCTAATGTCCAAGTTAATCTAAAGCTGAATGGTAAGGCTAAGAGGTTTGGCTAATACTTAATTTTCCAGGTATCTTTTAAGCTAATCATTTAAGCTAAAATATTTGGCTAATATTTTATTTTCAATGTAAGTTCAATGTTATCTATAAAGCTAATAGTGAGAAGACTAGGCAATATAATACTAATAATAGTATCAGTAAACAGGTGTGGTTAAGATTGAATTTTCTAGGTAATTTAAGATAATCAGTTAAGCTAATTGTTATGCTGAGGTTTTAATTTACTAGTAAAGCTAATCTGTATTGCTAATGTTTTTCTTTGTCGGTCCAGGGCTAAGGCCAGGCAGTTCTGCTCCTCATGACCTCAGCCAGTTAATTTTTGCTGGACACCTTTTTGTTTTGTGGCATGTTTCATTTTGGTGACGTTTCATTTCCGTTGCTGTTACATTTAGAAATGGAAAGCGAGCTTAATTGTCTGTATCCCATGTCCATCATCCTGAAGCAGACGGTTCTAGCAAGTGAGGATGGAGGAATGTGGATGGAAAGAAGGATGGAAGGAAAAAGCCTGCTTTGAAAGAGCTTATATCCAGTTTTGACTCTTTTTCATATTCTGCTGAATAATTTACCTGAGAGAGGGAGAGAGAGAGAGAGTGGCATGAATAGAGGAAAGAGAAAGAGAGAGAGAGAGGGTGGTGGGGGGGCGGGAGGAAAGGAGAAGGAGCGCGAGGGTGCCGTGGAAACGCGTCGTGCAGACAGATGAGCTTTATCTCGCTTTAGCATGTGTTAGCGCAGCTCTAGGCTGCCAGTCTGCCAGCATTGACTAGCTGTCAGCCTGCTTTTCCTCGCGGATTGGAAAAGACCACACAGCTTTCATTTCCCCACATCAGAGAGGAGAAGGAAAAAGCATCTGCACCTAACGCTCCCTCCCTGCCCCCAAACCATCACTCCGTTCCTGTTTTTCATGCTAACTTTGCAGCGGAATAGTGAGCATTTACAAAACACAGCAGCAGCCAAAAGTTTGGACACACCTGACTGAAGATTTGCATGAATTAGCAAGCTGGCACTGTTGAACTGAACTATTAAAAAAGTTTTAAATCAGAAATGACTGACTTACAACAGGAACACAGAAGACAAAGCCTTTTGAATAATAGGGTAAGTGTACCCATTAAGCCCATGTACCCTTCAAGCCCACTTTCAACTTTGCTGTCAATTTACAAAAAAAAGGAAAACATATATTTTGCCATCCATTACTTTATCCAATCAAATGGTTTGTTACTTCCATAACATTTTTTATTGCATACAAATCACGTTTTCCATTGTTGAGTTAGCCCCGCCCAAGTGTATACAGTCTCGGGACCCATGAAATGAAGACTCCTTAAAACTTTGCCGTTTTGGGACCTGTCAGAAATGATCCATTTTTAGCAATTTTCAGCCACATCTTTGGTATGTACATTAATATTATGTAAAATAAGAGGTAAATGTACCAATTTTGCTATATTAATAAATAGTGTTTTGCCTAATTATACTATTTCCCTTCAAATGGAAAGATGAGTTTCATGAGCTAGTGAATATATCTAATCTCATGCTAACACCCCTAGCCCTGTTAATGCTACACTTGCGCATGAATTAAGGTTGTCAGCGACAAATAGTAAGCATTTTGTTATTCATTTAACATTGAGATTTAGATAAATGCATCATAAATTGTTCTGTGGAACTGATAAATTTAATAAATTAGTTTTTTTTACAAGTGGGCTTAAATGGTACATCCCATCAAAATGCATGCAAACTGCAGCGAGCACATGCTAATATTCAATGACTAAAACTTTATATTTCATAATGTGGGCACAGTAGTAACTGCTGTAACGTTTGATTTAGGCTTCATGCATGGTTCTGTGAACATGTCTTACATTTTGAAAGGAAAGCATTGTCTTTTTTCAGCATTCCTCGCTGCGGAACCATTTAAGCCCAGTATGCTCCATTTAAACCCGCCTCATGTATTTCAATAGAGAATTTCCTCTAGTACATTAATGTAAGTTAAATACATTTTTCTGTTCAAAGAGTTTGAAAGTAACAGTTCACTGTGTGGCTTTAAATCACTGATCTACTTTACTATATAGATACATGCACAGATAGACAGACAAATGGTACCATGGTACCAATTAAGCCCATGCCAGACTTTTGACATTTTCCCTAAAATTTCTTGATTATGTATTTTGAAATGTACATCAACTAATTAATAAATATTCAAATGAGAGGTAAATCTTGCCCTTTAACAAATGATACCACTTACAAATTATGTCAATATCTAGGAAAAATAGAGAAACTTAGATTTTGGTGGGCGTAATGGGTACACTTACCCTACATTTATTCAAACGTTTTTCTTTCCTGAACTTCAAGGTTCCCTGTATTACCTCAAAAAATCTGAAAATGAAGTCTTAGCCATGCTTATTAACTTCCAGCTTTATCCATTTTATCAACTTCACACTTGGTAGTTCAACATTTACAGGCTGTAGTCCATCTGTTTCTCTGCATACTTTGTTAGCCCCTTTCACCCTGTTCTTCAATGGTCAGGACCCCCACTGGACCCCCATGGAGCAGATATTACTTGGGTGGTGGATCATTCTCAGTACAAGGGTTGACACTGTTTGAAAATGTTGTAAACTGGAGGCAGCTGTGGCGAAGTCCTGCTGCCTGTGGTGTCTCATAAGCCACTGCCTTAGAAAGCAGCACTGTGGTGAAGGTATCTGCAACTGAATCACGTTTGAGATGTGCTAGAAAGCAGTGATAGGTCACATCATTCCCAAGACAAAGCTTCCTACTAGCTGTTAGCATTAGACGTTCACACCTAATCACACCCAGTCTTATAAGAAGGCTAGCAAATTAAAAGCACAGTATTTGTGCACAAACTAGTCTCTCTCCTCCACTGTATCAAAGCTGGAGCTTTATGCTATTGTTTCATAACCACACTGGAGCTTACGCGGAGGATTATGGGATAAGTGAGGCAGCAATACTTCTACACTGGAATCTCAGCAAGCAGTGTTTTATACAAATGTAAGACATATGAGGAGGGAGCTTTTGTTATGTTTCAGACTCATCTGTATGTAAAAGGAAACTTTTACACAGATTTTCCAAAAATTCTCCATAATGAATGAATTACAAAGTCATTCAGTGGTTTCGTGTAAAATGCTCCCTTCTAGGTAAGGCAAGTTTATTTGTATAGCACCTTTCATACACAAGGGCAATTCAAAGTGCTTTACATAAAAGGGTGAAGATGCAAAGAAAAACAAAACAAAAGCAAAATAATTCATGTAAAAATCATTAAAATATAATCATAATTCATTTAAAAATCATTAAAATATAATCATAATTCA
>CM067500.1:21138175-21163860 GCA_034552555.1 Semaprochilodus insignis | reverse complement strand
GTTTTAAACTGAGCTGAAAGTCTGATCAAACAGGAATGTTTGCAGCCTGGATTTAAAAGTATCTACTGTTGGGGCTTTTCTAATACTCTCTGTCAGCTGATTCCAAACTTACTGACTTACTGACTTACTGGTGGTGATAAGAACCAGACGTCCACCTCTTCAAGCTTCCTCACACAATGTTATTAGCATTACATTAAATACATTACACTTATGAATAGACTGCTGGAATGGGACATTGTTTTATAAGAGTTTTAGGAATGTTTTGTTGTGAAACTTTATTTTAATGGAGTTTAATAGAATAGCTGAAGTTTGGGGGGGTGAACATGCCTGAAACCCCTCGTCCTTCTGATGTAATGCCCTATAAAATTGCATCTTCACTTTCCACTCCTGTGACAAAGTTTTCACAATCCCCACCACCCCTCCACTTTACCACCATACTCTACCATCAGCCTACATATGAAAGCTCAGAAGGCATGTGTAGGTAAACTCAGAAGGACTGTATTCTGCAGAAACTTCCGTTTTAAGCTGTTGTGGTTTGTCCACTCGGGTCAATTTGACTGGCAGCAGACTCTACTAAGAGTCGAGACAGAGTTAAAGCTGGAGGAAGATGGATTAGCTGCGTTGAGCACAGTCTGAGCTGCCCTGACATTTCATCTTGGTTTATACAGACACCTGCAGCTCAGACACAACTTATTCTCCATTACTGCTGACCAGTCCAGGTATCACTAAACTGGCGCTGACCCAGGAGCAGGCAAAGAATCCATCACACCATCCTTTAAAGGAATTGTAGTTTTGCAAAAGATCTAATTTACAATTTTGCCTCCCTTATCCCTTACCAAATGTCACCAGGCAGTGTATTCATAACCATTTCATGTCATAAGGTTCTGTAAGGGAGCTTTCAGAGGTGGACGTCGGGTTCCTATCACCACCACTGTAAACAATTTTGAGATCTGTTTATCTTTTTCGGCATACGCTCTGATGGAGTCTCTCCTCTTCCTATGCAGGTATTCCTGGTAGTGACTACATTAACGCTAACTACATCGACGGCTACCGAAAGCAGAACGCATACATAGCGACGCAGGGCTCTCTGCCAGAGACGTTCGGGGATTTCTGGAGGATGGTATGGGAGCAGCGCAGCGCCAACATCGTCATGATGACGAAACTGGAGGAGCGCTCCAGGGTAAGCACATGTTCACATACCCTCAGGGGTAACATGATACTCAATGGCCCGAGCCATGGCTGCCATCACAACCAGGGGATAAAATATGTAGCCTTGAGGTGATCACAGATATCCCTTCAGTTTTGCAGTTTGGAAAATGGCAGCATCTAGACCCACTTGGTCCTAAACATGTTATATTATTGCAAACCAATTTTCAAATTCCAGGTGTTGATGGTGTAAGAATTAATTTGTTTCTTAATACATTGCTTATAATTCTTCCCAATGCAGCTACATCATTCATAAAAGGGGAATATCTAATACTGAATTATACGTATTGGTCAGAAATAATTTTCTAAATGCTATGAATGGAATGAATCAAGATTTTCCTTACAAAATGGATTTGTTTAAACAAATACGTATGATATTTTTAAAAACACTTGCGTTAACTGCGGAACACTTGTCACAGTGTTACAAATTTACAAACCAATGCTGTATATGTAAATGTGTTTTTAGCTAATAATCGTATAATACTGAAACTCAGAGAGTAGACAAGCAGTACAGAGGCACCCATACTGATATCCTTACTCTAAATCTATTAACTTTCTGTCATCCAGTCATTTTTCTTTTGTTTTTCCTTTTTTTGTCATTTTGTCTGTTTGTGTCATGTTTCATTTTGTCTTCAGATGCCTTCGTATTTCTTCTCCAAGGCAAGACTCACTGCACCGTGTTTCCACATGCTGACACAGATTTTTTTATTTTTTTTTTTCACATTTTTGGGCCAGTACTGTTTTGTTATAGCATGAGCTAGCAGCTTGAGTTGCTTAGCTTTATGCTAGTCAGTTTAAGTAGGACGTGCACTCAGCTCTTGAGCTTTGCATAGATGGTAAAATGTAAAGCTATAAGCACAGATTCTTACTCACATTTCACCCTATATGAATGTCTAAACACAGGAACTGCATTACCTCTGCAAACCTAGCTATACTGTAGTGTAGCTAAAGCACATGTAGTTCATAGTTAAAAGAAATAGTGAACCTTTTGTCCATATTCCCCCCTTACTCCAACTCTAACTGACCAGCCAACGCATTTGGTTTATGCGCTGGAGCTAGAGGCTAATAGAACTAACAAGTAATGAAATCCCTGCTAGAATACCTGGTCAACAGCTAAACCACCTGTACTGTGTTTTGGATGTTGGCATTGTGACCAGCCAGTGTGATCATGCAGGGTAACTAGCCAGACCAGCGTGGAATTAGCATAAGATAGCATAGACTGCCTTGTGTTGTTTTAAGTGATGCACAAGTTTTCTGGACTCCTCAATAACCATAACAGCCCCAGTACCAGCATGAGACACAGCAGCGAGTAATATTTGAGTAGCTTCAGATTCAGCTTGAATTCAGCTTATTTTACACAAATCAAAATCAGTGAGGCCAATCATTCTCTGAGTAGAGAGTTTTTGAGCCATTTCGTGCCATTTGTGCCATATTCCGCATTTAACCCATCCGTGAAGTGAAACACCCACATACACACACTAGTGAATACCCACATACACACACTAGTGAATACAGCCCTATCCACGGTGCCCAGGGAGCAGTTGGGGGTTAGGTGCCTTGCTCAAGGGCACCTCAGTCATTACTGTCGGTTCAGGGAATCGAACCGGCAACCCTCCGGTCACAAGGCTGGTTCCCTAACCTCCAGCCCACGACTGCCCCACAATTCTTTCAAGGAGAGATTTTCAAATTCTTCGATAAATGAGAAGTTGGATGTTATGGTGCTCTTCTTTTTAAAATGCTTATGTATTCATATTAGGTATTCCAGTCCACCTTAAATGAGGCAGTAGAGTGTAACTGCAGCTTGATTTCAGGTGGAACGGAAATTTGAATCTGATTTTGTTCCTTGTTCAGTTTCTAATAATCATTTACTGCAATGAGGTAAATGAGGAGCTGTGCAGGAGAGTGCTGGATTTAAAGAAAACAGTTTTGTGAGCAGAGTTTGTGCTCATAGCAGCTGGCGAGCAGCGCTGACATTGTTTGAAGTTGGTAATTAAACAAACCCTTTCTCCTCAAACGCAGACTTTCTCCTGCTTTACACTCCTTGTCAGAATGTCCCTCGAGACATTGTAAAACATGACCAGGCTTTTGACTCCTAGCTGTGTTGGAGTTGAAGTTGATTCTTGTGGAATCGACTCCCCATCTCTAGTTTGTTTCAGCAGGCGGTTCATGTTCACAAGTTAGCACAGTGAAGACATTATGCCTAAATCATTACACACTTGATTCAAACCATGTGGAGTTGTTAAGTAGGCTGTAATAGACATACTTATGTGGTTTCAAGCAGCAATCCTGACTTTTGTCAATAATTTGGGTCCATTTTTTTGGGTCCACAAGCAGAATTTGGACACCAAACTGGCTCTGGCTAATCAGGTATATTTGGGGTAGGAGGGAAATTGTGTAAATGAACTTTGTACTTTGTACATTGCAGTCCTCCTTGCAGTCCTTTTTTGGCCAAGCACATTCTTTTATAAGCAATTGCATTTTTGATGAGGAATGAAGATAAATCCGCTCATGCTTATAAATGTGCTGTTAGCTTCCTTTCTTATTAACACCTATCATTTTAGTTTTCCATTGAATTAAATGCCTGCTGCCTCACGTTCCTAACTCACACACCCTGACAGGAATGTCAACGCTGGGGGCTTTTTTCCCTTTTTATTACAGCGCTCTTTTATTTAATGCAAAGCATGTGCCCGCTAGTCCATGAAGAAGCTAGCGTCCGCTGCTAGCATCTCTCACTTTCTCCTCTTGGCGAGACGACGGCAGTACTGTAATGGAACAATGTTTTATTAGGCACTCGCTGGGCAACAAAAAGTGTATAATCATAATAAAGCCTGGGCCGTAATGTGATTGGAAAAAAGTGCAGTTAAGTTTGTAATTATAGCGTCTGTCAGGCTAATAAATAGCACCGTAGCCGAAGCTGGAATTCCTCGGCTTGTTTAACACAACCCCCACTCCCCCACCATCGCTGCTCAGAAATAAGGAGTCAGCAGAAAGAGGAAGGGATGGACGGCGGTTAGCTTTGTCCTTTTGTTCCACTTTTCAGTTCAAAACATCGTTCTCTGCCTGTTAGGGAAGGCAAACTTCAAATTAGCCAGTGTAGCAGTTCCCAAGCACAGTACAGCTTATTTTTAAAAGCCTGACGGTTATTAATGTTGTTTTTGTCCAAATGTCTCAATAATTATATCGTTCGTTTTAACTCTATAATAACATACTAACTAAATAACTAGGTAACACTAATAGCAAGCTAATCATTATCTACTAGTTTGTTAATGACTATTAATGAGTATATAATTTTTACAGTGAAATATATTTACCGTTGTCCATTTTGTAGTAACCAACAAAAAATAATTATTTTGAACTCCAGAAACCTAATCTGTAATTGTAATTGGTTAATAATGATTTAGTTTTTTCATGCTCATAAATGATACAATTTTAAATATTAAGCATTTATATAACAGTTCATAATCAACTTAGTTACTGTGTACATCCTGTGTTAAATATATTTTTTAAAATAAAAGTAATTAATAAAATTACTTTGTAAAGCATGAACAATTTAGGTTTTAGACGTAGTTATGGATACAAAAATTTCCTGAACCACTATAACACGTTGAGATTAAATGATACTAATATGTATTAAACTAAACCAACTATAGTGTGTGCACTGACATCACTTTCCTGTTGCAAATCACCTCCTCAGTCCAACTGTGAGTGGCAAAACGTTTTGCAACAAGGCTGCATTCATTACCTGAAACGTCCAAACCCGGAATGAAACAATTACTTGCTTATATTAAAAGCAGCTGGACTCGACAGTAAAACACAAACTTGTGGCCTTCATGAACTTTTCTACTGTTTCTCCTTCCCAACTTTAACTTCCAAATCTACAAGGTTATCCGGCAGACTGTCTAGTCCTGCTTTGTGAAGTTCCTCCTTGTAAACTGGGCTAATTTGGCTAAAACTGTCTAACCATCCTCCCCCTTGTAGAACAAAGAGCCGTCATCATGAGTGTTTATTTTTAAATACTGGGAAAAACTTTACAGTTGCACAGCATATAAACAGAAATATAATATTTTATTCATGGATTATCAATAGGTAGGATAACTGAAGGTATGATTTTACCCCAAAATCCAGCATCTGATACCAAATCTGATTTTGGGGCATGGATTGCAGGTGTTTTCACATATTGCAGTGAGTCATATGCAGTATGAAAGACAGCTCCTAATTCGCCAGCTTCTTGTTCAAATCGTCCAGTTCTGTTTTAAATGGTGCAACAGTTACGTTCTGGCACCTCAGGTGTTGCAATAAAAACTGCTGCACCATTTAAGGTGGAACAGGGATATTCAAACACTTAAGCCTCATATTAAGCCTTGTTTTTAAAGTTTTGTACCAGACTAATATACTGTGTATTAGGTTTTATGTATAGTTATTACCTTTACATTCAATTTCTGTTTCAAGAAATTTCAGTTTGCCTTCCATTTCTTTCTGTTATGTTGTGAAAAAAGACATGCTTCCTTTCCAAATAATAAACGATCATAATAAAAGATCTCTTCTTCTACTTACAAACACAAATAAGGTGTTGAAGCTGTTTGGAAGGTGCGCTTTCCACAGCTTGTTTCAATGAGCTACAAGCGAAAAAATGATTCTTATAAAATTTAAGCGGTAAACAGTCAATCATGTATGTTTTCAGGTGAAGTGTGACCAGTACTGGCCCACCAGAGGAACAGAAACGTACGGACTGATCCAGGTGACTCTGCTAGACACGGTGGAGCTGGCCACCTACTGCGTCAGGACGTTTGCACTTTATAAAGTAAGTAAAGGATGAAGACGGATTCCTTCCTCAAACAGTGAAAGACGGTAGACTGGGTCCTCGTCTTCACTGTGTCTGTTTATTTTCTGTCCACTGCAGAATGGCTCCAGTGAGAAGAGAGAAGTGAGGCAGTTCCAGTTCACTGCCTGGCCTGATCACGGGGTCCCTGAGCACCCCACCCCATTCCTCGCCTTTCTACGACGGGTCAAAGCCTGCAATCCACCAGATGCTGGACCCATGGTGGTTCACTGCAGGTCAGTCTACCAATACATACTCTTATATTTGTATGCAAATATTTCAACACCCCCAGTTCTTTTTTCCAGTATGCTACATTTAAAAATAACATTATAAAACTATTTAATTCAATGCGTAGAAGTTCTTTGTAGACATAATTTCATTTAGAAAATCAACAAAACAATTGTAATAAGTAAAATAATTTTACTGTAAGTCATTTGACCAGGGACCCCCAAACTTTTGCATACGACTGTATCATACCTGTCGAAACAAAATCGCATATCTCTGGAATAGTAATGGTCAAACGTCAATTTAATGTAACAATAATTTTGTTCCATCTCTGTTCGCCTCTAAGTTGTGTGCCTGTGCTGCAGTCGGGGTCTAAGCTTGTTTATCTGTGTGGGAAAAATAAACGGCTAAAACTGTAGCACCCTGTGGAAAACAGCCAAAACACAATCCAACACTCCTCACTGGCCACTTTATTGTAAACACCAACCTTGTATGTCCAATCAATTGCCACTTTATTATAAACACCTACCTCGTACTTCCGCTCACTGGCCACTTTATTAGAAAACCCCTACTTTGTATGTCCACTCGCTGGCCACTTTATTAGAAACACCTTTCTTGTACTTCCGCTCACTGGCCACTTTCACCTACCTTGTACTTACACTCACTGGCCACTTTATTAGAAACACCTACCTTGTACTTACACACGCTGACCACTTTATTAGAAAACCCCTACCTTGTACTTACACACACTGGCCACTTTACTGGAAACACCTACCTTGTACTTCCACTCACTGGCCACTTTATTAGAAACCCCTACCTTGTACTTCCACAATCACTGGCCACTTTATTAGAAACACCTACCTTGTACTTACACACACTGGCCACTTTATTAGAAACACCTACCTTGTCTTTACGCTCACTGGCCACTTTATTGGAAATACCTACCTTATAGTTCCACACACTGGCCACTTTATTAGAAACACCTACCTTGTACTTCCACTTGCTGGCCACTTTATTGAAACACCTACTTTGTTTGTCAAAGTCGCTGGATTTTTTGCAATAAGCAGCTTTAAAAATGTGACTTGTCTGTCATGAAGCCAAACTCCATAAGTCAGTAGAGTGTGCTGTGCCCTTTCCAACAAGCCCTGGATTGCATTGCTAGCCTTCCAAAGATATGGACCCTAAAATCAACAAGCTCATCACTCGTTGTCCTCTGTGAGGTGTCCATGCAGTAAGTGTCATAATCAAGTTATCAGCGACTAATCGACCTTGAGCTTAAAGCTGTAAAACTGATAAGTTAACTAGTCGAATAGTCTGTGTTACCTCTAATATATCTGTTATTATTCTACTGTGTTCTGTAAAATATTTTGATTCCATCTTGACAGTCTGTAGATCAGTTTGTGTGAGATATATAAGTGGTATGTAATAATATATGTAGTGTATATTGTTATATGTATATGTAATTATATATAATCAGATAGATATTTTATATTATGTAGATAGTGTCAAGCCGCAGTGTGAAGAGTTAATAGCCCTGCATTTAGAGGGTTATAATGTGAGTGTGTGCTGCCAGACTGAGAGAGTGAATCAGTGCATGTGAGTTCCTGCTTTAGCCGTGTAGCTCCTTCTACAGCGGCTTTGTGATCCAGCAGCAGCAGGATTAGCCATGTCACTGCTTCTCTCTTTCTCTCTTTCTCCCTCTCTCTCTCTCTCCCTCCCTCCCTCTCTCTCTCTTTCCATCTCTCTCTTCATCTATGATTCAGGAACTTGGAAAGGAATTTTATGTTGGCAGTGCTGCAGCGTTAGGCAAAGTATATGTGATGTGACTGATGACATCATGCAAAATGATTTGCCTCCTTTTTAATTACTTTACATCAGAACATCAACACATTAAACTGCTGAATCACATCACTCTGCTCTCGTGATCTGGATGAACTTCATGTATATAGACTGAGAGCCAGCCATTCAGATTGTTGATTTGTGGTGAGGTTATCAGCTGTGTCATGCCCCCAGTCACACAGTGAGATTTAACACTGAATTGCACACTTTCAGAGCCGGAGATACAGCAGCTCATTATCAGGCTTCAGTGTTATTTCAGGCTGCTTTGGGAACTGGACTGTACCACTGCAAAGACTTACTCTTATGGAGCAGTTTTGGCTCACAGTAATGAAAATGCTCGTTTACTTAAACAGTACAGCACCTTCAGCACCCCTCAATTCACTTTACCAGTTCACAGTCAAATACTACAATAGAGAGAGAGAGAGAAGGGGAGAAAAAGGAGAGAAAGAAAGAATAAGAGACAGAGAGAGGGAAAGAAGGAAAATAGAGGAAGAGAAAGGAATGATAGTAAGTAACAGGGCGAAGAAGTGAGAGAAAGGAAGAAGAGAAAGAAGGAAAGAAGGGAGACAGAGAGATATAGAGAACGAAGGAAAATAAAAAAAATAGAGAAATTGAAAAGAAAGTGGTAAAATAAAAAGGAGAACAAAGGAAAGAGAGGGAAGATAGTGAAAGAAGCAGGAAAATGATGAGAGAGAAAGAGAACGAAAAGTAGAGAGAGGAGTGGAACTAGAGAGAGAAAGAGGAAGAAGTGAAAGGAGAGAGAGAGAGAGAGAAGAATGGATGGCATAACCTTGCATCAGAAAAGTGACAGAAAGAAGAGTGGATTAGTGCAGAATTAAAAGCAGCACTCACAGAAGTTAATTAGTGCTCCCAGCAGACCCTCTCTCAATAGAAAATACTCTCTCTCCCTCTCTCTCTCTCTCTCTCTCTCTCTCTCTCTCTCTCTCTCTCTCTGAATACAGGAATTAATGTCATTGGTAGACTTTTAATTCCTTCAGCCTGCATCAGATAAGGCCTTTAAGTCTCTTCTGAGAAGGTGTCGTCACATTGCTTTCAGCTGACCGTTTTAGAGGGAAAGTAAATAAATGAAAGGAGCTTTTTAAAGGGATATTTATTTATTTATTTATTTATTTATTTATTTCTGTATCTTTTCTTTCGGTTCTTTGCTGTAGGGCTCTTCCTGCTGAAAGTTTTGTCTGAGGGAGCGGAGGAAGTCGTGGTAGAGGCTATACTGTTGTGCTGGGTGGTGTTTGTGTGAGGGGCCGTTGGGGCCGGCAGATTACGAGGCTGTTTATCGGAGTGCATTTGCAAGTCTAAACAAAAGGATGAAGAGAAGAAGAGATTGTTCGGCTTCGTAGTAATTAACCGCAGTCCACCCCCGCAGCTCCCGCTGTGATTAGCTGGACCGTCTGTGTGTGTGTGTGTGTGTGTGGTGTATGTACACATAACTGAACACGCTGGCGAGCTTTCCCTCAACTTTAGACACATTTCAGTAGAACCACAATCCGCAGACGAAAAGGTTCCCAAATGCTGCTCCTGCATGTTGTTGCCGTTAAACTGACTTACAGCTGTAAACCTGCTTTACGAAATCCCGCCCGTCCTGCAACAGTAACTTCTGCTGCAAAGACGTTTCATAAACCAGAGCGGCTCGTGCCAGACCGGCGCTGAGTTACATGTTTATTACATTTATGATGGATTTCATCACATACGCCACAGAGTATCAAAACTCATATCAAACGTAACACAACTACACTCAAAAACCACACCACCTTTCCCTCTTTCTCTCGACTCTTCAGCTTCTATTCTTTTTCTCTTTCTCTGTCTGTCTTTCTCTCCTCCTCTCTTTATCTGCTTCTCTTTCTGTTACTCACCCTCTTCTCTTTCTCTCCTCTCTGTCTGCTTCTCTCTTTCTATCACTCTGTCTCACCTCCTCTTTTTATCTTTATCTGTATCTCCTTTTCTATCTCTCTCCCTGTCTCTTTCCATCTCTCTTTGTCTCTCTTCTTTTTTTATCTTTCTCACTTCCCTCTCTTATCGTTCTCTATCTTTCTATTACTCTCTCATTTACTCTATTACTCTTTTGTTGTCTTTCTCTCCTCCTCTGTTTCTATCTTTCTGTCCCTCTCTATCCTTATCTCTTTCTTTCTCTCTCTCTTCCCCTCCTCTCTCTCTCTCCCCTTTTCTCCCCTCTCTCTTCCTCTCTCACTCCCACTCTCTCTTCTCCCTCTCCCTTCCACCTTTCTGTCTCTCATTCTCTCTTCCACCTCTCTTACTCTCTCTATTCTCCTTCTCTTTCTCTCTCTCACTCGCTGTCTCTGTCTCACTCTCCTTCTTCCCTCTCTCTCTCTCTCTCTCTCTCACTCTCTCTCCCCCCTCTCTCTCACTCTCTCTCTCTTCCTCCTCTCTGTATTTTCTTTGTTGTGCTGAAAAGAGAAAAGAGCATTTACCGCTGTCGCCCCTAACCTGCGGGTTGTCGTGGCAACGGCCACTCGAAGACGGGGGTATCCAGGCGTTATGGCAACAAATGGGAGAGACGATCCAGTGGCATGATGGGATATTACAGGGGTCAGCGGTTTTTCACCACACTGACAGAGTGAGAGAGAGAGGAAGAGAGAAACACAAGGTAGCGAAAGAGGTAGACAAAGAGAGAGACAGAGAAAGAGAGAGAGAGGGAGAGAGAGAGAGAAGTAGACAAGCAGAACTGTGCACTGAAAGGTTCACTAGGAAACCAAAAGTGGTTCTTCTGTGGCATCGATCCCAAAAATCCTCCTTTGTTTCGTTCCCTTGGTTTTTAGGAATAGGAATGGTATAATGGATTGTTTGGACTGATGCCATAAATGAACCACTTTTAGCTCTAAACTAATCCACCTTTCAGTGGGCAGTTCACTGGATGGTTCTTTAAAGAACCAAAAGAGGAACCTCATAATGTAAATGTTCTGTGCCAACTAAGGTTCATCCCAGAACCAAGCCAAGACACTGTTACGCCTTGTTTTGTGAAGGTGTAGGTGTCTCCTGCTGTTGGACAGGTAAATCCAGACTCTTTTTCATGCGGCTGATTGTGAAGGTAAACGCGCCCTGTACCGCGTCCGTGAGTGCTATTTGTTCAAGGACACCGGAGAAATGAAGGGTCTTGTTTTGCTGCCAGCATTAAGTCAAGCGGAGGTGAAACCTGGCTCGAACCGCAGTGCTTAATCGTATAAAAAGTACGCTAGTGATTAAAAGCCCTCGGCCCGGCTCTCCTGGTGAACATTCCGGCGTTAGCGCACCCCTGCGCTCCGAGTCAAGCCGGTAATGTGGAAATTTGCAGCGCTGCAGTGTTTAAGTGTTTTAATGAAGAGTCCTGCCCTGGCTGCCATTTTCCCGCCATTATGCCACGTTAGCGAAGAGCGCTAGTGCTAATCGAACTACGGCTAATTGAAGTCAGCTGCAATGCGCTTTGCGAAAAAATTTCAGGCCATCGCTATTCAAAGTCACAGAGAGAAAAGAGAAGGAGCTTTTGTAGTTCTGGAAGTGGAGGAGAGAGTACACAGTACAATGGACAAAAAATGGACTGCACTGCAGAAACTTTAGTGATGATTATAGTAATACTTTTATTCGTGTTGCACTCTATCATAATAGTGTCGTCCCAAGCTGTTTCACATCACTTAGAAAAATAAAGATGAGTTAAATTAATATTTTTATAAAAACATCATGATGTTCCTTAAAATATCAAGAAGTCGTTTCACAACTGTTAAAACTAACTGAACAACTTGCTAAATAACTACATCAGTAAATGAACCAATCAATAAAATACATTTAAATAATATAAATTAAATGAATAACAAAATACCAAAAAAGTATATGGATAAATAAAAAGTATGGCAAAAAGATGTTATTATATATATTTCCTTATTAAATATTAAAAATATATGAAATGTTTTATTTTTGTATCATTATTTTTAATCTTCATTTTTGTTGTTTTGTATTTGATTACAGAATTTGCTTTCTATGTAGCTCTCTCTTTCTCTCTCTCTCTCTCTCTCTCTCTCTCTCTCTCTCTCTCTCTCTCTCTCTATCTCTCGCACAATCTCTCTCATCTACATCAGTAGATGAATATGTTCATCTGCTGGTTAGCAATCACGTACTGATTATAATGTGTGCTGGCGCCGTTTAGCTATGTAACGATTGTACACATTTGCCCTAAAGTGTGCACTTGCCGAAACTCCTTTAGCAGTCCAGATACAAGTCCTGCTGTGCTGCTTGTTCTCTGTCTGATCCTGAACATGCAAGTGGATACTTTCACACTGAGAACGAAACAGTCTCATTCACTACCATTAGCATATTTATACTCTGCCCACAAAATAAACATTTAGAGTTCATCCAACCTAATGAGACACTGTAGAACAGACTCAGTTTATACCACAATACCTACATTTAGAGTGAGTTATACATTCAACCTAATGAGAAACTGTAGAACAGACTCAGTTTATACCACAATACCTACATTTAGAGCGAGTTATACATTCAACCTAATGAGAAACTGTAGAACACGACTGCCAGGCCAACAACACCACACTACACCTAACATACTCTGTAACATGACTCAGTTGTGTGTTTACTCAAAGTAAATATCCGACAGTTTAACAAACTGAAAAAATGGAAATGTCTGTCTTCTGTGGTGGTCTTGATCTTTGTGCAGTGCTGGTGTGGGCAGGACTGGCTGCTTCATCGTAATCGATGCCATGCTGGAGCGAATCAAGCATGAGAAGACAGTGGATATCTACGGCCACGTGACGCTAATGCGTGCCCAGAGGAACTACATGGTCCAGACAGAGGATCAGTATGTCTTCATCCATGACGCCCTGCTGGAGGCGGTCACCTGCGGCAACACAGAGGTCCCCGCCCGCAACCTTTACGCCTACATCCAGAAACTCACACAGATCGAGACAGGAGAGAACGTCACGGGCATGGAGCTGGAGTTTAAGGTATGCTTGCGTTGCAGACGCTTTATGGATGCTTTATCGTGGCAAAGCAGACAAACACTGCTTTTCCACCTTAAATAAATAAGCTGACTGGGCTCTCCTTTGATCATCATACATTTGTGACATATGTGATGGTGACATTTGAGTGAATGTTTGACTGGATTTAGAGGAGCTAAAAGTTTGTCTTGCTAGACTAGTTAGCACAACATAACTTCATACAAACATAACTACGTCTCTGTACACCTAAAGGCCTGGAGGGCCTCACCACAGTGGTTTTAGTGTTTTCCTTGCTCCAGCACACCTGATTGAGCAGAACAAAATTAGTTGAACCAGGTGTTCATTCTTTGGAGGAGAAAAGGTTGAGAAGGTTGAGCTTTTGCATTAGCGTTAGCCTCAGGGAGCTGATGAAATAGTTTGTATACAGTGTTCCCTTACTGTAGCTATTAGCGTCATTTACTCACTTTGCATTAGGAAGATGTTTTCTATATGGAACTAAATTCTGCTGTCAATAAAGGGAGTTTAGTTAATATCCTTTGAAATTCCCAGATTTTTGCTGTGTTTGTTGTCAATAGATTAAAACATCAAGACGTGGTGAATAGGATTGTCACTTTACTCAAGTGAAAATAGTCTAATCTAACATGAGTAAAAGTAAGCATACATAATAATTCCAAAATTAAATGTAAGCAATTAAGTCTTAGCAATACAAGCATTGAACAAAGTCAAACAATATAATGTACCCAGTAACACCCATACAAACACCGGCGTGAATAGGGCTAATGTTTACTGCCTTTATGGAGATTAAAAAGACCACTGGACAAACACACAGGCTCAGGTAGGAGACTTTACCTTGCACACACCTTAATGTTTGTGTTCATTTAACACTTGTGGCCTGCTGTAGAAGAGCCAGAGAAGAAATGTGTTGTTATAAAAACGATAAGGCTTCAATGCCAGCACCTATGACACACCACACTTCAGATATTATTGTTGTCAAGGGAACTCTCTTTTGGGGGAGTTAAAATCTTCCCCATTGGCAAAGACGTTAGACAAGGCTGCATCCGATCACCTACCTGTATACAGCCTTATTATTAAAAGAGGAAGATGATCATGGATTTAAGATTGGTAGAAGAAGCATTAAAAACCTAATATATGCTAATGACACGACTTATAAGGAAAGTTAAAGTTTGGAAAAGAGTAAAAAGGATGGGACTTCAGAACATGGATGGGAGCTCAATATTAAGATAACATAGCTTTTGACAACAGTCAACACCACTAACTTTACCAATGATGATGTAGAAGTGGTGCACAGCCTCGATTATGCGGATCAGGGATTGCCATTTGGCAGAACAAGCCAGAAGGAGCTTGAAAAGATCTTCAAATTAAATTATGTGACTCTACAAACAAAGATCAGCTCTCAGTCTTCTCTGTGGCTCTTTATGGATGTGATAGCTGGACAATACAAAAGCTTGAGGGGGAAAATATTGCTGCTTTTGAGCTTTGCTGATGATTGAGAGTTCCTTGAACAGTAAGGGAAGAAAAATGGAACCGAATCAAGACTCGCCTCTCTCTCAACTCGTCCAGATAACCAAACTGAAACTCTCTTGGACATATTATGAGAAGAACCAATTTAGTGGAAAGGATAATTATGTTTGGAGCAGTCAAAGCAAAAAAGGAAGAGGTCAACCACCAGCAAAATGGATGGAGACAGTCGGAGGAATTATGAACAAGCTGCTAAAAAACCTGAAGACCCAAACAGGAGACGGGACATTCTGGAGAAACACTATCCATATGGCCAGCACTAGTCAGAAAATGGCTTGACAGCACCAAATAAATAAATAATAAGCTCTTCTTGACTCTCTGTAATTTGGAAAACAGATGTGATTGTTTCACTTTGATTGTGCAGTGAAAATAGCCTGACAATGCTACTGTGAGAGGGAGGTTGTTTATGCATACTGCATAATGCATTTAAATTCTAGTAGCGTGCAATATACGTTTAGGCACCTACAATAATTACCATAAATCGTAATTTTGTATGTCACAGTGCTTGTATAATCATTTCCAAATCTTTCCTAGAAGACCAACGTTANTAAATAAATAATAAGCTCTTCTTGACTCTCTGGAAAACAGATGTGATTGTTTCACTTTGATTGTGCAGTGAAAATAGCCTGACAGTGCTACTGTGAGAGGGAGGTTGTTTATGCATACTGCATAATGCATTTAAATTCTAGTAGCGTACAATATACGTTTAGGCACCTAAAACAATTACCATAAATCGTAATTTTGTATCATTTCCAAATCTTTCCTAGAAGACCAACGTTAAGTGTAGTTATCATTCTTTAACTGGTTTTTGTAATCAGTACTTTCTTTCTTCAAGCTGATGGAATTTAGCAAATCTATATGATGCAAGTCAGGAGCCAAACTTGTGAGGAGCTTAACTAAATCGACTAACTCCAGAAATCAATTCTTGTTTATTTTTACCATGTTTTGAATTATGTATAATGATTATTCGAATGATGCTTGGTGTGTTTACAAGCAGAAACACATATACTGCCGACATAAATGGTCTTAAAAATGTGCTTTGGTGCCTGTGACTCTTGCACAGTACAGTATATCTTAATTTCTCAAAGTATCTTCATTTTTGTCGCACCAGCTGTGGACTGAAACTGGCACTAAGCAATAAAATCTAAGCGCAGCACCACATAGTTTTTAGCGTTTCTGATTGCACAGCACGCTCAGTCTACTGACATTTATCACACATTCACAGGAACTGAACCAGAACTGCTTCAGCTTTCAAATCTCTCTTCAGCCGGCACCAACACTTTGTCAGGGGAACTTTTGATTGAAGACGAAAACTGCAGGAATAAACCTTCCAAAACGTACATGATCAATTCACGTCAAATATTAACAGATAGACTTCTGCAGCCGCTGCCGCCTTTGGCTTCTTACAGTCACTGTGACAGCGGAAGAGAAAAAAGAAAAGAAAGCGTCTGTGGCCCGGGGAAGTACTGTTTTACTGTTTCTCCTCATGTCATTCCACTCGGCTACATTTTTACAGCAGCTGCAGCCTCTCTCTGAAACAAAAAGAAGGAGAAATCAATTCAGTGGGAGTCAGAAGGTGATGGAGTATCACAGCTTGAATGAGGGTCCTCCAGGGTCTTTCTGGGTCTTTTCTGTATCCCTTTGTTTCTTTTCTTTTTTTTTAACACTGTCTGTTTTTCTGCACTTTCTTGGATTTTTTCATATTCAATTGATTATTTTTTCTGTGCCTTTTTCCTGAGCATATTCTGTTTATTTTTCTCTCACTCTTTTTTTCTGCACATTTCCCATTGTTCTCTGGAGTAACTGAGCATTGATTATTTTGCCCTATCGCTGACCCTCTTCTGAGGAACGTTTCCAGTTTTCTTTACTACAGTGGTCTTCAGACTGAGTACAGACTGCTTGGGGCCTGTGGTTTCCTCCAGACCTTTTACACCACTTTAATACAGAAACAACCAAAACACTGCAGACCAAAACCACTCTCACTCAGAGCCTGAGAAATCGTCTCTGTTTTCTCTCCCTTCCCTCTTTCTTTATTTCTAGTTCTATTTCTGCAGCACTAGACAGATTTTTACCAAAGCAATTACCAATAAAAATAAGTAGGAGAAAGAGAGAAACTACAGACATAGAACAATAGACAATAAGCTCTAATACTACGTTGGCATGAATAAATTGGCATGCTGGATCGGCACATAAGGCACATTATTACCGAAAGCAAATAACAATAAATGTAAGTAAGAGAAAGAAATAAAAGAAAGCAAATTTGAGCATTATTCACAAAACTGTTAGTTAACAAAGAGAGATTTTTAAAAAAATAAATGAGTTCTCTTTCTTTTCCTTTCTCTTGACATCAAACACCATCTTCCCTCATGTCACGAACACTTCCCTCTCTAAGACGACAAAGCTAATCACGAGTAAATAAATCACTTCAAATAAATCAATAAAAACTTGTTGTTCTGTCCAAATACTTTAGCTGACTAGTGTCTGGAGCAAGACTGATCTCAACGCACCATATGCTGTCATTAACCGTATGTGTTTCCTCTTTAATGTGGTATCAGGTGGGTTTTGTGTCCACAGAGATCATTTTAGCCTTTTATTTACATCTAATGGACCTATGCAAATCTTAAGAGGAGCAGCTGTTGACCCTGGAGAGGAGATTATATATGTGTACTGCGCTTTGTTAAAGCAACACGTATCTCAGGAGAAAAAGACTGAGACAGACGAAGCGAAGAGAAGAGAAGGGAAAAGAAGAGGAAGAGAGCAGAGAGGGAAAGAAGAGACAAAAGAAAAAGCTAAGGAGGTTAAATGGAGATTTTCAAGAAAGAAGAACTGTGGAATGTAGAAGACCGTAAAGAAAAAAATAACTGAATAATGATTTCAGGGTGATTCTAGTAATTGACCTTTCTTTTTTCGTTTGCAGCGTTTGGCCAATACAAAAGCCCACACCTCACGCTTCATTAGTGCCAATCTGCCCTGCAACAAGTTCAAGAACCGCCTGGTGAATATCATGCCGTACGAATCCACGCGTGTATGTCTGCAGCCAATCAGAGGAGTGGAGGGATCCGATTACATCAACGCCAGCTTCATAGACGGGTACAGGTGGGTAATCTCACAGAGAGCAAAATTATTCATTTAAATGTTGATACATTCATTTATACGTTCACTGAGCAGTGCTGTGTGAACACTAAACTAGCCTACACAATACTGGGTAGGGCCTCCCTTTGCAGCCTTACTTCTTTTGGACTCCACAATATATTGGAAACATTCCTTTGAGATTCTGGTCCATGTTAACATGATTGCGTCCTGCAATTCCAGCCACTGAACAAGGTTCGGTAAGCTTCTAAGAACCCTGACCTCATTGTCATGTTCTTTAAACCAGTTTGAGTTGGCATTTGCTTTGTGACATGTTGCATTATCATGCTAGAAGTAACCATTAGAAGATTGGATGCACATGGCCAACAACGATACTCAAACAAGCTATGGCGTGTGAGATGATTGATTGGTATTAAAGTGCCCAGAGTGTACCAAGAAAACATTACCCACACCGTTACACCACCTCCACCAGCCTGGACTGTTGACACAAGGCAGGTTGGATACATGAAGTCATACTGTCGGCACCAAATTGACTCAGAAATCAAGAATCATCAGACCACACTATGTGTTTCCAGTCTTCACTTGTCGAGTTTATCTGAGCCTGTATTTGTATAAGCCACTGCAGCCTCAGCTTTCTGTTCTTGACGGACAGAACTAGAGCCCGATGTGGTTTTCTGCTGTTTCAGCCTAAGGTCTTACAGAGTCGCTATCTGAGTTACTGTAGCTGACAGCTTGAACCACACAATTGGCTAATTGGATAACTGCATGAAAAACTAGCTGTAAAGTGCTCGGTGAGTGTATATGTACATTTTAAATACTAGATTCATACCATGATATAAAGTGCTAATGAAGTTAAGCACAGAAACAAGTCAAACTCAAATAAACAAGCATTACTCACTAGTCTTTAAAAATGTTATTACATCTGGTAGAAGTTGTACAACTTTTGCTGTTTTCAAAAATCAAGACATGTTTCAATTAATACATTTTCTGCTTTTCACATTAATTCTATTTTAGCCGTACGTTGATCCGCCATGTTCATTTGCCCTTTATTAACACCCTTTTATATTTCTCCAGGCAACAGAAAGCTTACATTGCCACGCAGGGACCTCTAGCAGAGACCACAGAAGATTTCTGGAGGATGCTGTGGGAGCACAACTCCACTATCGTGGTAATGCTGACCAAGCTCAGAGAGATGGGCAGGGTAAGAGAGAATTTTTTTTTTCTAGTGTACGTTCTTATGTTTTGTCAGTGTGTACATCCCAGGGATTCTTTCATACTTAAAAAATAATCAACAAAATGCAAAGTTTCCCAAACTTTTGACAGGCAGCATGAGTAAAGACCTGCTTTTACAAGTTATTATTGTCTTAAACAATAGAAGAGAGAAGAAACAGAAAAATGGGAGTCGTTTTAATTTACAGTACAGTCAGGCTCATTAATAACAACAGCACAGTATTTTGGGCTTGTATTTAATTCATTTGTTTATTGGGTAAAGATTAGTATGATTTCCCATATGCTTGTATATAATTACCTGATTAAATTCATAAATACACAATGAATTGGATTTAAAGTTCATTTTTAGGACAGTGACATTTCACTAAATTCAAATCGTAAAAATATTTTATGTATTTCTATATTTAGTATGAATTGACAGCTCAGAATTTTGCTGCTTGTTTCAATAAACAATGTCTTCACTAATAACTAAGACTTGTAAGGGTTTAACCTGCTTAGACAGAAACTGTACAACCACACATCAAAAAATTACAACCATGATACATGGAAATGTGTTCAACTCAGCTTTTCACTTTTTTTAGGAAAAATGCCATCAGTACTGGCCGGCGGAGCGATCAGCACGTTACCAGTATTTTGTAGTGGATCCTATGGCCGAGTACAACATGCCTCAGTATATCCTACGAGAGTTCAAAGTCACAGACGCCAGGGTAAAATTTTCACATGCTATAAGAATAACATATTTTTCTTTACCCCTGTATCATATTTTGGATCTTTTTAAAGCTCTTTCTTACTAGACACCCTAAAGGCTTTTACACACATCCCCATACCACACACAATTTTTCAAACATTATTTTATTTGTCCTCTGTTATGCTTTTGCCTGACCGGTCATTCTCAATATTGTCATGAGTTATATGTGGAAGCACAAAAAAGATCTCCATGTCACTTTCACTTTTCCAACATGGAAAATGGCACGTCCAGTTTCACTGTTTGCCAGTTCTGTGAGGAGCAAAAAAGATCTTATTTGCTCTTGTAGACATTCTGCCCCTTTTTTGTTTAATGTGAAGTAGCATTGTCAGGGAGAGAAAGACCTGGGCTCGACGTGCGCAGAGCTAAAAGTCAAAGGAGGTTTATTTGGCAAATCGACATTTAAGCACAACAGCAATATCCTGGCAAACATAACAAAATGGGTAATGGAGGGTCAAAGACAGACAGACAGACAGGCAGAGGTCGAAAACCAGGAAGTCAGACAGACCAGCGAACGAATCCAAAGGGGCAAATCCAAGAGAGTAGTAAGAATACACAAAAGGAGAGTCGAAAACCAGAGAGGCAAAACAACCAGGCAAACAAAACAAGGGGATCAGCAAGAGAGAGAGAGAGAGAGAGTCAAGACAAAAGGAGTCAAAACCAGGGAATACAGCAAAAAGCAAGAGAGAACCGCTCAGAGTTGCAAACAGGGGTTTGGCAAAACTTTGCAGTGTGTGTGTGAGGGGTTTATAAGCAGACTGGGTGATGAGAAGCAGCTGTGTCAAATTAGTACTCAGACGAGTTGGAACCTGAGTGATTGGCTGACTTGGGACATGTGAGGGTGATGTCATTGGATGGTGCACTCTGGGAAATGGAGTCCGGGAGATCGGCTTTGTCAGGGAGACCCGGAGGCGTGATAAGCATCTCCAACATCTAATCGAACTGAGCTTCAGAGATCCAGGCAGTGAATGAAGAGCTCATAAAATTTTAGCTCCTGAATGAATCAGAGAAAGCCGTTGTTTTTTTTTGTTTGTTTGTTTGTTTTTTGTTTTTTCAATTTCCAAAGCAGAAAGCAATTTAGCACAATGCCACATGTCACACTCAGTTTGTAACTGCTTTCATATTTACATTTACAAGAGGGAGTCTTACTTATACAGTACTTACTTACCTGCTGTCATTTTCAGGATCTCCTGGGCTGCTCAGATATGTCATCCTTTGATATCTAATTGCTTATTTTCATGGTTTTGAAACATTTAGCAAAAATACAGACTGTAAAATAAGTTGTCAGTTCAGATATTTTGTTGGAAATGGTTAGATCAGAATGTCTGCGGGCTGAAAATGTAAAAACTTTGATCGTGGGCAATTTGATGGCTTAGTGCTTTCAGAGGATACGTGATTAGTGTAAACATGCTGCTTGATTTGTCTCCTTTTAGTTTCATGCTGGTTGCTAAAAGGTTTTGTAATGTTTTGCCCAGGGCCAAAATGACTTTTTTAGCATGAATTTAAATGTATATCATTCCATTTTTTTTACACGAGGACTCACTGTCAGCCTTTTAGAAAATATGTTATTGAATGGTAAGTAATAGAGATATAATAAAAACTATCCTTTTATTCGTTGTTGTGTACTGTAGATTGAAGTCTCTCTGTAGCAGTGCAGATGTAGTTTGTATGAAACAGCTTTCCAAGCATCAGAGGATCAGTCCTTCTGTTATTCTGTCACCACATTTCGCTGTGAACGAAAGCTTCTGGAGATTTCTGTATTTTGAGAACCAAGGCAAGCTTGCTCCTCTGAGTGTAGTGTGTGTGTGTGTATGTGTGGGGTTAGTTGAGAGTGTGTTTGAGTAAATATTTAGTTCGGGGGGAATTGGAACATGTCAGTGCAGAAACAAACGCAGTGGCGGATTTTAATTCCATCAAAGGCTCACAGAGATAAACTGCACGCGTTCTCTTCCGTTTGTATTTGGGCTCTACAGAAGGACCTGGATGGCGTAGCTCTACTTATCAAGGCTATACGATATCACTTAAGCAACCCGCAACCCTCAGAGCCTCAGTCAAGAGCTCTGCCGACATACGCCACATCAAAGGAATTAGTGTCTAATACGTTCAGGTGAACAATGAGGGATATCTTTTTGTTAAGCTTTGAGGCATCCTTGTCCTCTGCAGGCTTTTGGACTCCTCTGTGGTTGCATAACTCTGTGATAGGAAAAAGCTGGCCCGTCATTTAGACTGAATACCATTATTACGTGTTTGTAAATACCAATGAAGACTGAAACAGCGACGTTTGGCTGTATAAATAAAATGAAGAGATACATAAATAGTATTTCAATGTCCTAACCATGTGACAGAACGTTCTTATGCATGTAGTGTGCAATTACACGTCTCCACCAGAACAGGAAATGGACATTTTTTAAATTATCACTGTTCAAAGTGCCAACAGGGGAAGGCAAAAACTTTCTTTACTGTCAGTTTAAGTTAATGTATAGAGATTTTATTCTAAGCAGTTTTGGAATATTTCTGCTGGTGTTTTCATCATGTGATTTTCACAAAATGTAACAGAAATCTGTTGTGCTTAAGTGATGTAGGAAAATATGAGATTTAGATTTTTTGCTTGGGGAAACTTTATTTGGAGTGGTCCTTTTTAGATGGAATAGATACTCAACAGACCACACACACACACACACACACACACACACACACACATACACATATACAAGTATTACACAGTCAATCTCAACATCCTCAGACAGCTTTTGTAGACATGCTGCAGACACCAGCAGATTAAGGCTAGGGTTTGGGTTATGATTAGGGCCAATGTTAGAGTTAAGATTAGTTTTTTGGGTTGGGATTGGGGTCAGGATTAGGTTTTGGGTTGAGGTTAAGGTTAACTTTAGGGTTAGGATTGGGTCTTGGTTTGAGGTTAACGTTAGGGTTAAGATTAGGGCCGGTCTGGAGGTTAGGAATAGGTTTTGGATTGAGGTTAGAGTTAGGATTACGGCTTGTCTGAGGGATAAGATTAGGTTTTGGATTGAGGTTAAAGTTAGGATTACATCTTGTCTGAGGGATAAGATTAGGTTTTGGGTGGAGGTTAGGTTTAGAGGTAGGATTACATCTTGTTTGAGGATTAGGTTTTGAGTGGAGGTTAGGTTTAGAGTAACATTACAGTTTGGCTGAGGGTTAGGGTTAGATTTTGGGTTGTGGTTACCTTTAGGGTTAAGATTCGGGCCAGGCTGAGGGTTAGGATTAGGTTTTGGTTTGAGGTCAACTTTAGGGTTACAATTAGGGCCAAACTGGGGGGGTTAGGATTAGGCCTTGGGTTGAGATTAACTTTAGGGTTAGGATTAGGGCCAAACTGGGGGGTTAGGATTAGGCCTTGGGTTGAGGTTAACTTTAGGGTTAAGATTAGGGCCAGGCTGAAGGTTGGGAATAGGTTTTGGATTTAGGTAAGGGTTAGTTGCTTATTGGAAGTAACATATTAAGGCTGCTTAATTTAACATATCCACAATACATCTACTTAATGTATTAGTTATGCATCAGCAGTATATCTTCACGATTTGAACTTCAGTGTTTTCAGATGCTTCACCACCATTTCAGTGATATTGATTGTTACGTTTTGTTTTTCTCATGACTCTTAAAGAGAGGATTATTTGATGTACAGAACATATTTGTTTGTGTTGAGTCATTTATAATCACACAAATCACACCTGCCTTTTAAAAGGTATATACATTGGTCAAATTCAAGTTTGTTTATGACAGGACTTTCTATAGATAATGAAATAGGATCTGTTGTGATACCACTGTAAATATTTAAGTGTTCATTTAAGCTGCTTGTCTTAAAATCCGATTTTTCTAAACTCTGGGATTTAGGATGGTCAGTCTCGGACAGTCAGGCAGTTCCAGTTCACCGACTGGCCAGAGCAGGGAGTGCCCAAATCGGGAGAGGGGTTCATCGACTTCATCGGACAAGTGCACAAAACGAAAGAGCAGTTTGGTCAGGACGGGCCCATCTCGGTACACTGCAGGTACAGAACCACAAACCAGTTATTTAACTGTAAACATTTAGCAGCTCAGTTATTGAAGTCCCAGATTGGTCAGATGATCTAGTTAGATTTTTAGGGATGCACTGGTATGAGAATTCTCAGTCAGTGCTGATTTCCTGTTTATTTAATGCACATAACTGCTGATGGCAATAAGTATACATGCATAAAATGTAGAAATAGAAACCAATAGATCCATCTGGACTAAAATGACAGAGAAAGTTAATTTTGCATGTATTTTAGAACAGTAACCCAGCATCGCCTAATTATTCTGCTCTACTGGAGTCAAATAATTATCATTGTGCATCCCTAATCTTGTGATAAACCATCTTTCTTTGAAGTATTGAAATATCTGCATCTCTTTCTCTCTCTTAGTGCGGGTGTTGGTAGAACCGGTGTGTTTATCACTCTCAGTATTGTTTTGGAGAGGATGCGCTATGAGGGAGTGGTGGACATCTTCCAGACGGTGAAGATGCTGAGAACACAGCGGCCGGCCATGGTCCAGACGGAGGTATGTATATCAACGTGTTGGGTCAATAGAAAATAAACAGAAAATAAAAACCTCGGCGCTAAAATAATTGCTGTCACTGTCTTAATAAAATCTCTGAAGCGTAACTAGATTTTATTCCAAGTAATGTTGGAACATTTCTGTTAGATAACATTTCTTGCTATTAATAAGAGCATCCGCAAAATTGTTATTATGAAAAGTACAATGTAAAGGACATAAACATAAAACATAAAAAACATGGTTTTGATATAGCAGTGAAGAAATACCTGAAATAAGAACATAACATCCATTAACTGTGTAAATAATCTTACCTGCAGTCTAGCAGCTGAGAAAAACAAGAAAATAGGGCACAGAACATACACGTCTGTGCAAAAGACCACCCTTCATTTATTGCAGTTCCTGTCGAAACTGCCAGTTTATACAAGTTATTAATTTTAGTGTAAGGAATAAGCAGAAAAGTTGTGTTTTGGACTTTTTTTTTTCAAATTCAAATGCAAATTTGAAAAAAAAAAAAAAAGACAAATAAGTGGTATATTTAAAACTGCATTTTGCTGTGAGTGTGCAGCAGTTAAGGCATAGTTCAAATTCTAATGCAAAACGGGTATTGCATTTCTGTGTATAATGGCTGGAAAAAGTACATATGGAAAAGCAACTCTGACATATTAAAAATGGAATAACAGTTCTCACTGTGGTGCTGCAACTATTTTAGCGAATGGTGTGGGTGGGATGACGGGAGATCCTTCTTGGTGCAAGGCATGTTTTAAGAGGAAGTGAAGTTTTAACCTTTTGGAGTATTAGCTACCACTGCTGGGGACAAGTTTAAAGGAGCTGTTTGTACGATGATGCAACCTGTTGAATTCATGCTAACGATAGGGGACAAGATATCACCCGAAAATGCTCAATCACTTCCACTTCCCCTTCAGTTCTTACCAGTCCAGAAAAAACACTGGGAGTTTAGCATCATACCTCAATCCTTTACTTACCAGGAGCGACGGCAGTGCTGGAAAAGAACGCCAATGTTGACATTTGTTTTGCTTTCATTTATATCACTTCTTTGATTTGCTACTTAACTTGCAAGGGACCGGCAGCAGTCATTATAATGGTCGCTTGCCAAGAGCTTCGGCTATCACTGNAAGAGCTTCGGCCATCACTGCATTTGTTTATCCATTGGCTGTCTTTAAATGATCTACGGAGGAGAAATACCTTCTACATGATTGAGAAAGTGCTACTGGGGCAGTGCTACTTCTTCATCCTCTCATTTTGGACTGATTTGACTCAATGCTACAGTGACTCGCTACTATCAGGGGCCGGGATTAGCTGGTTAGCATGCTAGCTTCAGTAGATCTCACCAACGTGATAAATAGGTGTCTACAATCGAAATCGAAAATCATTATTTCTTCACATTCATAAAAATATTTTACAGTCACCAACCAGGCCGAGGATTTCCTGCTGCTCGGTGTGGAAGTAATTTTTGACTGACAGAGTGAGCTTG
>CM067500.1:21104019-21137675 GCA_034552555.1 Semaprochilodus insignis | reverse complement strand
GTTTAAAGTAAATTACAGATATCCATAATTCTCATTCTTACTAGTTACAATTACGACTTGTATAGCTGGTATCATTTTTGGCTAAAATGGCTTGCCATATTTACAAACTGTTTGCCTCTCTCTTGCCCTTTCTCCTGTCTTCTCTATGAGCTGACGACTGTCCTCTCTTGATCCTGATCTTGGTCTTGAACACTGAGGAGCTACCAGCATCGAGGAATTACTCTCCAGGATTTACAGGATTTACAAGCACTAAAACTTAAAATACGTTCCCCTATCTACCTGTCCATCCTGCTAATCAATCTCTCTCATTCTTTCTCTCTCTCGCTCTCTCCCTCTTTTTCTTGAGCCTCCTGAGCAATGTTTGCCTGAATGGTCGCATGGGAGTCACCAGTGCTGCTAGAGTCACCAAAGCTTTGTCTCTGCCAGACTTGATTATGCTCTCCTTCTCATGAGTCAGCATGACTAAAATCACGACAGTAGAGCCACCAACATCTGATCATGAAAACACAGTGACATCAATGCTAAGTTCCACTTAAACTTAGTTCACAGTGTAGTGTGAAGTTACTCTGATCAAGTGAACACTTTCCTACATCAAGCCAATATCTCTCTTTCAGTGATAAACACAAAAGCTACTAATCTGCAAATTGTGATGGAAAACGTGAAAGGGTAAAACAACCATCTTGGGAGCATTTATGCACAAAGCCAACTCTAAAACAACAACAAAAAAAAAACAGACCGATTCAACCCCACCCCCACTGCAGCCTTGATGTATAGTGCTGGCAATAATATTAGTTATTTTGCCCTTTGCAGTGCATAATATAGATAAAGGCCAAAAACAACAAATAAATGCCTGTGGCCTTTGATCTCTTTCTAAGAGGTAAATAAAGGTGATATTCAAACTATAACAAATAATTAGTTTTAAAAGCCTCATACCACATGCAAAATAAACCAGGTTCAGACACTACAGGTATCAGAATTCAGTACAATCACAGAGCACCTTATTAAGTACACCTCCTTATAGTACTTGAGGCACACAGACATTGGTGAGGGTACTCCAATATGCTCGTTTATTTACTATTACCCAACTAAACAAAGTCTCACGCCTACTACGGTCCACATAAGTTAGACACGGCAGTTATGCTCTATGATAGCGTTACAGAGAACACTCTTCTTCCCACTTCTTCCCAGGTCTTTTCTTCTGCAGAGCGAGGCCACACATGAATATGTAAATACAATTATCCTGTCTTAAATGCACAGCATAACCTCTAACGCTCTTTCCAGTCTACGCGATCCACTTGCTCATTTAGCATTTTATTCAAATTGCTTGTGTATCACCCAATGACGTGCTTGTATGCATATATCAAGCAGTGACCCACCCCCTGGAACAAAACAGCGCTGCATCGCTGGCGGTTTAGTCATCTTGTTCAAAATGCCCTCCTCCAGCTTGCTGAACCGGGCGGGGCAGTCCTTATTGCGTCCACAAGGTTCCTCTACACGGTTCACGTGCCCAGCTCGAGAACCAATCAGACCGCTCTATTGCCTCGCACTGGCGCCGCCCGGATCTGCTGGTGCGCAGGGTGAGGGGAGCGCACCGGAGCTAAGGATATCAGTGCGGAAAACTTTTGGATGCTACGGGGCTCTGGGACAGACCGTTTCTTTATCGTTTCTACTGTGCGTCCGTGAGACTGTGAGTGTTTGTAAATATGTTTGTATTTGCTCATGTTCAGTGGCGCATGGTGCTTTCTGCGCTGTTAAAGATACAACTTCTATGCGCTTAATGTGCCATAGTAACGCTGGCAGTCTTGAAGCGACAGTATTTTATTTCAGTATCTGTACCCCATTCGTTATTGCACTTAGTTAATAATTGTGTATGTCCTGTTTATTTCTGTTATAGAAACCACGAGTATATATATTCAATTGTAAGAGATAGTCAAGGAGTGTTCAGCCTAACAGATGAATGGCATGTTGATCAGAGCTTGTGAATAAACCAGCAGTTTGGAAAGAAACATCTGCCTGTTCTTGTCGGACAACCTGAGGTGATTGCTGCCTAACTAAACCGGCACTAGTCCACATCAGTCTCGTGTTGCATTCAACACCAACACCTTCTCGAACACATCTCCTCTTTCCTGCCTGTCTTTGCGTTGTGTGTAGACTGCAGTTCTGTTATTCAGTCAAATAAACTACCATGAGGAGACATTTGCAGCAGGAGCGATGGATTCTTACTGCTCTTCTAGTCTCCTGTTTGTCAGGTAAGCGCTTCACTTTATAATCCCTGGAAACACTGAGGCTAGATCAATCTGTCGGACCAAATGACCTTCTGTACAGGTGTTGTTCAGGGTGGCATAGCAGCGTTTATCTTCGATCAGGATTTCTCAACCTCGCGGCTCACCTGTTTACGACTAGAAAGCAGAGCGGTCCAGAAAACCCAGCTTTTATGTTAAATTATTTTTGACTTTTATTTCTTAAGTGCTAACAGCAGCTGACTCGTCTCACTGCACATCTCTAGAGCAGCCGGCAGCACCGATTCCTGTGCGGTCATAAAAGCGTTCCTGCTGCATGCATCAAAGCACGCATTTACCTGCACACTGCCCACTTACATGACTTTGGGGCAGGTTAGGCACGGTACTGCCATGCCTGGTGCTGTTGTCATTCACGCTGCATATGCAAGTATGGAGGGGAACTGATTCGACCGCTAGAACAGAAAACCTTTAACACGTTTCCCACAAAGTTTTCAGACTCTTCCTGTCGGAAGAGTAGCTGAACACGTAGCTGGGTGTATACCACAGTGAAGACGAAAATAACCCCTTAAGCATGCAAAAGGATTCTTTAACTAGCTCTATACAGAACCTTTTCAACACTAAGGAAACCCTTAAAATGAGTAATACATTAGAATAATCAATAATCAAACATGTATTCATTTTTAATAACGTAATTTTCTAAATCCGTTGAAAACTGAATTTAATTTCAGTTAAACTGAAATAAACGGAAAGGTGTCCATTCACAGCCATATTCAGTTGATTGTTATGACCCTGGTTAGTCAGGACATTGTTCGTCAGCCAGGACATTGCTAGTTTTAGCTTATATGTCCGAAACTAGTTTATATTGGACATATTAACCCGGAGAAACGCACAGCTACTGAGGAAATGTGCTTCAGCTGAATCTCCTGATTTATTTAAGGAAGTACGTAGTGGTCGTACATTTAGAAGAACAGCGACAGTTTTAGCAGCGAGCTAATTAATGTTACTTAACTTGTAAAATGTTTTTATCACATTCTATACTGCAAAAAACATGTGTACTTGAGTCACATTATAAGATATACAGTATGTCATGGATGCTGACTGTTTCCTGGCACATCATTACTGATCAAGTCGATCAGCATCGCACAGCAATTTCTTAAAATTTATTCTATTGTCATTTTAATTATTTTGAGTGTAATTTGAATAAAATATTATTACTGCACCTTTATCAAATAACATATTGAGAAAAAACACAGCGTAAGATTTGTGTTTCTGTGAATTGTGGGGTCATTCTGTAAGGGCCATTACATATACTTCTATTCATTTCGTCACTGCCTAACAGGTTTTGGTCCCCACACTGTGGCATAAACCTGATCCATCCCACCACACACACACTCACTTTCTGTCTTTTACCAGTCAACCTGGCAGACAAAAGACTGTGTTAAGCCTTGTGTTAAGAAGGAACCAATGTCTATTTTTAATTACTTAAAATAGTCAGGAATATGGTGTACAGTCATGTACATACTGCACCTAATTTATTGAGACTATAATACCAGACTGATTTCAGTATTGTTTCATTTACAGATCTCTTCCTCTGTGTGTCAGTATCCAGCACCACAGCTCAGAAGGAGCTACTGAAAGGAGCTGTAGGAGAGTCTATTACATTCCCCACCAGATTAACTGTATCTGGAGCTTTAATACATAGAGAGAGTAACATTGGACAGGTGGTCAATAAAATGGCTAAAACAGACATTGAAGAGAGGTTTAAGAATCGTCTCCACTGGAACAATCTGAGTGGGTTCTTCACTCTCTCAGACCTGAGAACAGATGATTCAGGTGATTACACTGTTCAGAGTGTGAAAGAGGATAAGAGAAAACAGGATTACCAGCTGAATGTGTACGGTAAGGTTCTATATTTACTGCAGAATGAATAAATTAAAAAAACTTCAGTTTTTTTTTCAGCATGTAGATTCTTCTTTTCATGTTTCAATCTTTCTTTCAGATAAAGTTTCAGCTCCTCAACTGATATCCCACAACTCCAGTCCTCCAGAGAGTGAGATCTGTTCATTACTGTGCTCAGTGAGGAATGTGAGAGGACTGAATCTCTCCTGGTTTAAAGGTGATGTCTTATTAAACCACACCAGCAGCTCCAGTCTTCATGACAGACTGAGTCTTGCTATGGAAATACAGCAGTCTGACAAAGACCCCTACAGCTGTGTAGCTTCCAACCCCATCAGCAATCATACCACCGCAGTCAACATCACACAGCACTGCTTTAATAAACCAGGTATGTGAAATGGAGAATTGACTGTGCTTACTTAAAAGTAACAATAGATAAATAATAATAAAAGAAAAACTGAAGCTGATATAGTGTAGCTTATGACTTAGTTACAGTTCATGATGCCAAATCAATTTTAATTCTCCTAAAACAGATATTCTATTATAAATAATGATATGCTACATAAAACATACAATAGAGAGAAACATATTTTAATGAAAGTAAAAGTGATGAGCAGTATCCGGTTATACTGGATCTTTAAACTTTCTTAAATAAAGCCTAAAAGCATTCTCATTGGTTTTCTTCTTTCCTGCAGGTGGGAAATCCCATGATAGGTCACACATCCCTGTTATTGTGCCCTTTGTGGTATTTGGAGTGTCAGTGATAAGAATCATATGTTTGTAGAGGAAGAGGCATTGGAATTAATTTAGTGAACACACAGCAGGCAAGTATTGTTTTCTTCTACTTTCAGAAAAACAAGTTTAGATTTCAAGGTTCCTGTGATGTCCCAGGTTGTTGCTATGGTGTTTGCTGGGCAGTTGCTATGATATACCAAGTGGTTGGTATGGTGTTGCATGGCATTCCAGGTGGTTTCTAAGTCGTTGCTATGATATCCCAGAGAGACTGTACCACATTTACAGTGTAATAGCATCTCTAATATTTGTGTTATGATGTATTACATGTTCAAGTATCCATTGCTCTGGTGTACCAGACAGTGTCTGTCAGTCTCTCTTATTGGTTGATATAAATCAAATCAAAATCTGCTTCTTACTGACCTTCCACTGTTTATCTTTACAGATTCGCCTGCAACTGAAGGATTACATGATGAGGAGCAGTATTCTGTGATCATAAACTCAATCATAAAAGTCAAGCTCTGGCCACTGACATCTGATGGACTCATAGACTCTTGTCCAAGCAGACAATGGATTTCTGACAAGCCTCAATGGTTTTGTGTTAGGGAGAACTGCACTGTGGTGGGGCTTCTTCAGCGTGCTGTGGTCTGGGTTAAAGGGGCTCTATTAATTATTTGTACTGTATTAGACCACTGTAGCAGTCACTGTTACAAAAAGTACGAAGTCCCTGAAACATCCAGCATGCAGTATTCATTTATTTATTTCTCTCTCTCTTGCTCTCGGCCCCTTCTCTCTCTTTATGTCACTTGTCTCTCAGGGAAATAGGTGTCAACCTTTCTTAGAATAGACAAAAACAGGAAGTGGCCATCAAAGCATTTATATGAAGAAATACTAATGGCATCATATTACACATTCAACTCAGCTGTCTGTGCAGAGTTGAACACTAGAGTCAGCAATGAATTCACCTTAAAGTAGCCAAATTAACTAATTACAAAAATCCAGTCAGCCTAAAAACATTTAAGCTCTAACGGCCCCTGGCTTTAACAATCTTAGCATTTGAATACCTTCTAAATAAGCTATGGGCATAAAATGGGACAAATAGGTCATATTGCCAGACCAAATTCTTCTTTTCAATATAATTTTACTTTGCCATTTTGTAATGTTTCTTCATACCAAAAACGTGTTTTATTGTCTACATAATTATCAAATAAATCATTGTATAACCTTAATTCATTAATGCCACACAAGTCTGATCAAACAAATAAAGTCTCATTTTTACCACAACATATAGTTCAATTGTTAATGGAAGAATGGCATTTTAGTGCTGTTTATTTGAGTTTGGAACAGAGTAAATAGTATTTATTCACTAAAATACACTTTCAGTATTTTTATTGTCAATAGTATGTACTTAAATACACACAGTGCATGTATTTTCAAATTATTCTTCTGTGTTTGATTACATGGGATTACATCACATACATTTCAGAGCTGGAAATAAGCAATGTGCTTTTAAAGAAAGGTTTTATTGGCTGATGTGTTGATTCCAATGTGTTAATTGATGCAGAATGCAGAGCTGTTGCTCTCTAGGACTAGTGTTTAACTCCTGAACCAACCAAGGCAATATTCATGAGTTCATATACCAAATTCAATAAAACATGAAATTGATTTCTACTACAGAAAGCAAAGAGTATCTATATATAGTGCTGTAGTATAATGTGGTTTTGTCTTGAAATTCACAGTCTCCATCCAAGAACTATGGAAGGTTTTGAGCAGGTGTTATCTTCCTAGCCTTCCCAAACCAGTCAACATACATGGCGAAAAGTATAAACAATGCCTAAAATCTTTTTGATGCCAGTTTATATTCATTGTTGTCATGTTGTCCTTTTTTAATAATGTTTTAATAATAAAATTTGAATGAATTCATTTGCGTTTTAATGTTGTAAACTAAATCTTAACAACATTTTTAAGGTAACTGCTAAAAGGTGTAGCCTTACCACCTTCAGCTTTTTACAAGAGTCAGTTGTAACTTGTAGTGTAAACAATTTTGGTACTACTCTACTCAGATGTTTGGTAACCTATTATGACTCGCTTCTTTGAAGTGTTATGTTATGACCTATGCTGATTATTTTTTATTGATGAAAATGGACTTTTATATATGTAGCTAAAACTGTTTCATCATTATCTGCCCTTATGTTCATTTTTAAAATTAAGCATTTCTATCCAATTCCAAGACAACTAATGTTGGACCCATTTGGTTCATGCTTGACTGTGCTGGCATGAGTTTTATTTACAAATGTATAAATGTACACTAAAACATCAAGCATGGCATGGCTTACAGAAACTACAAAACACCGATACCAGCTGAAATCTGAATACAACATTGGAGCTAAAGATGAGTGGATTACAATGTACAAATGTATTTTAAATGAGTAGAACTGTATTAGGTATAGCTATAAAATAGGAATACCTATTAAGTGTGCCTTGTGTCAGTGGCATGGCAATGTTTTGCCAAGTTGATAAGAAAGTGCCATTATTCATTCACTCTAACAGAGGTAGTGTCCCATGTCCCATGTTAGTTAGTTAAATAATGCACTATTTCACATATTTCTGTTGAACCACATATTCATTGAGATCTTCTTTTTCCATTGAATTGAGGAATGTGGAATAATTCACTCTTTCCAAAGCTCTCTTAGAAACTTGGGAAAGTCATATTTACAAATATGCTATGGCACATGGTAAACCACATATAGTTACCATTGCTATACTATGAAAGACCAACTTGCAGAATCAATCTGCTACAGCGCCACACCAAGGTAGATCAGTGCTGTAGCTTTAGTTAGTAAAGAATACTAAAGACAGAAGATCATTCTTTTGTGGGTGAAACAGCTTAACAATGACCTTTCCCTAAAACTGTGACAGAATGTCTATTTTTTTTAACAAACTGCACAAACCCCATAAAAGGCTTATTTTTTCTGGAACGCCCAGAAAGTGCATCTATATGGTAAGTAGAGCAAAAAAAAAGGGGCAAAGGTATGTGGACAACTGACCAACATACCTAGATGAGCTTGTTTTACATCCCATTCCAAAACCATGGACATTAATATGAGGTTGCCTCCACTCTTTATGGGTATAACAGCCTTCACTCTATTGGGAAGCTTAATTGACTGTTGACTTTATAAGGACTCAAAGTGGAGATAACTCTCAGCTGTACATCAACTGTTCGACTGTGGAGAGAGTCAAAACCTCCAAGTTTTTTGGTGTGCACAACACTGACAACCTCACCTGAACCCTTAACCCTTAACCTGCCTTGCCAAGAAAACCCAACATTGACTTCCTGTGAAGGATTAATAGAGCAAACCTTTCCTTCTTCATTCTTTCTACCACAAGACTTGTGTTTTCACCCGCAATCAACACCACCTACCACAAGCGATGTGTCCATAAGGCTGCCAGCATTAGGGCCAAGCCCCCTACCCCTGTCAAGGACTGTTTTTTTTGCCATTTTCAGTCGAATAATTTTGGTTGCCGACTTAATTGCCCACAGCAGGGTGACCAGAAGTCTTAGGTGGGCATTAGCCTGGCCTAACTGTTGGCTCTAGCTCTGGGAGCTAAGGAGTAAAAGTTCCACTCTGGTTCCTGTCTATCATGTATCATCTGGGAGAAGGTACAAGAGCATCCGTTCCACCACCACCACCAGACTCTGCTTCAGCTTCTTCCTGGAGGTGGTCAGACTACTAAGTGCACTGCAGCCTCCCAGCATATGCCTGGACTAATCTAGACCCTTCCAGTGCCTACCATAGACGGTTGGGATGCCCCTTTACCATCACTGCACACTTGTACTTTTCTCTATTGTTCTCTCTCCTTTTGTGTGCTGCCATCCAATTGTCAAATAAATGATTTTTATCTAATAAGGGAAAAATAAATCCACATCAAATAAAGATCCATATCAAGCTATACCATTTGGTTTAATGAATATTGCGCTGCTATGGATAGTTTAGATTCAAATCAGACACATTCATTCTAATCGTGTGTTCTGAATATTATGAGATCATTTACAGATTCTCAGGATATGATCAATACACACCTATTACACACAGGTGACAATGTGTTACTGTCTTTTTTTGGGTGAGGGAATAAAACTGTTGGAAACACATTTTTTAGATTTTTTAAATCAAACATTCCTCCCACAGTAGCATCTGCATTCTCCATTATCTGATCTGATATAAATAACTAACAGCAGGTCAGCTCTACATTTAGCCGTTCATATTACTACAGCTAAATCATGTACCTGTTAGTTAGTTCAGGATTGTTATGGATTCAGGGCATCTGGTCACCCTGCTGTGGACAATTAAGACGGCAACCGAAATTATTCAGCCAGAAAAAAAAAAACATACACACTTTCGGTGTTGAGTGAAATAAGTGAAAAGACCGAATAATTTATACCGACAAATAACGTTTTTAATGACGCTGTTACATTTTTCTACTTCCCGGGTGTAGACGGGACTAGAGTGGAACTTTTACTCCTTAGCTCCCAGACCTAGAGCCAACAGTTAGGCTAGGCTAATGCCCACCTTAACGCTTTATTTCTCCACTGCATTCGATCCAAAGCTTGCACACGTACACGTTGTTTGTGTTGTATTCGGTATATGAACATGTTTTATTTTGTTCAGTTTTGGCCAAAAATGTTCATTTCGGTGCGTCCCTAATAACACACAGAGTTAAACTCTGTAAAATGAGGACTGCTGCTAATGACTGTAATGCGTTGGTGCTGAGTGATAAAGAAAGTGTGTAAAATGAGCAAATAGTACAGATTTCTACCTTTATTCGTCTACGTTTCTAACCTCACATTCACAAAGTAAAGCCAAGTATTTCCAAATATTTGGAAATATAAACTCATGCTGGAAAACGTTTTCATAGTTCTGTAAGACTCATCATCCCACGTCTCCTCTGCACCAGTTCTGGTACCAGATAGACCTTCCATTTCTATAAAAGGTTAAAATGCAGTGTACAAATGAAGTGTCGCCTCTGTTTGAGAAAATCAAGCACTTTATTCAGCGTCTGTGAAACTAGCAGCGTTTTTCAGTACAAATACTCGACCAGTATTACATGAGGTGCAGTAGACGCTTCAGCTTCAGGAGACCTCTAGCGTCATGTATTTCCTCTATGGAATCTGCAAGTTTGTTCATGAGTTACCCAAAAAGGGAAGTGCGTAAACATGTTTCTTTTAGCAAGTGCAGTGTTGGAATACGGTACTGAGGCTTTCTCTGTACGCCGCCATCTTACTAAAGGTCTTCAGAACAAGCCCGTCTGAGGTGCTTCCAGTCTCTAAATTCAACTCTAACTGAAGGATAATATTCCGTACATAATGTAGTCCAGCTCCAGCAGGTGGTGCTTTTAATGTACGCTTCTTATCACTGACCAATAAAGACAGAGAGGAACAGAACAGAAACCGAGAGATAGAAAGGGGTAGATAAAATAAACTCAGCTGATTTAGTATGTGTAGTATCGTAATGCATCTGTAGGCTGTTAGTACTGACTGCGCTTAGCTAACTAAAGTACTATGTCAACTCTCTCGCTGATTAAGGAGTAACCAGACCAGCTCCTATTCAGTCAGTACTTCTTAAAGTTGGGGGGGTCAGTTCACTTTAATCCCATCACAGTCTTACTGACAGTACTATACACAGCAGTGTTTTCCATTAAAACACCCCACATTTCAGTTTTACTATTAAAAACTAAATCTGCTTAAAAATCAGACTAGCTTTCATTTTTATGTCTAGTTATTACTAAAATGAATGACTTGCAGTAACGAGGTAAATTCAGAACTGAATATTCAGACCTCATACATTTTCAGGAATTAAAACCAAAACCAGAAAAACACCATTTACAAACCAAGTTAAGTTCTGATTATTTAATGTCTCAGTTTTATGAACGGGAAATTAAAAACGCTGTGTTTGACTTACAACAGGGCAACACTGTCTGTCTGTTAGGGGATACTTTATGTAAAATAGACAAAACAATTACTGAAAACTAATGAAAACAAAGAAAACTATTGATTTTCACCCAAAGAGAATTCAGTTCCAGTGAACTCTATAGGTTGAGGTAATGAAGTCTATGTGTACTGAATAGAAATGTGTATATAAGTGAATTAAGTTCACTTCTGATGCAGTAATACTGAACACATCACCACAGTTAACACAAGAAAAACATGTAGTAACGTGTTCATATTAATGACAGATATGAGCTTTCCTAAACGAATGTGAACCGTTAAGTTAAACAAGATGATCTGGGTGATGAGGCTTGTAACGTCAACTTAGCATTAATGCTAGACTGGCTATACTGAGGTGTTTAATAGAGGTTTAATTTCACAACATGGACACACGATCCCAGGCTTATAGGGCAGACAGCACCTGGCTGTGAGCGGTGAAGGTACATTGTAAAAGGTGTTTCGTTAGACTTGATGTTGATAGAAGCGAATTAACTAGATTTATTGAACCTAAAGTACTTTCGATTTCCTAAAGTATTTTAAAGAACGATTTCAATCAGAGTATTTCTTTTTTTGAGTTGAGTAAAACTTATTTGCAAGGACACGGGTAAAAAAACTAAGTTAGTCTGTTAGTCTGCGTGTACACAATGTGAACACATTTAAGGAAAAAAACAACAACTGACCAATCGTGTCAATCGTGAGAACGAATTAAGAAATTTGCTTGTAACAACATGAAGTCATTTTTTAGGCTGTACTAACCGAGCACTGTTTACAGGGAGGCAGAAAAGCAGCTCTAGTCAAATACTGCAGTTAAGCCAGCCGCTTTTGCAAATACATGGTTAAACTAGCCGCACGTAAGATTTACATGCGCAGGTACTACACTGCTCAAAAAATTTTAAGGAACACTTTTTAATCAGAGTATAGCATCAACGCAGTTCAACTTCTGGGATATTGATCTGGTCAGTTATGTAGTAGGGGGGGTTGTTAATCAGTTTCAGCTGCTTTGGCGTTAATGAAATTAACAACAGTTGCACTAGAGGAGCGACAATGAGACGATCCACAAATGGTTTAAAAGGTGGAGGTCATTGACATTTTGTCCCTCCTCATCTTTTCCGACTGGTTTTTCACTAGTTTTGAAGTTGGCTTGGGTCAGCATTGCTACTAGTACCATGGTGCAGTACCTGGACCCTACAGAGGTTGCACAGGTAGTCCAACTACTGAAGGATGGCACATCATTACATGCCATTGCCAGAAGGTTTGCTGTGTCTCCCAGCACAGTCTTAAGAGTATGGTGGAGATTCCAGGAGACAGGCAGTTACTCTAGAAGAGCTCCTTTGGAGGAACAGGATGAGCACTGCCAGAGCCCTACAAAATGAACTCCAGCAGGCCACTGCTGTAAATGTGTCTGACCAAACAATCAGAAACAGGCTTCATTAGGGTGGCCTGAGGGCCCAATGTCCTGTAGTGGGCCCTGTGCTCACAGCCCAGCACCGTAGGCTGGCATTTGCCACAGAACACCGGAATTGGCAGATCCGCCACTGGTGCCCTGTGCTTTTCACAGATGTGAGCAGGTTTCACGTGGGCACATGTGACAGACGTGACAGGGTCTGGAGACGCCATGGAGAACGTTATGCCGCCTGCAACATCATTCAGCATTATTCATTAAGCTTATTTTAACAGTGAGAGATAGAATATCAAAAAGAAAATCCAGAAAATTACATTGTATAAAATATATAAATTTAATTGCATTTTGCAGAGATAATTATTTCTCCCTCTAGCAAACAAGACTTAATACTTGGTGGCAAAACCCTTGTTGGCAAGGACAGCAGTCAGACGTTTTTTGTAGTTGATGATGAGGTTTGCGCACATGTCAGGAGGAATCTTGGTCCACTCCTCTTTGCAGATCATCTCTAAATCATTAAGAGTTTGAGGCTGTCGCTTGGCAACTCGGACCTTCAGCTCCCTCCATAAGTTTTCTATAGGATTAAGGTCTGGAGACTGGCTAGGCCACTCCATGACCTTAATGTGCTTCTTTTTGAGCCACTACTTTGTTGCCTTGGCTGTATGTTTTGGGTCATTGTCGTGCTGGAAGACCCAGCCATGACCTATTTTTAATGTCCTGGCAGAGGGAAGGAGGTTGTCACTCAGGATTTTCTCCCATTGATGCGGTGAAGTAGTCCTGTGCCCTTAGCAGAGAAACACCCCAAAATATAATGTTTCCACCTCCATGCTTGACAGTGGGGACGGTGTTCTTTGGGTCATAGTCAGCATTTCTCTTCCTCCAAACACAGTGAGTTGAGTTAATGCCAAAGAGCTCAATTTTTGTCTCATCTGACCACAGCACCTTCTCCCAATCACTCTCAGAATCATCCAGGTGTTCATTGGCAAACTTCAGACGGGCCTGCACATGTGCCTTCTTGAGCAGGGGGACCTTGCGGGCACTGCAGGACTTTAATCAATTACGCCGTAATGTGTTACCAATGGTTTTCTTGGTGACTGTGGTCCCAGCTGCCTTAAGATCATTAACAAGTTCCCCCCGTGTAGTTTTGGGCTGATTTCTCACCTTCCTCATGATCAAGGATACCCCACGAGGTGAGGTTTTGCATGGAGCCCCAGATCGAGGTCGACTGACAGTCATTTTGTATTTCTTCCATTTTCTTACAATGGCACCAACAGTTGTCTCCTTCTCACCCAGCGTCTTACTTATGGTTTTGTAGCCCATTCCAGCCTTGTGCAGGTCTATGATCTTGTCCCTGACATCCTTAGAAAGCTCTTTGGTCTTGCCCATGTTGGAGAGGTTAGAGTCTGTCTGATTAATTGAGTCTGTGGACAGGTGTCTTTTATACAGGTGACAGTTTAAGACAGCTGCCTTTAATGCAGGTAACGAGCTGATTAGGAGCGTCTAACTGGTCTGTAGGAGCCAGAACTCTTAATGTTTGGTAGGGGATCAAATACTTATTTCTCTCTGCAAAATGCAATTAAATTTATATATTTTATACAATGTAATTTTCTGGATTATCTTTTTGATATTCTATCTCTCACTGTTAAAATAAACCTACCCTTAAACACTGCTATTCTCCTGTCACTGCACTTTTTCTTATTCTTATGCTGACTTTTATTTCTTTTAAAATGTCATTTTATTATTATATTTTATTTAATGATTTTAATAAATTATTTTTAAATGAATTATGATTATATTTTAATGATTTTTAAATGAATTATTTTGCTTTTATTTTGTTTTTTCTTTGTATCTTCATCCTTTTATGTAAAGCACTTTGAATTGCCCATGTGTATGAAAGNTTAATGATTTTAATAAATTATTTTTAAATGAATTATGATTATATTTTAATGATTTTTAAATGAATTATTTTGCTTTTATTTTGTTTTTTCTTTGTATCTTCATCCTTTTATGTAAAGCACTTTGAATTGCCCATGTGTATGAAAGGTGCTATACAAATAAACTTGCCTTGCCTTGCTTTGCCTTAAAATGATAGACTGTTCATATCTTTGTCAGTGGGCAAACTTACAAAATCAGCAAGGGATCAAATATTTATTATATATATATTTTGTACCAGTGGGTTTATTGACACTCTAACCAAAGACTAATCAATTTTCAATTGCTTTCCAGAAATCCCACTCTCTATGGCAGCATCCACTTCACCTCAGTCACTGTTTGGAGTGGTAGGAAAGTCGATGACATTCACTACTCGTGTGCTTTACTGCATGAAGGCAGTAACATTGGACAGGTGGTCAACAAACAGGATGAGACAGACAGTAAAGAGGAGCAGTCTCCACTGGAGCAGTCAAAGTGGGTTCTTCATTCTCTCAGACATGCGAACAGATGATTCAGGTGTTTACACTGTTCAGAGTATGAAAGCGGATAAGAGAATCCAGCTGTACCAGCTGAATGTGTACAGTGAGTTGGTTTCTAAACTCATTGCTAGATATCTGAATAACATATAGGTTTTAAAGCATGCAGATTCCTCTTTCTTGTTTCAGATAGAGTATCAGCACCTCAACTGATAAAGATCAGCTCCAGTCTTCCAGAGAGTGAACTCTGTTCATTACTGTGCTCAGTGAGGAATGTGAGAGGACTGAATCTCCCCTGGTGATGTCTTATTAAACCGCACCAACAGCTCCAGTCCCACCAACACACCAACTTCCTTTGGAAATCTGACAATGACCCCTACAGCTGTGTAGCTTCCAACCCAGTGAGCAAGCAGACCATCACAGTAAACATTACTAAGCACTGCCCTCAGGAACCAGGTAGGAGAACTGACCATACTTACTGATATACCTGATATATTGTAGATGATTAAATAGTTATGGTTTATGATGCCTTTGGCTTTTAAATCTAATTTTAATTCTCCTAAAAATTACTTATCATATATTACTTCTATTTATATACGTGACATCTCAACATGTTTTTTACAGCTTTAAAGCTTCATTAAAGATTAAAATAGAGTGAATAATATTATTTAATTAAGAATGTTTGATGTGTTTGATACATGTGGTGATATTGAATCTTTAGACACTGAATAAAGTCTACTCTTTTCTATTCTTTCCTGTAGGTGGGAAACCAGACTACAGGTTGCACAGCCTTACAGTGGGCCCTCTGGTTTGCGTAGCATTAGTAATAGTGATAGTCATACAAGCATCCAAGCTGAAACAAACTGAACTCTGTCAGCACAGTGAAGGTAGTCTATATGTCTTATAAGCTCTCAGCAAAACAAGCATATTGACATTTGTCTGGCTTATGTTGTTCATTGCTCTCCACATTAAGGTTATGAATCTTCTATTCAACTTAATGTTGCATACTGACAACTCATTTTGTGTCCTTCACTTCCAGTATAAGTCAACAAATATACCGTACCAGTCAAAAGTGTAGACACGGCTACTTATAGAAGGTCCTCCTTATGTGTATCTTAATGCTTTACTTTAGAGTAAGAGTGAAGACATCAAACTATAAAATAGCACACATGGAATAATACAGTCCTCCTTAGAAACCTCCAAAATGGAACTTTACAGGAGGATGAAACAGCTTTCTTAACCTGCAGTGGAGGCTGATATAACAAGATTTTTTTTCTACGCAGCTTTGGAGCAATTCTATTGGTTTGTCCATCATGAATATTTACTAAACACAAAGGGGAACTAGAGCTTTTAAACTGTGCAGAAAAAGAAATAAAAGTTTTTACACAACGATATATATATTAGAGGTGACAATATGGCAGAAAGATAATACTGTGATGCATCAAAAGCATATGGTGGTATATCAGGATATGTATTGTTTCAGATACCTCATCAGTTGGAACTGTTAAGTGTAAGCCTGTAGAGTCTTTAAGACAACCAACAACATCCATTTAGCATTTTAGTGCGCTTTAGTCACCAGATTTACCAGATCGAGTTAGTGCAAATAGTCAGACTGTGTTCCTTATTCACGTGAGATCCAAACTAGGACATGCAATGAATGGTTTATCTGGTCTCTGCTGCCATCTACAGGTAAAATTTCTTTAAGTCACTACAATGATTAGATTTGATCTCAGTTTCAACTTCCATTCTAACTCTCATAACTACTTTACAAAGGAATAAAAAGAAACAAATATGACTACCAAGCCTAGTCCTCCTAGGCTAGAAGCTCAGCCTACAACCGTGTAGGCACACATTTGGTTGCAAACAGCATATTGCCTATTGAAATGTGTTGTGTCTGTGGTTATTATATTCACATCTTGTATTCTGTTATTTGTTTTAAGCCAAATAAAAAAAACAAAACATCCTTGCTTAGATGGTAATTACACACTATGGGCTGTGCTGCCTATGAGGGGCTCAGGAAGTGTGGACAGGAGAAGGGCCAGGCAAAAAAGCAGTAAAAGAGCATGCCTCTCAGCAGAAACACCACCTTTTCTGTGTCTTGCTCCATGCCAATGCCACAGTATGATGGCATTGACAATATGTATACTGTAGTGATAAGATTTGGTTAAATGGTGAAACATGATGGAGGTAATATTATCTAATAAAATTTGTGTTCTATTTTCAATAATGTTATAATAATCCAGAGAGCAAAAGTGATTAAGAATCAACATCAGATTACATTTGATGATGTTAAAACTGACCTTCAATTTAACATTGATTATTTGATTGTTTGGGAAGCTAAAATATTTAACATTGGCACAAATATAGTGGATCTGATGTGATGAAATGTCGCTTTTCAAAAAACACCTTTCAAACAATGCATCTCAATTATACCAGGCAAATCTATTTACCGGACAAAAATGAGTAACCTGTGACTGAAACTTATCTAATAGTGTGTAATGCCTCCACAAGTACAAATAACAGCTGTGATTTGATTCAGCATTGGCTGGACAAGTTTCTGGATGTTGGCCACAACAATGTTCAGCCATTCTTGCATCAAAGAATTGCGCAGTTGGGCCTTGGTGGATGCTTTTTCTGGCACAATTCTGAGGAGAATTTCCTGAAGACTGGGGTTTTTGCCACTGCTGGTAGACCCGTATGACTCTATGCTTCGATAAACCCTGCAAATTCCATTCCATTTCTACACGTGAAACCAGGCCTTCACTACATTGCACCAACTCTTCTCAATCCATGAATCCTCTCACACACCTCGCAAGTAGTTATAGCCTGATCGTCCTCCGCCATCTGCTTTTGAACACAAGCAGCTTGTGTTGACCAACTGAGCGTAGAATACGTACGTGCACACTTACAAACCTGCTGGCCGTATAGAAACAGGAACAGCAGGAACAGAAACTGTCTAAGGGAATGATTTAGGGAAGCTTAGCATGAATTCCCCTGAAAACAACCAAATATGAAGTTTTGGATGTTGGTTTATGTGGGTTTAGTTTATGTGAAACTTTAAAAAATGACTGACTTTCTGTTTTGACTATTCTTCAACAAGAAAAAACTTTCACTTTACAGGTAATTTTTTACATATCAGCATATTACGTAACAGTGCAAATGGTCCTATATCCCAGCAGAGGCAACATTATCACAACATTGTCTCCTTTCTTACAATGTTGCTACAATATTGTTAAAAAGTGGTGCGGTTAACAATGTCTCAACCATGTTGTCACAACTTCACTGTTAGGTAACTTTGTCATATTTGTCATATTTGTTGGCAGCAAAATTCTATGGAGTTTCAGATGGAAATAATGGAATGTATGAAGGATTCTAGGAGGTTGTGACAGCGTACGGACAAAATTCCCACTACGTTGTTGCAACATCGACGGAGAACATTGTCACAACTTTATGTTTGTAATTACATTTCAACAATGTGGGCACTGAAACAATACATTGTTTCAACATAACTTTGTTTGGGATTTCCCTCCTCTCTTGAAGACGTTCCCTTGAAGTGCTGAATCTTGAATGACTCCCTATGCCCTACTTAGTGCACTATGTAGGAATTCAAATACTGGCTCAGTCCAATGAATAGTGATTTGCAATCCACATAAATCCATACTGGAATTATACATTTACACCAGAGAGGTCTCTCAAACATTAGTTGCAGTTTTATCAACATGTTCAAATATGGCTCAGCCAATCAGGTTATAGGTACTGAACTATTTTTTTTATAATATCCAATATAATAATAATGTGCACATTAAATCTGGGAAAAGAAATGAGATAAAAAAAGGCCTCCGCTGAGCTAGTCAGTCAACAGAACCAGTACAAAACAGTATAAAAACAATGTTTAATTGTGTAGATAAGCCAAATGTTATGGTATGTTGGTCAATGTTCGCCATCCTGATCATCATATGTAAACAATCAGCAATTTGACGATGTATTCATGTGAATGTGAACAGCACTGCAGGATTATTGCAAAAGATGCATCATGGGAAAGACAATGGTGTACTAATTGCAATTACTTTAGTAGCTCTGTTGTTTCACATCCACAAATGGCTATGCTCTCTGTCACAACTGTGGTGCTAATGTTTGTAAAACACAAGTCAAATTTGGTTGGTAACTGTGCAGGGCATTTTCAGTTTGACTTTTTCCACAGAAAACCACAGACAGTCCCTCCCCAATGCAGACCTCTCTGTAAATGAGCTTCCTGAACTCGAAGTGTGCTTTATCACAAACTAGAAGACACTAAATGACAATGGGGATGTGGTTTCAAGATAAAACATGGACTCGAATTTTGATTTGGTGGTGGGGTAAGTTCAAACTGGCTGCTTTTGTTTGGTCTGTTTTAGTCTTGTTAACAAATGACATGGGCAGAGGACGAGAAAGTGGAGAAAGGTGTGGTCACCATGTTGGTTGGTGTTATAGTTGGTGTATTATGTACTATAATAGTGTTTAGTCTGCAAATATCTTTAATTACATGATGTGCATGCTATGATTAATAAGATCCTTCCAAATGTACATCTGCATAAAATGTTCTAGAACCGCTAGATATCATTTTAAAGCAGTTCTATTGAAAAGGTTGTGTTGCTTACAGATACTGAGGTACATTTTCTGCTGTACGGAGGCAGTAGCACTGATACTCAAAGTACTGACATTTTCTGTCCAGAGATCTTCAGCTTGGTGGCAGTATCAAGCACTTTGACTCAAGAGGAACTATTGATTGGAGCTGTAGGAGAGTCTATTACGTTCCCGACTCAAGTTCCTGTATCTGGTGCTATAATGTATAAAGGCATAAACATTGGACTAGTGGTCAATAAACAGGCTGAAACTGAATCTGATGAGGAGTATAAGAATCGTTTCCACTGGGACAGTCAGAGTGGGTTCTTTACTCTCTCAAACCTGAGAACAGAAGATTCTGGAGTCTACAAAGTTAGCAGTACTAATGAGTATAAAAGATCCCAGGTTTACAAACTGGACATATATGGTAAGTGTGTTTCAGTTCATTATGAAAGGCATCAATAAAGTTTGGCCTGCCAATCCCTGTTTCTTTCTCCAGATAAAGTATCAGTACCTCAGGTGATAAAACTCGACTACAGTCCATCAGAGAGTGACTTCTGTTTATTGCTGTGCTCAGTGAGGAATGTGAGAGGACTGAATCTCTTTTGGTTTAAAGGCAGTCTTATATTAAACCACACCCACACCCCAAGTCTCAGTGATATACTGTATCTCCCTCTGAGAATACAACAGTTTGACAATGAGACCTACAGCTGTGTGGCTTCCAACCCCGTCAGCAAGCAGATGGTCCCAGTCAACTTTATGAGGCATTGCTTCCATCACCCAGGTATGAAACTAGATGCTAGATTAAGAATAGTTGCACCCAGAAGGAAGTGTGAGATTGCAATGCTACTGGGAAGGAAGATAGAGGTTACCAGGAACAATGAATTGTCCAAACACATTGCCAAGTTTTGCCAAACCCAGTTTGCATTACCGTGCATTTTCTCCTGCCTTTCTGTTGCTATCTCTGGTTCTGACTCCCTTTGACTTTGACTTACTCTCTCCTTGTTTTGGTTGCCTGATTGTTTGCCTCTCTGGTTTTCGACTCTCCTTCTGTTTACCTGATTACTCTCTTGGATTACCCCTTTGGATTTGTTCGCTGGTCTGTCTGACTTCCTGGTTTTCGACTTTTGCCTGTCTCACCGTTTATGTCCCAGCATTCACCATTTGTTACACTTGCTTGTACTTTGCTGTTGTGCTCAACCATCGATCTGTGTAATAAAACTCCTCTGACTCACTCTGCGTGTGTCGAGCCAAGTTCTTTGTTCCTGACATTGGGTCAGTCAAGTACAATGATAAGGCCCATTTTTGCTTACATCATATGCATAGCCAAGCATGAAACTTGAACCATTCGCATGTCTCACACTGTCAAACCTACCCACCAAGTTTCATTTGTGTTGGTTGATTCCTTCTGGGTGCAGCTATTTGTGCATCTATTTTTTTATGTTTAGTGCATATATACACCCCTACATAACTCTCACATACCTCATATAACCTTTGTCGAAAAGGCCAAGGAGGAGTGATGCTCATGCTTGCAGGCCCCGGCTTTGTTTAAAAATTGTATTGGATTTATTAGGGCATGATGATCAGTTAATATGACTATCTATACCATGAGTATCAGTAATTATGGAGCTGACTGTATGTGTCATAACATGACTGGCACGGCTACCTGTTAAAAATCTTTCAAACTAAGCATAATATTAAAAATGAATTTCTAAATGCTTAGAACGACTTACTATTTCACCTACATGTTATTTCAACTCATTGCATCATTTGCTGAATGTACATGGAAAAGACGTCAGAATGTGCATAGGCCCTTATTCCAAAGCAATTTCATTTTGTCTTAATGAGTGTTACTTGAAGAATGCAAGGTCAGGTTCAATTTCTGCAGTTCATGGTTTTATGAGTAGAGAGTATGTGATCTACTGTGCAGAATTCAAGGGACATGACCCAGAATATGGTTTTTTGTCTGTCTGGTTTTTCCTAATATGGCTTTGTTTTGGCCTGAATTTAAATTTAGGATATTTCTCTTTTTTTACAGATGGGACATTAGCTAATGCGATTCACCAAAGATACAGCATTCATATCTTTTCTATCATATGCATGGCATTGGCAGTAATGTTTATCGCTGTGTTTCTTTGGAGAAAGACATCTACATGTGTACCAGAAACAGAACAGCAGAACGATCCCGAACTGTACACCAAAGGTATCTCTCTGGTTAATGGATCTTTACAGTCTTTTGGTTATGTGTCTGTGAATGTTGTCAGACATATTCAGAGCATGTAACCAGAGATTGCCAGTTCAGGGTTGCCAGTTGGGCCAGGTTTTGGTTAGATTTGGTGGAGAAAAAGGGCTTAGACTGACTAAAATTGGGAATGGTTTGTCATTATTTCAGCAGGTTTTAAAAGAAGTATCTATTGGAAGAAAGGAAAACAAGTAAAAACAAAACTGTGTTTATCACCTGTAACTACAAATCATTGTGTTTTCATTAGGTTAGAATGACCCCTTTATATCTATATAGGAGCAGGTCCTCTTACAATGGAGACTGCCATGTTACAGTACTCCACAAACTATACACTGACTGTAAAGAGTGTCTTTTACAACCAATTTGTGTTGAAGTCTGAGTGACCAAATAATCAAATGGAGGTTCATATTTAGGGTTTAGTCCACGAATAAGCACAAGAGCCTGAAAACAACACGGAGAAGCAAAATGAAATGGGGACAGGCAATGACAGAAAAGCTGATGGCCACTTTAGGTTCTACCACATGCTTGGAAAAGTGGGAGGGGTTCAGGTGATTGCAATCTGCACCCTCACCACTAGATGCCCCAGTAAGAGTAGTTTCAATGCACCTTCCCATACAATCTCTGCTCATTTTAATAATAAACATATCATCTCGTATTTACACTTTGACTGAAAGAGATTTTAATCACTTCTGTTGAGAGGAGGCTGTTGCCCAGCCCTTCTAACCCATCTGTATCGTTCACAATTAACATCAATGGTTGATGCACACAGTTGATTATTGATGTAAAGGATGTTCATAAAAGATGTTCCAAAGATGACACATAGCATCTGCAATACTGACTGTACAGAGTTCTGCTACGGCTGGAAATTGGAGGGGCCCATGATCTGTTCAGTTTAGCCTATGCACATAAGCAAATGCTTGCAATGTTATTACTATTCATTGGCCTTATGGTATCATAAGTCTTGTCACATTCAATGCATTGAATATGATAATATTCTGAAAGTACTGATTGTGAGCTCTGCAAGTTATGCAAATAAGAGATATATACAGGTCAAATGATTAAGAATTTTATTGGAATTGCTTATTTTCTTTGTCCATGTGTTTCTTACTCCATGTGATAAGAATACTAAAAATTGTTAAAATCTTTCATCATTTGAATCAGTGAGAACATAACAGGTTCATGTAGCGACAACTCATCTCAATTTTTTCAATGGCAAGACTTTAGTGGATAACATACTAGCTTAGTATTGATGTGATGTTGGTTAAATTTTCTCCATACATAGTGCTTCATGCATTTAGGGACAGTTTTACATTTTTGACTGGAAACTACAGAAGCAATCTGGCAACCCTGCACAAGTTGCTGTATGACATCATGCAGCATTAAACAGCTAGACGAATACTAATAGTAATGACCCACTTCACAACATTAACATGATGTAATGATGATAATGTTTAACCAATACCTAAAGACAAATGCACTGTCTGTTTTTATCTCTTGCTCTCCATTTCCCTTTCTCTCTTCAACAGTTATATATACACAACAGCTAGTCCCTCGTGAAGCACAGCAGCTATTCACAACTGATCACAAGTTTCAGCCACAAGAGCCAGCGGCCTCCGTCCACAGCAGGACAGCATAGAGACAAACAGGAAATCGTGGTTAAAAGAATATATGCACACAGTTCATCTGTTCACCTGTCCACGGTTAGTGCTTTGTGTAGCCTTTACCTTTAAATCTACTTTATGTATGCAGTATGTGTTTCTGTTAAACACTGTATGTTATTTATTGTATTTAAATGTTGTTTGTAAAATATACTAATCTTTCAGGAAAAACTGAATGAGACTGAAAGAGATTTTAGAATACTAAAATACAGTAAAAATAACAAAGCATGACCTGCAGCAGTCTGATCTTCAAAATGCCATCACTGTTTAAAGAGATTTGAACTGTATTCTGGTATAAATTTCATGTTATGATAAAATACAGACTTTTGGCCTTTTAAATGTCTTCTGTAATTCTGTACTACATTATTCAAAAGTATCCGCCAAGTCCAGTTCTTATGTCAGAAACTGACTAACCTGACAAATGGGATACAATCTGTCAGTCAATATATACAGTGGACTTGCAGAAGGTGTGACAAAGGAAAGTATAGTAAGGTCAGTTGTTGGGCCGGAAGCAATGAAAGCAGTTTCAATGCACCTTGCCATACAGTCTCTGAAACTGAACTGAGAAGATGGACACCATCCCTCTAAAAGACATTTTTCATACTTCATCAAACCATTCAGTGACCCCTGTTGACCTGTGGAATGGGGCACTATCAGCCTGAAACAGACCACTCCCATCAGGCTAGATGTAGGATAAGGTTGCTCCCTTACAGAGGGGCAGTGACCCTCCCCCTTACCAGCTCACACCTCCTGCAACCCCCCACCTCTCATCGCCATCACTGAACGGCAGGTTAGCTGTGTCCTCAGGAAACAAAACATAGCTTTGAGGGTGTCTCAGCTGCAACTCTCAGGCGCTGCTCTGAACACCCTTGCATGTTTTTTGTAGACTTCCGCTCTGCTTTCAACACCATCATTCCTTTCTGTTGGGGAAACTCTGGCAGCTCAGTGTCCCCTAATACCATCAGTATCTGTCTGCTACAGGATCCACAACTTTTTGTCTAAGATGACAAAACAGAACGCCTGTTAATCAGCTGGGACGAGCCCTGTACACCAAGGTGCACTGTTGTCTGACTTGAATACTCCCCACTGACAACAATGCAGGCAGTACATTCTGCTCAGGACTGCAAAATCATTTTTATTTGTTTTTTCTTTTACTCTTTCTTTCTTGTTTGGGAATGGGGAAATGCCTCCCTTTGTAAGCATTTTGGTGGTCTAAACACAGGTCATCTTCAGCATCTCTTAACAATACATTGTTATGTGCGATATTTAAATGGCACAGCAAACCACAGGTGCACTTTAAACTACAGCTTCCCCACCTAGACATGGGAGTTTGATCAAACACAGCTAGAATGCAAAGACAGTACTTAGAGAGTTTGATTAGATGACAATTCTCTCTGAATAATTGTAATGTAGTATTATGTCAACATAAACAGCCAAACAGAAAAATCATAGCTAGGTTCCTGAAAGAGAGCACAACCACCCTGAGATAAACTAGCCCAGGACACGACATCCTTGGTTTCCAAAATGATCATGTGACTTAGTTGTAAATTGCTCCTCCAGCTGTTTTTTAATTTAATTAGTGCCACTTACTTTTCCAGCCTTTTATTTCATCTGTCTGAACTTTTGTGAGATGTGTTGCTGGCATCAATTAATCGTTTTCATGAAATAAAATGTCAGTAACTGAAAATGTGTTATGGGTCTATATATATAGAGCAATCCTGATTGTGTTGAGTAGTTGTCCTGAATCTTGTTTTTCCTAAACAGCAACCGACTGCTGTAGTAAGAGATAATATGAACAGGCTAAAAGGAGAGTCGTTTGTGTGTTGTGTCATATAACTTATGCCGGCAATGATTCCTGCTTTTCTTTGCCCTTTGACTGGCAGCACAAACTTGGAGAGAGGAGATACATAGGAAATTCATTATCTGGGAGTGAACTATTTTTATTTTAGATTAATGGTCTAATGATTTTTATATTTTGTGCCATGAGTTCATGTTTTTTTTTCATTCATGTTTTTCTGATGTTTCTATCAAATGTTTAAGTGTAACATCACAATTCCATAGGTCTACTCATCTAAGACAGTTCCACCCAAAAGTGGCCTGAGATTAGAGGGGACTTTGGAGGGGGAGCCTGCAGCAGTTACTCCATACCAGGTCCTGTTTCATGATCTACTTCCTTAACAAGCCTGTCCATACCAGCAGCACATAATTTTGATTTGTAGTTAATTTAAAATACAGCTTTGGGTTAAGAAAAAACATTACTGATGATTTAACAACGACTCACTGTCAAATAAATCAACCGGTAGGAATGAAACTTGGTGCATAGATTTGATATTGTGAGACTGAATTGTAATTGATTCAATTAATGTGATATAATTAATCTACATCAAATGAAGTGTATAGCTCCATAATGACTTTGACAAGTATAAGCCAGTATAAGAGATCAGTACGATACTAAGTTGGGTAACTATTTTGCCCTCTATTTATGTGTGTCTAAAGCAAATATGGGCAGGTCAGTCATCATTGTTTTGTCATGATGTTGAGGAGTAAAGAGATGCGGTGCACTTATTCTGAGAACAGGTTCGTCCATCTGTAGTCTCTGTAAAACAGATCTTGATAAACTGGTCTTTGGAAACACCAACAGCTCCATCCTTCATTCCAGAACATCCACTCTAAACATCATTTGAGAAACAAATAGTGTCAGAATCCTTCTTCCTTCTTCCTACTGAACTGGCGGAAATACAAACCTCCGGAATGAGAGGTCAGGGAACCTGAATGTTCTACTAATAAAAGATGAAATATAATACGAAGATGAATATAGACATACACAGAACTGTCCAGCCATAAGTGTCTGACAGATAGATAGACAGACAGATAGACAGACAGACAGACAGGCAGACAGACAGACAGATAGATAGACAGATAGATAGATAGATAGATAGTTCATTTGTACTGTAAGTTTTAGTTACGCCCAGAGCTTGAACTATTTGTCCAAACTCAGTCACACCCAGCTGTTTATGATGGGATCAGATGTTTTTCCTCAAATGTCTCAGGCTCTGCTATTCATGGCAATATTTGACTGTATGGTTGCCCATATTTGACCTTATAAATTTGCTGTTATAGATAAAGGGGGATTTCAAACCCTCCCCGTAGCATTACCTCTTATTACATGTGACTGCAGTGAGCATGTTATTCTTCATTCTGGGTGGTCTTCAATCAAAGCTTTCATTAATTGAAGCTTTTTACGTCAGAGCACATTAATGACACCTGGTTAAAAGCAGGAATAGCAGCTGTACATCTACTCTGTCTGGTGCATAACAGGACAAAGTATGACACTGACATGTTTTTATGTAAAATTATATTACATGTGCTTGTTTATGCTATTTATGTTATACCCAGACACTCTCATTTATCTTGTAAAGGTTATAAAGCATATAAAGCATAGATGAAACTTTAACCAAGATGTAAGAGTCAGGTATCACCTGTTGGTTATTTTATTTTTCTCTCTTCCTTTTATTTGTGCAGCTTTAGTTACCTTCTGTGTATTCTGGTTTGTCATGCTAAATTACAAAGTACCCCAATACAACCATAGAAAACAGCCATGTGTATACATCACAACACAATGTAAGATGCCTTGACATAATCCTTATTAGATGAACCAACAGCTGTAGGGCAAATACACAATACAGTGGGATGCTGAGATGGACTGTTTTTGACTAGCTTTCATGTGAACTTTGTTATTGGCTCATTTTATCAATAGTCAGCTGTCCCATTCCTTCCACTCCACCTGCTCCTCTCCTCGCTTCGATTCCTACACGTTTTTCCCGGGTAGGAGAGGAGCAGTAGGAAAGGAGGGGAAGGAAAAGAGCAGAAGCAAAGATACAGCCTAACTCTGCTCTCCCTTACCTCAACATAAACAGTAACAGAAGGCTTCACAATAAAAATATTTTAAAAAGAGTTCCTGGATAAGATACAAGCTGCAAAACAAATAATCCAAACATTTTCTGAGCCTTGAAAAAGCCCAATCAAAAGTTCAGTGATTAAGATATCCTTTAGTTCCGTGTGGTACCTCAGTGTGTACCTCTAGTTCAGTGTGGTACCTCAGTGTGTACCGCTAGTTCTGTGTGGTACCTCAGTGTGTACCTCTAGTTCAGTGTGGTACCTCAGTGTGTACCTCTAGTTCCGTGTGGTACCTCAGTGTGTACCTCTAGTTCCATGTGGTACCTCAGTGTGTACCGCTAGTTCCATGTGGTACCTCAGTGTGTACCTCTAGTTCCGTGTGGTACCTCAGTGTGTACCTCTAGTTCAGTGTGGTACCTCAGTGTGTACCTCTAGTTCTGTGTGGTACCTCAGTGTGTACCTCTAGTTCAGTGTGGTACCTTAGTGTGTACCTCTAGTTCAGTGTGGTACCTCAGTGTGTGATTAATTAAGCATTAAAACATTAAAATAAGACAATGTCTGCAAGACATTATAATGGAAAGTAAGCTATATGGGTCAGGTATGGAATATTACAATATCTAAGTTGAAGTTGAGCCCCAGTTTATCTTCTCAATAATCTTGCCTTAAACCTCAGTAAAACCACGTCCTTAACGGTAAACCCCGGTTTAACCTGATAAACAGCGCCATCTAGTGGTAGATGTGTGATGTTAAAATGACAGTAACTGAGTTTCGTTTACAAAACACACGTGACTTATTCAGGTTTAAACTCGGGTTAAACTCTAAACCTCGGTTAATTCAATTGGCAGAGCAAATATAAAGCTTTTAAAGATATTTATTTATTTGAAGTTATTTGAAGGTTCCAGAATCCATCCAGTGGTTGTCCTTCCTCCTTCCAATGGCTCACTGGAAAATCAAAGCGAACTGTCAACTGCGAACTGAGACTATTAATACATCAGCACGTCTCAGTAACGCTTATAGTTAGTATTTATTTGTCGTTGTTGTGATTCTCTACAGGAGCTTTAAAGTCATTTACCTTTCATTTCTAAGACACCAAGTGACCAAAAACCCATGAGGTCAAAGCCTCACCTGGAAACACCACCACTAGTGTACGTTCAAGCAAGACACCTAACCTCCGCTTACTCCAAGGGGGCTGCTGCATTGACTAAATGCCTATATGGACAAAGCTGAACGTTTTTATGTCTTAACCGTCTCTAGAGCACTATTTAGTTTTCTCCTCAGTTGCTGCTGCTTCTGTTACCTAAACTAAAGCACCAACATTGATTCCACAGTTCTGAACTAAGACTATCAGGATGGGAACACGTTAAAGCTGTGACTGCAATGATTTCAACACTGTTTGTTCAAAATGTCATAAAATCAACAGCTTACCAGAAAAAGAGTCCTAGTGCTGGATCCAAGAGCAGAAAGTGAAAAAGGGGTCCTTATAGCTGTATATACGCTTATAGCTGACTATGATATTGCCTGTATTATTCACTATTAAATCTACACATTATATGATATTTTAATTAAACATTCTTTTTATTTGATATTTATATTTATGCATAGGTAGTGTTTTTTTTTCAGGGGAGCCTTGAATTTTATACAAATGAATTTTAAGACTAACGAAATTATTGAAAATTATAATTGAAAAGTATAATGAACATTATAGGACAATAATTTTCTTTTTTTTACGTTTTTAAATAATGGAAACAGAAAGTACGTAAAACAAGGCAAGCAGAACAATAATAGTGCCCAACAGGTAGCAAAGGAACAAATAAAATATATATTACTTGATTTTAGATATGTTTTAATATGACTTTGATATATTTTTTCATTCTTTATTTTCCCCATTTTATCTGTTATTTATTATTTTGTTTATTTTATATATTTTATTAGTTTATTTGGATATGATTTTTTATATAAATAAATGCACTTGACTGTTGTGCGACAGTCTTGAATCATTTCCATGTACACCACTAAAAAACGAATCAAGATGGCAGACTATGTGGAGGAATCTACCGCTCAGGGCTGTAAAGGGAAGTCCATGGAACTGAACTGTCAGGGGGCACGGTTTTTAAATGAGGCTGAAGTTGGCTTCCTAATCACCAGCTTCTTAATAAGATGTTCTGCTCCACCTTACATCCTACAGCTCATATAAGCACCAGAATGTACCTCAACCTGCAGAAACACATGACAACTATAAACACAGCAATGTAATATTTACTCATTAGAGACATCAACACAGAAACTCCAGACATGAGTCCAGTAATGTCCAGTAATGATGTTTAATATATAAACTCCTGTTTCTGTTCAGCTGCAGTTTGTCTCTGAACCTGTCTCTAATAGTCTGTATCAGTGTTCCCTATAAACACCAGACTGTTTACTATCCTTTTATCTACATTCTCAGGTCTGTAGATCCACAGTACATGAGCATCACTCTGAACTCCAGGTTGGGCTGGGGTGGCCTTTCTTTGCCTAGTAAACATGAACATCATCCATTCATTCTGTGTCCAATTCAGTTTAAGCAACACCTAGCAAACACTTAGCAACCCCGTCAATACACAACCAGCACACTATAGCAGGATAAGATAGCAACCGCCTAGCAACACCATAAGCTTCACCATTTTATATACTGGTTCATTATATACAGTACTGCACTGTTATTGTAATAAAGCAGTTCAAATAATAAACTAGATAAACTTTATCTACTGGTACATTATATTTCTAGCGGCACTATAGTGTAAAACAGTGATTCAAATAGAGGCCACTAGAGGGCGCTGTGTACACGTTGCTATTTTATACTGGTGCATTATGTACAGTACTGAAATGTTAATATAATACAGCAGTTCAAATAAAGACCACTAGATGGCGCACCGTACGCTTTATACACAGGTACATTATGTTTCTAGCGGCACTATAGTGTCAAATAAAGTGATTCAAATAAAGACCACAAAAGGGCGCCAAAGACTCCTGCAATACAAGTTACATTAAACTATACGCAGTAGTAATGATAGTACGAGTGATAATAATATTAAACGTAATAATAAAACCACCTGGGATACCATAGGAACTGCCTAGCAGCACCCTAGCAACCACCTGGGACTATGAATTCCTTAGCAACTACCTGGGATACCATAGCAACCGCCTAGAACCCCCTTAGCAACCACCCAGAATGCCATAGCAACCACCTTGCAACACCACAGCAAACACTTGGATACCATAAAAAACACCCAGAAACACCTTAGCAACCAGCAGGCATACCAAAGCAACACCTTGCTAAGTAGCTGAGAAACAACAGCAACCACCTAGCAACCCTCCAACCACCACCTGGGATTGTAAAGCAACTGCCAATTACCACCATAGCAACCACCTGGGATACCACAGCAACCACCTAGCAACACCATAGCGGCCACCTGAGATACCATAGCAACCACCTAACAACACCACAGCAACCACCTGGGATATCACAACAACCAGCTTGCGACACCATAGCAACCACCTGGAATTCCAAAGCAACCACCTAGCAATACCATATCAACCACCTTGGACATCACAGCAATCACCGAGCAACAGCTTAGCAACCACCTGGGATACCAAAGCAACCGCCTAGCAACACCATAACAACTACCTGGGATACCATAGCAATCATCTAGCAACATCTTCGCAACCCCCTGGGACATCACAGCAACCACCTAACACCACCATAGCAACCACCTGGGATACCACAACAGCCTCCTAGCAACACCATAGCAACTACCTGGGATACCATATCAACCACCTAGCAACACGTTAGCAAGCACCTGGGATACAATAGCAAGCACATAGTAACATCTTAGCAAGCACCTGGGATACTATAGCAACCACCTAGCAACACGTTAGCAAGCACCTGGGATACCCTAGCAACCGCATAGTAACATCTTAGCAAGCACCTGGGATAGCATAGTACCCACTGAGCAACACCATAGCAACCACCTGGGATACCACAGCAACCACATACCACATAGCACATCTAGTGACTTCTTGGCAACTACAGCAGTTCAAATAAAGACCACTAGAGGACGCAGTGTACACTTTTCTATTTTATATACTTGTACATAATGCACAGTACTGGAATGCTTTTGTAACATAGCAGTTCAAATAAAGATCATTAGAGGTATACACCTTATATACTGGTACATTAAGTGTCTAGTGGCACTATAGTGTAAAACTATTATGATGCAAATAACAACCACAACTGCATAGCAACACCCTAGCAACCACCTGGGATGCCATAGAAACCCCATATCAAAACCTTAGCAACTACCTGGGCTACCATAGCAACCATCTAGCAACACCTTAGCAACCACCTAGGACATCACAGCAACCATGTAACAACACCATAGCAACCACCTGGGATACCGTAGCTACTTACTTGCAACACCTTAGCAAGCACCTGGGATACTAAAGCAACCGCAGAGTAACATCTTAGCAACCACTTGGAACTGCATAGCAAACACCTAGCAACACCATAGCAACACCCCAGGATACCATAGCAACTGCCTTGCAAGGCCCTAGCAATCACCTGGGATACCACAGCGACCCCCTAGCAACACTATAGCAACCACCTGGCATACTAGATATTCCACCTAGCACATCTAGCAATCTATCTTGGCAACCACCTAACAGCTGCTCAGTAAACACACTGTAAACCACAAAAAATGTCCAGCAACAACTTTGCAACCAAACATTATACAATAACAACCGCCTACCAACACCTCACCTACACATTCACTGCATTTTCTTCAAGAAATGCACTTTTGTAGTTCAAATAAAGACCACTAGAGGACGCAATGTACACATTATATATGGGTACATTATGTACAATACAGCACTGTTATTATATTACAGCAGTTCAAATAAAGACCACTATTAGTATACACTTTACCATTTTATATACTGGTACATAAAAGTGCCGTTTATAAACCTTTATAAATACAAATATATATTTTATTTAAATAAATATATTTAAAAAAATAAAAAAAGATATTTAATTTAAAATACTGTACCTTAAGGAAAAACAGCACTTTGAACATGGTAGCAGTGGCTGAAATGGCTGGGAACCAATCAAGTCACCAACAGCCATTCATCTCCCATACATGGTAGACACTAACACTACCCAACTACCCTACAGGTCAGCACAGCATGACACAACCGCCGCTGCTGCTCACATAAAACACATGGAATAGGAGCGATGCGTCTACTTGGTGGATGTTGTAAAAAGTCCAAGCCTTTGTCTTCTAGTGATGTCACTCATTTTTAAAGCACTAGCAGGCAATTAATATTGTAAAGCTGACTTTACCATAAGGATGATGTTTATAGCTGGTATGACAAACTCATGCATGACCTTTTTAGAGGAAAATTAATTGAAGATGTAAGTGTTGGCTTAAAACCATTAAAGCATGCAAAAGTTTCTTTTCTTTTGTGTGTTTCTGAACATGAACCAGTCACTGATACAGGGCAGTTTAAAATAAAATTTGATATTTTTTGACACAGGCTCATCATCAAGACTTCATCATCAAACTTCATCATCAAGAGAAACATTACTAATATTACAAACTCAACTCATTAAGGTCCATCAAACTTGATTTACCAGTATTTAAAGTTGGTCATTCTGGTGGTCTTTAAGATTATCCTTATATTATGTCTAATATTATGTACATATCAAAGAATTTCTACACAGAACCCTCATGTCTCTGTATTTTCTGTATATTTTGTATTTATTTAATTAATCTCTTTTATTATCTCTTTATTTTAATGTGTTTAGTTAGTATGTATATTAATGCTGCCCTGCTGTAGAATATTAACCTGAGCCTCACCACAAGCATTTCAATGCATCAGTGTCCTGACGTGCAAATGACAAAGAAATCTGAAACTGAACATTGTATAGACGTACCTGCTATGCCGCCTGCTAAGCTATATATAAACCTTCCTGCTAGGCTACCTATTCAGCTAGGTATAGGCCTGCCTGCTATGCTACCTACTGTGCTGGGTGCAGGTCTGCCTGCTATGCTACCTGCAATGCTATCTGTCGTGCTACGTATAGGCATGTCTGCTGTGTCGCCTGCTTTGCTATCTATAGACCTACCTACTATGCTATGTATAGACCTACCTGCCATGCTACCTGCTAAGCCATATATAAACCTTCCTGCTATGCTCCCTATTGAGCTAGGTATAGGTCTGCCTGCTATGCTACCTGCTGTGCTGGGTGCAAGCCTGCCTGCTATGCTACATGCTATGCTATGTAATGACCTACCTGCTAAGCTGTCTGCTGTGCTAGGTATAGGCGTGTCTGCTATGCTACCTACTATGCTATGTATAGATCTACCTGCTATGCTACATTTACATTTACATTTACATTTACGGCATTTAGCAGACGCTCTTATCCAGAGCGACTTACAACCGTGCTTAGTGTTCCGTTGGATAATATTCCAGCTAGTACAGGAAGTTCAGAGCCTAAAACTCACCCTGAGCTCAGACACTGCCCGAACAGGGGGCCAGTGCTGATACCTAGATAGATCAATACA
>CM067500.1:21061259-21084742 GCA_034552555.1 Semaprochilodus insignis | reverse complement strand
AAAAAAAAAAAAAAACACACATCACAAAGATGATAGACCTATGCGTGGACTGGTTGATTTACTACAATTCTGTAGTCAGAATGATATTGCGGAGTCTAACTAGAAACTACTAATAAATTCAATGCTACCTGCTTAAAACAAATCTCTCCCATACAGAGCTTCAGACAGCTAACATAATGAAATAGGAAACAGTCTGGGGAACAGTCACTGTCATGTGCATACTGTGCTTTAATGAGATGTTAAACCACAAATTAAGGTTGTGAGTGAAATGATCTGGTGTCTGATGTTGGAGTGTTACACTTGGTGCTGATTTCCTCAGACACTCTATTTAAACTGCTGAAAACAGACTCAGAATTAACATTAAAACCTGATGGATTTGCTTCCTAATGAGAGGAAATGGCTTAACAGTCTCCAAAAGTATGTATTAAATCACAGATAATTTTTTTTTTACAGACAAAAAGCAGCTTTACAGAAAATCCGGGTCCGAGCCCCCAGTGAGCAAGCCAAAGGCGACAGTGGCAAGAAAACACTCCCTCAGAGCAAGAGGAAGAAACCTTGAGAGGAACCAAGACTCAAAGGGGGAACCCATCCTCCTCTGGTTGACACCGGATAGCCAGACAAGCACAAAAAAGGGAGGGATGGATTAATGGATATATAGCTATACCTGCTATAGCTAAATGTTTCTCACTTATTACAATAAGGCAAGAAATATGTACAACAAAGACTATTTACAAAAATGCAAATATAACTGTAGACTCGTGTGTCTATGAATACAAAAATAGACTATGTAAAAGCTTGTACACAGTAAATTTGAATAGTTTGCTGAAATAAATAGTTACTTCCTGATAGCATTCTGGTTCTGAACTTCTGTAGCTCCATTTCCCTGTAAAACACAGCAGAACATTTCAGTAAGACAGACTGCAGGATAAGACTGTTACTACATACAGTCCTTTCATTTCGCCATCATGCCTTTGACTTTGCTTTAACCAGGACATGACTGCAGCTTTAATGTGGCTTCTAGGTGAAAACCATGAGCTACATTAGATCAATAATAAAACATACAGAGAATACAAGCCATACAGGCTATTTGGTCCAAAAAGTAAATCCTGCAGCCAGAAGTGCATGGCGAAAAATAAAAAGTCAGCTTGCAGCAATGCATATTTTGAGGTACTCAACCTGTAGCTACTAGACATTTTACATGTCCAGTGTTGTTTTAACTGTAAAACCTAAGTAACACTGCTGTTTGTTTAACATCAGATAATCAGTTTACAGATTGATGTTTTATTAATTTAATATTTGTTGTTGAATTAACTAAAAAAAATCAAGTATAAATAAATGTAAGATCAGTTGTAACTTCTATATTTACTGGATATTTATCTATTAACTATTGATCATGTTTTGTCTAAGGCAGGTTGTGGATTTGATATGCGTGCAGCGTGCAGGCTGCTTTGAACTGCATTTTAAAATAAACAGCCCTGACACTATGATCTTTACAGGACACCTGTGAACTTTACAAAATGCATTTTCCCCAAATATTAACTTCTTAATGTAGGAAAATGCAGATAAAAAAACTGCAGTGTTTCTTACATGTACTTTGACTTTTATTTCATCGCAGACAGTATAAACCCAAGATATTTCATGTTTTGTCTAGTCAATTTCATTTCATTTGCCAATACATTCCTTCATTTTAGGCCTCTAGCACATTCTAAAAAAAATTGGGACAGGGTAATTTAGGCTGAGGAGATTCTCCCTCTACAGTGCATAATAACATTAACGAGTTCAAGGAATTTCAGTGCGTTAAAGGTGCAAGCCTAACCCGAACACCTGGGATGACCTTTCAGACAGCACTGCATCAAGAACCGTCATTCAGCAATAGCTGATATAACCACATGGGGGCGAAGGACTTTGTCAAGCACTACAATTGTGAATGTGTACTGTGAACATGTCTTCTTGTATCTTAATGCTATCTTTGCCATATAACCGCACTGCATGGTTTATAAATGTTACTGTAATAAAACCAGAGAAAATCTCTTACATTTTTGGCTCCATTCTAATATGACTACACATAAAACTACATATAAATAAGAGTAAACTACATCACAGTGCTTAGACATTCTTTTATATTAAAGTAAAACGCACAGTTGGAGCATAAAAGTGTTCAGATAAGATCTAAAGTTGTCTGTATTTCATGAGCCACTACAAGTCAGTAAAACTAATCAAGTCCACAATCAAGTCATCCGTTTGTGACTCAAATGTCTGGTATTTGAATAAGCTTCCCTCCCACATATGGGAGAACTGAGCTCTAAATAACCTAAAATCTTCTTTATAGAAAAAATAATGAGACTAGGTAATACCTCGCTACATGCAAGAGAACTAATACGAACGCTTGACTTACTCTATTGGCCCATTTTGGGAAACTCTGACATAAATTCAAGATGCAAAATTTAACTTTGCATATACAGTACACTCAAAGATATTTAACATTTATGCTAATATTTGTGAGTTCATGCTGATGATCACCATGATCTGTGATTTCAGTTACAACAGATTAACACAATGTGGTAATTTCCACATTCACATCCTTATTCTGCTCCTGTTCAATTTCAGTGTGAAGATGTTAATGTTCAGGTTTGAAATGTAACAGATGAAACATTTATTGTACCATATGCATAAAGCTTGTAGAAGAACAGCACAATAACTTTAAAATGCTTATTAAATCTGTAATATACTTACTTCCTTTGAATTCTGATCTTCATTTGAGTTCTGAACTTCAGTTTTCACTTCAGCATCAGGATGTTCATGAACTAAAATGACATGATGATAAAAATATATTGTATAAATTATATTGTATAAATGTGTTACAGAAAGCTGGCATTTGATGTTGCAAAACTAGACGTGTTTCTTGCCTTGTTTCTTTATCCTCTTTTTCCAGAACCACACGACCCCACATACAGCAACAACCAGTCCAGCAGAAATCAGAACAGCAGCCAGTGTGTTCTTCTGATCTCCACCTTTGATCATAAAGGTATACACTACTACTACTACTACTGATAATAATAATAATAATAATAATAATAATAATAATGATATTAATAACAATAATAATTTGTAGTAGTAGTAACAACAACAGCAATAACAACAATTAAGTATTTCCGCAGCACAGTAGTCAATAATGAAGTAAACAATCAGATTTCTATCAACATATTGGACAAAAACATCACAGACATGTGTTTTGCTCTTAGAAGCTGTATCTTTGGAGCACCAGAGAAACACTTTTTCTTAATTACTTAATTCTGTAAGCAACTCAAATATTCGACTAGAATATTCACCTTTCAGTTAGCAACATTCACTTAACAACATCAGAGTACTAGTGATTTTATTACCTACCTGTTTCAATATTACAGAGCTCCAGAATGTTGATCTGGGTTGTTTGACTGCTAACAGGATTAGCAGCTACACAGGTGTAGGGTGAACGGTTCAGGTGGGTTATATTGAGAGGAAGATAAAGACCTTCATTGGAATCTGTGCTAGAGATGCTGGAGATTCTCTCTTTCTCTTCATACCAGGACAAATTCACATCCTTCCCATTTTCCACAGTGCACAGAGGAGAACATGACTGTGTGGAACTGCCTGATTGGTGTTCAGGTCGATTTCTTATGACTGGCTTTGATACTGGAGCTGTGAAGTATGATAAAATTAAAGTTATAAACAGCACTAATAATTACTACAAATTGTGCAAAATTCCTATTAATAATCCAAACATATACCGTCAGTATACAGTATATATACAGTAGAAATTTGTTTGGCTGATGTGGAGAAGATTCAGTGTGAAACCTTATGATACAGTTGTCATTTGCCAAACTCACAGATGACTGGTTTCACACCTCTGACGTCTACAGTCATTCATAAACAGCACATCTGAACGGTGTACTGAATCTCTATTCATTACACACTGACTTATGTTGGATCAACACTTCTGCCTCTGATACAACTCCTATTCAGTGCTACCTGTGTATGAGATCACATCTTTCAGCATGATTTTTTCTGAACTGTGTCAGATTATTAATAAACCTCACATTCAAGGCATCAAGTGTATGTAGCCCTCACATAACATTAGCAAACATTCCATTTATGGTCTGACATCTTTGGTTCATATGTTCTCTCGGCTTGATTAAGCATATATCTGAAGGTGTTCAGGTTCAAGCCAAATCGGTTCAAACATTATCACTTCAATTATCATGCTAAATCTAGTTTTAAATCTTGATTTAACCCAAAACTCAAACCTAATTCTAATCCTAGTCCTTACACGGTTGATAATCAGTTGTTTCACTAAATAGTTTTTTAATAATGTGCTGATTTAATGATAATGTGTATTGTTCGATGTTCATCTGGGATGTAACTCCCTAAACCTCATCACTTTAGACCAATCAGAACAAATACTGTAGATTTGTTATTATACTAAATTTAGTTAATAAGCATTTATTTATTCCATTAGGAGTAAAGACTTTGACATGAATGAATAAAAAATCTGTTTCAAGTTTTCTTGTTGTGTCTCCTTCTACAAGAACTATAAATGTAAAATATATAATATTTACTCACCATAAACATCAACACTCAAACTCCGGACTGAGTGATGCCCCATAATGATGTGTAATTCAAAAAGTCCAGAATCTTCTCTGCTGATGTTTCTGATGGTTAAAGATCCACTGTTTCTGTGCAGCTGCAGTCTGTCTCTGAATCTGTCACTGTAATAGTCTGTAATAATCTCTCCTCTAATGATCTGACTGTTCACTATTGTGATATCTACATCCTCAGATCTGTAGAACCACAGTATCTTAGCATCACTCGGAACTCCAGTTATTCCAGTATGGATGGTTACAGTATTTCCCTCCAGCTCCTGCAGTCTGATAACCTCTTCTCCAGCTACATACAGCAGACCTGACACAATGTAAGTAGATCATATTATTCCAGAACCTCTCACATACAGAAGATCTTCCAGATCACCTCATTTGTGAAGAAAATACTTCAGACGGTTAACATGTGTCTGAACAGGGCTTTTTTGTAACACTATGCTACAATCTGATCCATATTTAGAAAAGGTACTGTAGACCACTAGCTATGTGTCCACGCTAAATCCAACAAAGCTGCTATAAAGACTCAGACTTAGTCCCAAAAACGAGTCTGCACCCAGGACCTAAGTAATAAGCTGAAGTAGTAACACTACATCACCTAGCCAACTGGATTTCAGGAGGACCAGAGATTTATTTCTGGACCACTCCCAGGTTCAAAACCAGCTCTCACAACTAAACAAATGTACCTCGCAAAACAAGCGGTCCTGAGTCCGAAAAAAAATCTCTACTGTGAAAACAACACTAGACTCTCAGCACCTCACTGATCTCTCTACTTCTTAAATGCTCAAGCTTAACAGTGAAAATTATAGAGACTCATCACACATACTCTAGCACACCTACTTTCAGTTCTGCTCTAATAGTTAACATATTAACATCACTTAACATATTAACAGTGAGAAGAACCAGAGTTAAAATATGGAATCAAAAGTGCAGCGAAGTGGATCTGCGTTAAACCGGACTGAGTGCTGACTGAGAGTTCAGATCTCCTCACTGCTGGAATCGTGTGAGGATTAAAGCAGACTTACAGCAGAGCAGGTAAAGAAGAGCTGCAGGAATCCTGTATTCTGAGATCATTTCAACCAGCCATTCTAATCAATAAGACTCATTAACTAACTCTTAAACTCCATCACCAGTCTTCTACTTCACAGTAAAACGAAAGAACACACGGCGCTAATGCACACAAGGGATGGGCTGGACTGAACTGAACATGTCCCATGACGCACTGCAGAAAAAATGTTCAATTGATGACTTGATTTATTAATTTATTATACTGATTTATATTTTTCAGATTTATGATCGAGGAACAGTGCATCTCTTTTTTTGCACTGAAATCTTACTGATTGTTTAATAATGTTTGAAACTTCTCTTGTCAGTAAGTGTGATTTTGAAAGAATGCAGGTTTGGTTTGCAATTTCGTGCTTGTGATTTCTTGATTTCTACATACATGTGTTGTAGTCATGTACAGCCTTAGACTTAGATCCACAATGCTGCTGACTTCTGTAGGGTGAATTAAGAGACAAAGTTCCACAGATAATACTACTATTAAAATACTACTACTAATAATAATAATGATGATGTTTCATTTATAGTTTTTATTGACACTAGAACATTTTACAATGGTAATCGTAAATGGTAATGAAATTGCACAAATAGGTGCACCCAGAAGCATAAATTGACAAGAACGAATCTTAGTGGGTAGGTTTGACATTGTGAGACATACAAATGATTCAAAGACATGCAATGATTCAACCTCACACGCAATGTCAGGGCTTTGTCGCTGTACCTGACTGGCCCAACAGCCATCATTGAAGACATTTGGCGAGCAGTGATGCCCTCCATGAGTCATCCTCTTAGTGCCAGCACCATTGGCAGATGGCTGCACAGTGCAGGACTACATGCTTGCAGACCGTTACTCATTGCTATTCTCTACAAGTGTTATAGCACCAGCCAGCTGGTCAACTTTTGTTGCCTTCATAAGACTCAAGACACATTGTCACAATAGATGATAATTTCAGTCAGCTCAGATAATAGCGATTTAATGATTACTTATCCAAACCTTAACCACAACGACTACTACCCTAATGTAATGATTTACATAACACAAAGTGAGTTTGGTCCCTGGAATGCAGCATTAACCTGACCTGATACCCACAAGAAAGAAAGGTTTCCACAATGTAAGCACACACACACTAGTTACAACATAACATGTTTGAATGTGTCCTGGTGATGTACAGCATAGAGGTATTTGCTTCACAAGCTGCCGAAGAATGTGAAAATAGCTGTGGTTTGTAATAGCCATCCAACAGGATGACACATGCCAGCTTAATAAGGCTTGGAAATAAGACTTCGGGAGCTGTTACCTCACTGTGAACGCGGTCTCAGATCTAAACCCGACCTTGTTCTAAAACCATCTCTAACTCCATAAACCACACTCATTACTATACAGCCCTGTACACCAGAATCTGTTAATTTAGTGTTTTGCTCACTACAACCCTTAAACCGATACTTCTTTAAATGCATTCTTCACAGCCGCTGCTCACCACAGCTTCTTTTTTTTTTGTTTGGAGTTATGAACTCTGCAAACATGGTACCAAGAACACTACATCACTTCCTGTTCATTTTCCAGCAGCCTCTTGACACACCCTGCTGGTTATTTTGCGGCGTTGCATGATATTGCACTGAAGACAACACCGGGCTCTGACAGGACATAGCTGACAGGAAAACCTAAGAAGCAGTGGTGCTTCAGCTAAAGTAGAAATACCCTAGGTACAATATTCATCCAGTAAAAGTAGAAGTTCCTTTCTTTAGACCTCCACTGGGGTAAAAGTAATTACCTTCAAATGTACTTAAGTATGGAGTGTAAAAGTTGCATGATTTATTATGGCTCTAATGTCCTGTTATCATTTCTGGAACAAGACTCTTAATCAGCTCATTTTAGGTGTAGAGACTCTAGTGTCTCTCAGTCCACCAGTCTTCAATAGAAGGTCATTAATTAGTCTGACACTGATGTCTATTCAAATGATCATAAGCACAGAACACTGAAGGAGAACAGGTTCCATTAGCTAGAACCAAGCTCTGTCCAACAGGTCAAGCTCAAAACAAAGTGTGCTGTACCCTGATTGGTGGGCTCGCTTCTGTCTTTTGGACATGTTACGTTTTTATGCACATATAAGCCAAAAGGAAGAACAGATTTGGCCATAACATAGTGCAATAAACAGTAAGTTTTTAGACTTTAAAATGTAGTGGAGTTAAAGTAAAAAGACCCCCAGAATGGAAATACTTTAGTACAGATATACCTACATTACAGTGACTAATTACATTTACTGAGTTTCTGCTCACCACTGCTAAGAAGACTTAGCAAAGAGCTTAACAATTAGCTTGATATAGAATCTAACGAGGCATGACATTCAGCTTTGCTCTGCCAGCTTATCAATACTGAGATGAGAGCAACCTCTAGTGGCAAGAATGGAGAATCACTAGCCAAGGATGGGAGCACTGGAATAACTAGAGTTCTCTTTTATGTTTCTCCATTGTTTAGTTATGCTAACATTTACAAGTTGTCATGCTTATTGTGATGTCGCTGCTTGAGAGATGGGAGCCAGTTTAAGTGTGTGATTCCAATGGCCCTTTATGTTAACATTATTAATTATGGTATGTGGTATACAATTGAACAATTTGAGTTTGAACATTTATCTTACATTTCTTGAATGTTTCAGATTTGAGCCGTTTCTTTGCAGATCTACTGCACTTTTAGAACCAAAATGTCTCTGTACACTTCTAAGAACATGATCACAGTGATGAAAGCTCTGTAAGACCACCTCTGTGTGTTTTATTTCCCTCAATACATTCTAACACGTTGGTCACCAGCCCTATTTCTGACCAGCCTTCTTGCAAGTTCCAGCTTAAACCTAAATAGTGTGGTGTTTAAATGCAGCCTGTGGAAGGGGCCGCAGGTGTGAGCAATCAGTTTTCTAGAGGGGGGGGCGTGGGAATGAGGTATGATTGGGTGACTGGGAACATGTGAAACTGACGTCATCGGGTGATGCACTCTGGGAAGTGGAGTTCGGGAGATCGGCGGTGTCAGGGAAACCCGAAAGTGTGACATCATCATTTCTGGAGCATGACTATTAATCACCTCTATTTTAGGTGAGGAGACTGTTATGTCACTCTCAGTCCACTAGTCTTCAATAGAAGGTCATTAACTAGTCTGACACTGATGTCTATTCAAATGATCATAACCACAAAACACTGAAGGAGAACCGTTTCCATTAGCTAGAACTAGAGGAAATAGAAAATATATTTTTTGCAAACAAGCAAAGTTTTGGTTTAAGATTTATTTGAAACTTAAAACAAATTAATAATTTATACATAATAAACGCATTATGAAGCTCAGATACAAACTAGACCCTTTATAAAGCCTAGATACAGACTAAACACTGTATAGAGCCGAGATATAGACGAAACACAATATAAAGCCTAGATACAGACTAAACACCTTATAAAGCCGAGATACTTACTAAACACTGTATTAAAGCCTAGATACAGACTAAACACTGTATTAAAGCCTAGATAAAGACTAAACTCTGTATAATGCTGAGATAGAGACATACATAAAAAAAACCCTTCCAGTAATCTGAAAAACGCTGAATATTGGTTCCAATAGTTCATCAACTGAAGGCTAGCTTACTGTGCAACAACAGGTGAGTTACTGTCTCTAACTTTACATTTACGAGGTGGAGCAGCAAGGTAGAAGTGTCTAATAGAGTGGACAGTGAGTGGACACAGTGTTTAAACACACCAGCAGCACTTCTGTGTCTGATACACTCACACCAGCACAACACACACTAACACACCACCACTACATCAGTGTCACTGCAGTGCTAAGAAAGATATACACTTGATTACAGGTGACCCTTCACCGCAAACTTGCTGTACTCTCAGTCTCTCAGCGATGAAGAATATCCTATATTTCATAGCTGTCTGACAAAACATGCATCTCAAAAATAGCAACTTTACAATAGAGAGCAAAACATCCTTCACCTCCAATATTCAGTCGAAGTTCAGCAATTTTGATCCATCCAAAACACAATGTAAGGAGCAGCTGCCAAATTAAACAAAATGGAGATAATGTTTTTCTTTGGACAGCGACGATAGGAGGAGTCAACCACAACTGCTGTATTACAGTCATTCGTAAAATGACATTCAGTTTAGCTTCAGGACAGCTAGTTTCACTTATCTCCTCATGCAGTACACGATGCACATGCCCAGTCTTGCTCAGCCAAGTTGCTCAACCAGTTTATTTTCTGTGAAGCTGAGAAGAGTTCGGGAGTTAGTTGGTATAGCTGAACGATTAAAATGACACATTAAAATGATCATGGAATACAAGATTCATCAAGCTCTTGTCTGCTTCTTTTGCTGTAAGTCTGCTTTCCTCATCTATTATGAGCAAATGTGGGTCTGAAACAAGTATGGACAATTGTGGAGTCTACAGTGCTGTTTGAACTGCAATTTGAACACAGTCTGTTGTTTAAGTTTGGTGTTTTTAGTAGTGAATATTCGCACTTAAAGCACCAAAATGTTTTATGCAGTAGCAGTAGCTGAACTGAAAGCAGGTGTAGCAGTTTTAGATGACGTATTATCTGTGTGTTGGATCTACTTCATTAAGCCTATAAAAGCCTCTATACCTAACAGTGTACTTATGTGGAGCACTGACTGTCATTGCGCCTCAGCTCTCTAAACTCTCTGTCTAAACGGCTACACTCTCTGATATCTCTGAAGAACACATTCTTTTATGGTCAGGACCCTCACACGACTCCTACAGAGCAAGTATTATGTGGGTGGTGGATCATTCTCAACACTGCAGTGACACTGGCGTGATGGTGGTGTGTTAGTGTGTGTTATGCTCGTGTGAGTAGACCAGACACAGCAGTGCTGCTGGACTGAGAATAGTCCATCAACCAAAACCAGCCAACAGTGTCCTGTGGGCAGCGTCCTGTGACACGGTGTTTAATACTCCAGCAAAGCTGCTGTGTCTGATTCACTCACACAGTAGCACAACACACACGAACACACCACCACCACGTCAGTGTCACTACAGTGCTGAGAATGATCCACCACTCACATAATACCTGCTCTGTGGTGGTCCTGTAGGGGTCCTGACCATTGAAGAACAGGGTAACAGTATACAGAGAAACAGATGGACTACAGTCTGTACCTGTAGAACTACAAAGTGCTCCTATATAAGTGGAGCTGATAAAATGGAGAATGAGGGTAGAAACAAACTGGTGCTCTTAATAGAGTGCTTGGTGAGTTTAGGTTTGTGAATTTATGTGAATTTATGTGAGTTTATGTGAATAAAGATTTCTGAGACAGAGAGGCACGATATTTTAGCATTTTGGTATAAATATAATCAGACTGTTTGTTTAATTGTTTAACAGCAATTAAAATAACTGCTTAAATTTGTCACCTGTTATTCTGTACATTATGTTACAATATCATAATGAACAGACCATAAATGGCTCAAATTTACTATATATTATATAATATATATTATGTCTTCCAAACCTTCTATAAAACTTTCCTTCTTCCAGTTTCCTTTTGGAAATACAGGGTTTTGTTACAAAAGCGATTCAGCTTTTGCAACTTTTCAGAATGCAGCTCATTCTTCTTTGCTAGAATTCGGTATCAGTCATCTTTAGACAGATAGATCTGTTACTGAGGTAAGTGTGGCTCATTTTAGATGACTGTTTTGTGTTTTATAGCGTACGTTGCAGAAAAGACCTAATGCAGTTTAAGTTCTGCCACTTTTCTGTGGCATCTATGATCGTGTCTTCTGTATGTGAGTGTAACTGGACTAATATGATCTACTACATTATTTCAGATCTGCTGTGTGTAGCTGGAGAAGAGGTTATCAGACTGCAGGAGCTGGAGGGAAACACTGTAACCATCCATACTGGAAGAACTGGAGTTCAGAATGATGCTCGCATACTGTGGTTCTACGGACCTGAGAAAATAAACAGTAATATTGTGGACAGTCGGATCAATAATGGAACTGCTGAAACAGATTATTACAGAGACAGGTTCAGTGACAGACTGCAGCTGGACAGAAACAGTGGCTCTTTAACCATCACAAACATCAGCAGAGAAGATTCTGGAGTTTATATATTAGAAATCCTCACTGAAAGCAGTGAACTCCATCATTTTAGTGTTCATGTCTCTGGTAAGAAAACATTACACTGCTGTCTTTATAGTTACTATGTGTCCTGTACACTTAGGTAGAGCATGTATGTGTAGAAATGAGTTCAGACTGTAGAATAGCAGCCTTAATTGTACCGTTCAGAGAAGCTACTGACCTCGAACAGGAATATTTTTAATGTTTTAATGTTTATATTAATAGGACATTGCTAAAGAACCATTGAAAACTTTCACAATTGCAGTTTCACAATGCTATGAAAAAGTATTTGCCCCTTCTTGATTTCTTCTATTTTCACGTTTGTTTTATTTTAATTGTTTCAGATCAAATTTAATATATAACTAAATTTAATATAACATCATTTCACTTTTCACTGAAGGAAAAGTTGTCCAATATAAACTTGTCCTGTACGGAAAAGTAACAGCACCCTTAGTTAATTGGAATAATGCTCTGTGGAAACAGAGTTGAAAGTGGAAGGCAGGGGTCCTAAAAACATCTGGCGTAAGGCTAACACAGCATTCCACAATACAAACAACATACAAAGTAAAACATGGTGGTGGTAGTGTGATGGTTGCTGCTTCAGAGTTTGGGAGACTTGCTATAATGAATAGACCCATGAATTCTATTTCACATCAGAAAATCCTGCTAGAGATTGTCCAGTCATCAATCTGTGATGTGACGCTCTACATCTTTTCACATGGGTGGTATAACCAAACTTTGTTTTTGTTTTTCACAGCTCTGCGTTGTCCTCCGTGTACAGAAGAGAATGTCACTAGTAGGGCAGACATCTGTCTGTGCCATTTTCTAAAATATATTCACATACATGTTTTGTTTACTACAGTTTACTACAGTATTCATTTACTGCAGCAAATTCTTTTTTAACAGTCTTGGGTGTGAATGCTGAGGAACTTCCCAGATCACGGGCTGCTGTTCTGATACCTGTTGGACTGACTGTTACTCTATTAATATTATTGGTGTGCTTCTGTAAAAAGCCAGGCAAGAAATACCTTCTATGATTTTGCAACAACAATTGGCTTCCAGTTTAATATTTGAAACACTTCTTCTTTTGATGTCTTTTGTTCCTGAAGATGCTGTGAATGGAGATAAAACATCATCTCAGAATTTAAAGGAAGTTCATGAGGTAAGTTTATTATAAATGTAATAGTTTATAAATGTTATGGTTAACAGGAACTAGTAGTAGTAGTAAATAGTTCCTGTGGATGGTGAAATCATCACAATATGTCCATCTAACTCAAAGCATAGCATGAGTACAATATCAGCTTAATTTGTCCTTGTCTTTCTGTGTAATGTATTATTATAGCTGAACTTGTTCACTTCTCAAAATGACAGTATTATTACTTAAACTGGCATATCTGGAAGTTTTCTGTAGTTATACTATGTCAAGGCATTTTGTTTGGATTCACTGAGGTATGTTCTTATGCTATTACACAACAAAGTGTGTCTGTTTGAAAGAGGCACGTCTGTCAAATTAATACCCCAAACAACAGGAACAACAAATGACCAGAAAACACACAGTACCTTCTCCTCCCTCTTCACTTCTTACCAGTCTATAAGAAATATTGCGAGTTCAGCATCAAACTTCATCGCTTTACTCCAGTGGTGGAAGCAGCACCGATGTCAACTCGTTTTGCTTCTATTTATTTCACTTCTTTTGTTTATGTTTGCTGAACATAGCCAAGAGTGGGCTGCCGCTTGCGAAGAGCTTTAGTCATCATTGGGTTTACTAATCTTTTTGTAGGCTGCCTCTCCTCAAATTATCTAACCTGCAGCAGGACCTTCAACAAGAGGTTAGAAAATGCCACTGGGGTGGTGCTACTTCTTCATCCTGATTTGACCCAACACTACAGTAGCAGGATTTCCTGCCACCAACTTTTTGCGTCCAAAAATTCCAAATGGAGAAGCCAGACAAAACACATTATATCGCTAAAAGAGGTTTTACGCTATAATGAGAACATTGGAACAATTAGAAAATCACTAAAATTGAAGTGAGAAAAAAAGGTGATGGAAAAGAGTTTCAAGACGAAATGTCAGAGGATTGAGTTCCATCTGATCTTGTTGCTTGATCTACAGTGTAAACACAATGGTAAACTGCTGGTATGCATTTGCCAAACGACATTACACGTCGTAGTGTCCACCATGTACTATTACAATGTTGGGCCGGGGTTAGCTGGTTAGCAACTTCAGCAGAAGTCTATGGAACAAGCTATAAAGACTTATTTGATGTGAAAACTGGTATTTCTAAACATTCTGTTGAGTAAATCTTACATATTAATCATTTGAGCATGAGTCAATTTTTCTTTGACTAAAAAGTGCCTATCCCATGCAGGTCAAATACTTTTGATACAGCAAATGAAATGTCCTCAAAGAAACAGAATGACAGTTTAAGCCGTGTGTGTAACCCGTCGACTGTGTTTAAGTGACTTGTTAAGACTTGCAAAAGATAAGAAAGCTGCAGATTTCACTTTGGCGACATTCGCAGACTAACACTGCACTCTCTCACACTTTCATATTACTTCAGAATGCACTGTGATGGACTGTATTCTACTCTATGACAAGTAGTTCTGCATGTAGTAAAAATAATGAGATTCTTCAGATTCTAAGATGGACTCCACTTCAGATCATCCCTCAGGTTTTCTATAAAGATTTCTGTTTTCTAAAAACATGGATGCTTCATTCTAACATTTCCCCCCTATCTAGAGAGCTGCAAAGATCAGATATTAAACATTATTATCTCTGGATTCCCGAAGACTACAATAAAAAGCCCTCTAACCTTATGTTCACACTAGTAGGCCACAAGTCGTTTATGCCACTCCAAGTTTGTCTCTTGTGGGTGTGTTCAGGGCCACTTGTGTTGTCACATACAAGATCCAGATAAGCTAACTAGCTTTGAAAGCAAATATTTGTATGAAATTTGCATGGAAACCTGACTGCTTGTATTCGTGGCTAGCTTCATTGGTTGGTTAGCATGCTGGCAAACCTACTTAATTAACGAGCAGAACACAACAGGAATATACAACATCTACTACTTTCTTCCATGCTTCATTTTCACTTTGTATATATGTACAAAGATGCATCGTATAAACTGGGGAAAGAAGAAACAGCGGTTATGAGCTTCTCTTCCATGTGTACCAACACACTGCGGGGAAATGGAAGCAAATGCTGGTGGGAACCAAAAGCACAGAGAACAAAAGCTGGGGACCCTGGACTCACGTGTCTACGATTGGTCCAAAGAATTTGCTGGAACCAATCATTTACAATGATTGCTTAGCTTCCTGCAAGCTGAAAAAATCTCGCTCTCGCTTGTGCTTACTGCTATATCACGCAACCCAAATTTATACCCCAGATATAAAATATGAACAGGAAAATACTTCAGCTAGATTTTACTCAACAGCTTCTAGTGGTGTCAACAATTACAGGCACACATATTTTAAGGAAGTATTTATTTCATGCTAAGATTTAGCTTCTGCGTTCAATCACTGCACTTTAAATAAAATGTAGATTTTTTCTATACCATATAAAGAGCAAGTACATGTGGCCTATATAGGAAATATATAACATTACATGGCACTTAATGATATTTCATTTTTTCTGATTATTATGAACAATCTGAAATGGAGAGAATGTATCAGAAAAACAGTACACTATCGGTTAAATTGATTGTTAAGACATTTTAATAGTCTTAAAGTTTAATAGTACAGTGCAGTTTATTAAAAAAACATAACAACTATAATGATTTATTATTTATTGTAAAGTAATCTTTTTTGACGTGAAAATATATGAAAGTAAAATTAAAGAAAGCTCTCTTTCAGCGGCCCGAATTGGCCTCTTTCATGATACTGTACATGTTGTTGTTCAGTGCTCTAGAAGTATTGATCATACCAACGATATACCAAGAAAAGCCTAACATGGTAATATTTACCACACATTATCAAATTGTATGTCCAGTGTTGCCATACACGTACATACAAGTATAGCTGCAGCTCCTGAGCTTGAACTGAAACTGTGATAAGCTTGAACTGTGATAAGCTTGAACTGTGATAGAGTGACTTCAGTGGAGAACTCAGCTATGAGGAAGTAACATGCTGATAAAGTGTTTTTTGAGGGTTGAGCAGATAACAAGATCTTGTATCACCAAAATGTTAACTTTACAGGGCAATATAAAAACCTTATGAACCTGAAATGAAGGTTAATGCAGTGGAATTATATCCAACATACCGTAGAAGTTGTATTTACTTATGTTCATTTCAAAATGTCAAATCTGTGGTCATCATTTGAATCCAGAAAGGACCAGATCAAGGTGTTTCTGCAGGTCTTTGTTCCAGTCAGGAGAAGCACGTTCAGACATTCAAACTCCTGCTGAGTGCCCCACTCTGTCCTTACACATACATACTTATGTAAATATATGTATATATTTCATATTGTCCATCTTGACTCCATATTAACATGTACTGTGTTTTTCTATACTAAAACATGTTCTGTAAAAGGTATGAATATGTCCCTTTGTCCTAGAAAAGTGAAAGCAGTGTACAATTAAAACTCATTCTGAAGTATACAATTTAGCGTTAAGGCCATTACTGTCCTGTTCAGACAGTCCTGTACGTTTACTTACATATACAGTGCCTTTTTTCGGACACTGTACAACAGCCGCTTTTATTAATGTTTACCTTACACCCTGTGTTGTCTTCAGGGTCAAAAATGACCTGCTATTGTGGTAAACAGAAAAGAAAACCCTGAACTGATCTGTTTTCAAGTTAAAACCTGATGATCCTAACATTAAAAAAGTGAAACATCACCTTTGTTCATTTCTTTGGCATTTCCATTAAAGCTGTACAATAAAAAGCACTATAACCTCATGTTCACTCTAGTAGGCCATAAGTCGCTTATGCCACTCCAAGTTTGTCTCTTGTGGGTGTGTTCAGGGCCATTTGTGTTGCATACAAGATCCAGATAAGCTAACTAGCTTTGAAAGTTATTATTTGAAATAATTTAGTACAAGAAGAACTAGATGCTAACTTCAGCCCTGTGTATTAGTGAGTGTGTGTGAGAGAGAGACATGTTCCTCTGATAACTCACTATACTGTGAACTAAACAATGTAAATAGTGTCTGTGAAAGTGAAACCATCTCAAGGAACACGACTAACAAGCCTCATACAGGCCTTAGGAGCGATTAATAAAACATACTCACTTCATTCACTCACTCAGTGCAGGATGAACTGAACTCTACTGTCTTATTCATGTGCGGCGCTCATTAGGGTCCGGAGTGAAACACGTTCTTCTCTAACAGAACCTTTTACATCTGAACAGTAAAATACAGAATAATCAGAGCTCTAGTCCCCCGTGCTGAAAGCTGCCTGCGCTGCCTTTATATTGGATCAGTACGTATGTAACTGCAGGCTCATTTAATGAAGTCAGCTGTCTGAATTTGTTTGACATACCCCTTGGGTTACCGCAGTCTGGGAACCACTGACTGAAAAAGTTTAGAGACTCTATTCAAATATTTCTCAGCGCAACAACATCGCCCTCTACTGTCCGGTTTCTGTGTGTGCGTATAATGTCATTTTCAGCACATCACCGCAGCTGCCCTTCCACCCATAAAGAACATTTACGAAAAGAGATGTTTGAGGAAACCAGTCAACATATCCTCTGACCCCACACACCCCAGCCATCCCCTGTTCCAGCCTTTGCCATCTAGAAAGAGGTACCAGAACATTCGAGCCAGAACCACCAGGTTCAGGAACAGCTTTTACCCTAGAGCTGTCAAATTGGTCACACCGGCAGCACCTACCAGAAGATGACTACAACACTATTGACTGTTAATGATCTAGCCCTGATCACCCCAGCCCATACACTGCACTCCACTAGCTCAAGGGCTGTTTGCACTACACTCTAACTTTAACCTGTATACTTGAGCATCTGAGCTGTGTATTTTATTCGTCTATATTTTATTTATCTATATACTGTATATCTATACTGTAAGCTGTTTAGCTGTTCACCTGAACATTGAGCTATTAACATTGAGAACTATTCTCCTACCTTCACTGTACACTTTACGTGCATAATTATAATATATATAGTATGTAAAAATAATATGAAATATACAAATTTATTTAATATCAAATTGAATACATAGCACCATGGAATATTGTATATATTATATTAATATTAAAGAGGTAGATAAGATTGGGTGAGTGCATGAAAGGGCATGGTGTCCTGTATAAAAACATATCTGGACAGCAGCATAATTAGAGTTCGGAGTTCAGCAGTCTGATGACCTGATGGAAAAAGCTGTTATAGAACCTGGTGGTCCCGCACAGGATGCAGCGGAGCATCTTTCCAGAGGCTAGCAAGTAAAACAGTCCACAATGAGGATGTGAGGGGTCACTGATGATGTTTCTGACTCAGGACTTGCAGCGCACAGGTGCAAAGTGCAAGGGAAGGAAAGTCCCAATGATTTTCTCTGCTGTTCTCACCACTCTCCTCACAATCTTCCAGTCAGAAACACTGCAGCCTCCACACCACGCAGAGATGCAGCTGGTCAGAATGCTCTCTATGGTGCTTTTGTAGAATGTAATGAGAATGGGCGTGAACAGGTGGGTTCTTTTCATCCTGCGCAGTAAGTGCAGACACTGTTGAGCCCTCTGACCAGTGATGCTGTGTTCACAGACCAGGTGAGTTTGTCAATGATGTGCACCCCTAGGAACCTAGTGTTGCTGACCACCTCCACAGCCGTGTTGTTAATGAATAGAGGAGCATGGCTGGGCTGGTTCTTCCTGAAGTCGATGATGATCTCTTTTGTTTTCCCTACGTTCAGGATCAAGTTGTTGACTCTGCACCAGCCCACCAGCTGCTCCACCTCCTCTCTGTGGGCTAGGTGGGTCGCTGAGGCCCACCATTGTTGTATCATCCGCATATTTTACAGTGTGATTGGTGGCAGCCCTGGGGACGCAGTCATGTGCCATCAGAGCAAACAACAAAGGGTTCAAGACAGCCTGTGCTGAGGGTGATGACACTGAAGGAGTTCTGCCCAACCCTCACTGACTGGGATCTTTCAGTGAGGAAGTCTAGCAGGCAGTTGTGCAGGGGGGTGTTGAAACCTAAGGATCCCAGTTTGTTCACTAGATGCTGTGGAATGATGGTATTAAATGCTGAACTAAAGCCCAGGAACAGCATCCACACATGAGCGTTCTTCTTCTCCAGGTGTGCAAGGCTCGGGTGAAGAGCAGAGGAGATGGTTTCCTCAGTGCAGCGGTTTGGTCGGTAGGCAAACTGAAAGGGATCAAATGTGGGAGGGAGTCCGGAGGTGATGTGATCCTTTACTAGCCTCTCAAAGCACTTCATCATAATGGGAGTAAGTGCAATGGGTTTGTAGTCATTGAATGATGTTATGTAAGTTTTTTTTGGCAATGGGATGATAGCAGCAGTCTTAAAACACGATGCGACCAGGTATATTGTTGGGGGCTTCCGTGTGTTGACTCTCCTTTTGCACATCAGCTGTAGCAAGGCAGAGTGCCTTCTCATCCTGGAGTGGTACAGCTTTCTCTGCTGGACCGCCATTTAGTGCTTCAAACTTCCCAAAAAAGTTATTAGGTTTGTTGAGAAAATCTGCACCATCACACACAGGAAGGGATATCCTGTAATTTGTGATAGCCCGTATGCTGTGCCACAGATCCCTGGTGTTAGTGTACACTAACAAAGCTGTTTTTGCCTCCTGCATATTCTAACTGCACCTCACTTCTGGTATTCACATTTTGACATACAGATACTGCTCTTACACACTTTTACTGTTTACGCACATATTGTTTTTAGCTATTTGTTTGTGCACTGTTCACTATATATATATATTCATTATATTGTACAACCCTGTATTGGTATATTGACAATAAAGTTATAAAGTTGCCTTGAATTTAATTGTATTTAATTGGATACACACAGACAGACACACAAACAAATTTAGAACTTGATACTACACACTCAACGAAGTTGGAACAGAGACATGTTTACTACAGTGTTACATCTTTAACAAAAATGACAATTGTTTTGGAACCGAGGATACTGTTTGTTGCAGTTTTGTAGGTGAAATTTTTGCCCATTCTTGCTCGACACAAGACGGACTGCTCAACAGTCCAGTGTGGTCATCGTTATCTGATTCTCCCCTTCATGATATACCATACAGTTTTAATAGGAGACAGATATGAACGTAGAACACTCTGTGTCTACAAAACACTATGAAGCCAAGCTGTTGTAGCACTTAGGCAGATCATAATACCAGAAATGTAGTAGTCGATACCAATACCAGTGAAAATCCATGATTCGCAATACTTAACTCAGTACCACATTAAAACGCAAAATCTCCAAGATCTTTACTATTTTACACTGAGAAACATTTTTATTATACCCCTCCCCATCTTTAATTCTGAAAGACTCTGCCTATCTGGGATGCACTTTATTTATCCAATCATGTTATTGATCTGTTGTCACTTAACCTAATTTGGTTGCGAAACATTCTACCAGGTGTTTCTTAGGATTTTGTCACTCTTGTTCCAATTTATTTGCCATCAAATTCAATTTACCAGTAAAATGTCTTTAACTTGTCTTAATGCTATTTTCAATTAAATATAATATATATAATTGAATCTAATTGCAGTCTGTCTTTCATTTGGACACAGGATTGTATAAAATGATAAATATTTATTTATTTATTTATTCTTTTTTAAATTTTCGTTCATTTTAAGTATTAAAACCGCTGATAGTATACATGTAACTCAATTTAAAATGAAAAAGTAAAGCCTGTCTTTCTCTGTTTCAGAGTGTTATCACCTATGTGTGAATCCAAAAGGATAGAAAAATAAAACACAATAAAAACACAACCGCCATATACTGGAAATATACTTTTACTCAATAATAAACAATAAAATAACCACAACAAAATCTCTAGCAGTTCAGCTTACAGACACTCAACCATTTAGCTGACCTCATACTTACGTTCAAGGCATGTGCGACTGCCTAATGTAAACACTCTGTAATTGTAACTGACCAAAAAACACTTTTCAGTAGTAACAGTTACATGGGAAAGCAGCTTGCGATCCATCATCAATAATGCAGTGAAATGATCACACTGGTAAATACTGAATGTAAAACAGACAGCAGAAGCCAGCCGCAGTGTAGTTCAATGTTTAAAACTGCTTTAAAAGCTAATTTATATCGGGGCTAACAATATTGGGGCTGAGGTACAGAGAATGATTCTAAATTGTGGTACAGTTAACCAGCATAATGATGTTAGTCAAGTGTGAAATGCTGCTTCATTTCTAACAGACAACCCAATTTAAATAATACCCAATTTAAATAATTTACACAGCCAATTAATTTATATGTATTTCCAATATCTACACAGTAAAAAAGAAAAAAAAGAAACAAATAACTAAGATAAGGCAGTCCAGCGGTGGTAATGTTTCTGGAATCCACTCAACAAATGCTTGTTCTTCATCAGACTACACTCCAGGCTCCTTAATACTAGACTATAACCAACAAGCCAACAAGTTGTTCCTGTTTCTTCTGTACTGTACTGCAGTGTACTGGTCTCCTTCAAGCCCTTCAGGTGCAGATGAACCTGCCATGATAAACAAGGGAAGGTCAGTAGGATCCTCATATCAGGCAGAAAGAACCCGAATTCAGCGCTTAAAAGCAAAACTAAAATACCACATGATGAAAAGAATCACTATACATACAGCAATAATGTTACTGGGATAGTGAGCATTCTGTGCATGCCCGCTGCTGCTGCTGCTAATGTTTTTTGCAAAAAAACATTTTGATCGCAAGGATACAGTACCATTTGGATATTTACGTGTATATCTGTTCATGTTTAGTTTAGTCTTGCTCTGGTTTTTGTTTATTTCAGATGGAGACATTTACATCATTAAGGAAATCTGACAGGTTACTGTACAACAAAGGCTCCACCAGTCCTCCATAGCTACTGTTTATTTGTGATCCTTCTTGACCTTATACTCTACTTCACGTGAAAGTTAACTGGGAGCGAACTGGCAAACAATTAACATGTTATACCAACTTCAACCACAAGGCGGCAATCTAGTCCAACATACAGGCAATCTACATACTACATACGTACATACTAGACAGACAGACAGATTGATGTTTAGGCTTGGTGAGGCTTTACACCTCTGGGTGACCAGACATCTCCATTTTCTAAAACTCCAGCAGAAGCTACAAGGTGTCAAGTGGGGAGTCAATAATGTCTCCACAAACACAAACATTCGAGACACGTAAGACAAGTAACCCAGGGATCAGAAGCAGGGTGGGGTTACGTGACTTGATAAACACCAAGTGATAGGTAGTCTATGTGACTTGTATACCAATACAATCAGCTTGAATGTAGCTCTATGCCATTTACAAATAAGGTATCATTATTTAAATAATGCATCATTATTATTTAAACTGCATCACTTTTTCAACCATCCATCTATATCACATGGAATATGTTGGTAGAAGCCATCTAAGTCTCCAGATCACTGAAGCAATAGCTACTCTGGGAGCAGTGGGTTTCTCTCTCCTTGCACATGCTCATTCAGAACCATAGCTTTACTCACCATAGTCAGCTATCGAATCATTTTCTCACACGGTTTACAAAGTTAATTAGTTAGTACCTGATTTGATCAGCAATCCTTCACCATAGTTTATTACATAGTTATATACAGTACAAAATCAAAATATATATAAAATATCAAAATGAAACTGGAAATATCCCTGATTTTCATTTCAGAAATCTGATTACTACTGCTTTTATTTATTACAGCTCCCTGCTAGTCAAAGCTGGTACATGATAATTGTTAGCCACTTGTTAGCCACTCGTCCCTGAAGGATAACACACTGTGAGGAGTTTAGATTTAAGTAGTTGAAAATACATACACTAACATTCAAAGAATTTTAATTAATGTTATTAATGGAATATAAATGTTTCTGTATTTACAAAAGATGCATCTCTGAAGCTCTACATCAGCAAAATGGGATTCATTCATTACATATGGCTGAAAAATTTCTTACTGAACTGCCATAGACATTTATTTTCTTACAATCCCTCAGCTCAGCTTTTACAGCAAGCAGACACATAACAGGTTGCTGTTGTATAACAGCAGCAGACATTAAAACCTACAAACCAATGAAAAACTAAAACAATGAAGGTGACTAATAAACTCTTAAGGTTTTCCTTGCCTTGTGGCCTTGTTGTCTTCTTTTTACAGCACCACACAAGTGCTACACCAAATACCACAGGAACAACCAATCCAACAAATATTAGAATTACAGTCATCCACTTAGATTCTAGACCTGTAAACATAAAATTAAAAACACAGCAAAGTCAAAAGACAACATTTTTATGCTTTGTAATTAGCAGGTGTATCAACAGAGCATCAAAGACACTAGAACTCTCTCTCTTAGAGCAAATGTGGCTAGAATATTGACCATTCATTTAAAAACAAACAATTAAAGTCATAATGGCTTTAACCTACCTGCTTTATAACAGAGCTCTGTAATGTTGAGCTGGGTTGTTTGATTGCTAACAGGATTAGTAGCTACACAGGTGTAAGTAGACCAGTTCAGGTGGGTTATATTCAGAGGAAGATAAAGAC